>CAJUYG010000074.1:56671-115459 GCA_910591675.1 Galerucella calmariensis | reverse complement strand
AATTCTTTTGTAAGGTAGTACAGATCGATGTCGCTTTAAATTGAATTACAAGGAAGAACATTCAAGTGGACTAAGCTTTAAGCAGGAATAGGAGACAACTAAAACAAAAACGGGATAGGGAAATTCTTGAAATTTTCACATTTGGTTTCTGCAATCTTGATCGATTTATCCAAACAATACAGCTAGTGAAAGTATTCATCCTCACACCTTTTCAATTTTGTGTGAACTTGGTTGCACTGTTTATGTTGAGAATACTACAGGTTAGCTCATTTTGGGGTAGAGCTGTGATTGGTCCGAATTTCGTAACGTAGCAAGGAGACCTCTAGTTCTGCCGACTGTTCAAGATTACAGTTAATATTTATGGAAAAGATTGGAAGTTAGTGAGTTATTGTAATTTGTCATAAAAGATTATAATTGTCAGTACAATAAAATTTGTTATAATCCCATATCTCCAAATCTTATTTTAATATTGAGTACAGTGAAATTTGGTTCTAGTGAGCAGTACGTCCGTTCCCTTTAGATATTTTCTTATCACTGGTTAAGTCTTAAGAAAACCTGGACCTGCGTGGTTAAGAAGATCTCCCAGCGAATGGACTGGCCAATGTTGTGACTTTGATGATGGAATTATTAATGCAGAGAGAAAGAAAATTGTTACATCTTGTTTCAGTAGTAATACGTACATGGGTAAAAAGATTTATCAGTAACTGTTCAAAAAAAGCTCGAAGGAAACATATAGACATAGGAAATTTAACAGTTTTTGAATTGAACTGTGCTGAGAAACAAATAATTCCCTCTGGAAAAACATGATCCGAAACTTTCTACGTTTTATCCATTCAAAGATGAGGAAGGTCTTATAGACCCACTCACCACAAACCTAACCTAACCTACCTCTTGAAACCTGATAAATTCAGCAGCTGTTTATAGCGTACTACGAAATATAGCCCTGATCAGAAACTTGCATCTAATCGACGCTTAACACGCTGTAGCAGAAAATTATCGATTCCTACCCAGCAAAAGTAGCATTCGGTTGGCTAAACAGGCATTGAAACTTACTTTTTTCATACAAAAACCGAAAATAAGATTAAAGTTCATAATTTTCATATTAAAAAACCATTTTAAAATAAACTTATTAATCCACTGGAAGTTATAACATATATTTCGTACCGTGACAAATTATTTTCTATTTCCAGTTCTCTATTAAAAGTTAATATTCTCTAACAGCCTTGACAGTTGCCGGTGTTTTCAACGTATTCACCATAAACAAAGTGACACTCCATTTCATTTTGGAGTTCAAAAGTTCGGAATTAAAAACAGCGTAGCTTGAAAATTACCTTTATCATTCAATTTTAACTTTTTCTTCTTCTAACTGGAAGTTCTACTGCTACAAAGCTACAACAGATCCGGTTAGAGAATTGAAATGAACAAAATATTTGGAAGAAAATCGTGAGAATCGTAGAAGAAGTTATATCAGACAAGATAAAATGTTTGGATGACAAAACATATATCCTCAAACTATGAAATATTTTCTCGGGCAGCCAATAGGCTTTAAAAGCACTTCATTGTGACTATCCAAAAGGATTGCAGCGAAACGACAGACATCTTTGCAATTAAGGGCAAGGACAGACATCCTTGTAATTCAAGGTGCAGGAGGTAATTTTATCACACCATAATTTGCAATTGGCATCCCATGAAGTTTTACAAAACCAAAACCTCATATATGGACAGCAAGAACAGTTTCACACTTCTGGCACAATTTACCAGGATTGGATCATTAAAATGCTCCTATATATGTTTAGAAGCATATCCAGCAGTTCTTTTAACAGGCCACTGATGTTTGAATTATCAATTGATAGGAGTTGGATTGTATGATCCAATCTAACAGCCTTGCACCGCGGCTCAAATGAGGTATTTGATGTTTGACAGGAGCTCCTCTTGTTAGAATCCGTTCGAAAGCTCTAAATATCTTGAAAATGGAGCGATATACGCCCAAACTGTTCAATAAACTAGAAAAAACTCAATGTCTTACAAACTACGCGGAATAAAACCAGCATAGATGATAAAATGGTTGATAAATGATGGAAATATCAGAATCTCTAAGACCAATTGAGATAAAACCAAAATGCATCCAACAATCTGTAAATTTTTCTGGACTGGAACAATCCAAATATACTCAGCCGGTCCTGAATGTCATGAAACCACTTTGCGTTCCATGAAAAATGCAATCCGACTTCCGGTGTAAAACTTTAATGAAACCTTAACTTTAAAAGTAACTGTGTAGTGCCGAACTTAACTAGATTTTCCGGCAACTGTTGACAGCCTTTTGTTACACCTATAAATAGATTAGAATTGTTGGGTTGTTGATTTTGTACGCGGGTATCTAAAAACGACGAACGAGAAACAACCGACATCACGGAGTTGTTGTGTAAAATTCTATTAGAACTTCTCCAACTCATCGAGGATCTGGATTTACTTAAACATTTTCATTATAGTATGCAAATTTTGGGTAATGCGGTGGCTTTAATACGTTGGAATGTGTGTGAAATTAATGACTTTGACGAGCATTTCATTTCTTAAGATGCAGTTCTAGTTTATCCGCTTCGATATTTAAATTACCGATCGTCTGGGATTAACAAGTAAACTTGCTGCTGATCACCTAATCTCAATGCGTTCATGCTTAACAGATTGTTTATTCTGAAGACACAAATTACATAAGTTTATTCTGAAGACACAAATTACATAGGGCGATATTGAATCAAATTCAATAGTTTAGTTTTCGGTGCTACCCTGTATATTTGATCTGTTTGTGGAGGTATATGGGGGTAATGATAAAAAAGGGACCACAAATTGACAAGAAATATTCAAAATTCAAACATATATATATATAATCAAAAAGCCCTTCTACCATATAGTATGGTGTTGGGAGGTATTTTCTTCTTATCCATGTACGAATTTCCACCATTCCTTCTTGTTTTTTGCTTTTTCTTTCGCCTCATTCCACGTCAGATTTCTCTCTTTAAAGATTTCTGCAATTGTTTTGTCCCAGGTAATTTTTGGTCTACCCCTTTTTCGTTTGTTCTCTGGTATTGCCTGCCATACTTGTTTCACTACTCTGTTATTCTTCAATCTTTGCAAGTGCCCCCACCAGCTCAGTTGCCTCTTTTTTATAAAATCTAATACGGGTTCTACTTCTAGCTCATCTCTTAATGTCTGGTTTCTAATACGATCCTTCCTGGTTATCCCTTTCACTCGTCTTAGATACTTCATCTCCCAAAATTCAAACATAATTTCACCTATCCAGTTAATTTTGCGGTGTTTGCAGGGTATTTATTATTCTTTGATAGTGCATAGTGTATGAGGAATTTCAAATTTCAATTCTACTTCACCCTCGGTAATTGATATCAACAAAAATTTACCCCCTCAGCTGTTTAATTTAATAATGACCACATGGAATTTTCCAGGCAATTAAATTGATTTCATTTGCACGCACAAACATTACATCAACTGAATAATATCTTGCAATCTATTTGGGCCAACATACCACGATAGTTCATGGGTAATAACATAATACCATTTGAATATCATTACACGGTGTCGGGTTTTACAGGCTGTATCAACAAATGCTCAACATTCAGAAAATTTAGAAACCAAAAGTTTTTTTTTTTAAATTAAGCACAATTCTTTTGACAGGTTTTTATAATGAATAGAAAATTTATTATTTTTTTGTACACCCACATGTATGTAATCCATTTTGTGCACAGTTTACAGAATGGAAATGTAGGCCATATCGGTTAACTGAACGGATATGACTTCATATACATCCTAGAACGTATATGAAATCCACCAATCAGCATTCGCGTTTAGTACCCGTCACTCATCTTTTTTTCAATTTAAAAAAACGTTAAAATAACTTGTCAAAAAAGTCTCTCCTAGAAGCACTGTATCAAGAATATTCATTCACAAAAACAAAATTAAATAGAATAATCCGTACAAACTAACAACAAATACTAAAAACAGAATAAAATGGGTATTCAATACATCTGACGTTATAGATACACAAATAGCATACTCCTCGGTGGTCGAGTGGTAAACATACCAGACTCTCAGGCGAAAGACCAGGGTTCAATCCCTCGCGAAAAAGTTTTTTTAATTGTTTATTTTATTTTCAAATAATAATTCTACTCGATATTGATAACGACGTCAGGTAGACGTTTGAAATATTTAGCAGAATATTCATTATTATAGATAACTGGCAACATCTACTTATGACAGCATAAAAAGGGAAACCGTAGCATTATACAAATTGTACATTTAAGAACTGTACGTTCACCACAAAAAATTAGTGGAAACATAAAATTGAATTGTTAAAATTATGAATGAAATGAAATGAAATTATGAGCGGATAGTGCAGTTTCACTTATGTTCTACAGGTCTTACATACGTTCGATTCTGGACTACGGATGTACCTTGTACGGTTCTTCATCAAAATCCAATTTGATAACTATCGATGGAATCCAATATAGATCTCTGAAAATTTGTTTGGGAGCTATGATGTCATCACCCAATCAAACAGTATTGGCAGAAATGCAGGAACCTCCGCTAATGATTCGAAGACAATTTTTAGCTGAAAAGCAGTTGATAAAATACCGATCGTTTGACACATCCATGGTCTCGAAAATCGTTTATATAAACTCTTGCAACCTCTCTTCCTTACTGGAGAATGAAAAACTCCCTACCATTGTCGGATGTCTTTTTTAATACCATCTCAGATATTAGTCACATTAATAACCAATCTATTTTCCCAATTTACCAGTATAATTATGGTTCATTGATATTCTGATCAACAGTCATATACCCATCATATTAGGACTTACCTAGTTCAAATAAGTTGATCTTGAAAACCAGATTGGCTACCATGAATCAGGATGTGATAAAAATTTATACAGATGGGTCAAAAAATGATGACGGGACCGGAGCAGCTATTTTTGTTTCTTTTTGTTTCTGACTTGGACTTAGTCAAACGATTTGAAATTTCAGATAATTTTTCAGTTAATACAGCTGAAGCACTAGCTGTGAGAGAAGCTTTACACTGGTGTAGTTTGAATTCATTTCAAAACGTGGCCATTATGTCAGATTCTGAATCTGTTTTGCAAGCAATAGAGAATTCTCCATCAAAATGTTTCAGGCAATATCTTATTTTTGAAATTAAGCGGTTGCTATATGACTTAAAAAATAGTGGGAAGAAAATTCATCTTATCTGGGTGAAAGGACATTGCGGGATAGATGGAAATGAAAGAGTGGACTACGAAGCAAAAGCGGCATGTAGAATATCTGAGTTAACTAAAACTCAATCATTTTCGGACTTAATGAATAGCCACAAAAAATTTGCCCACACACGTTGGAAAAACTATTATCAAAATATTGCAAAAACAAACAGCAATCAGTATTTCCATTTATATCCGCAACTCCCCAGTAAAAGTAACCTCTTAAATTTAGATTATTGCAAAAGACATCAGGGAATTCTCACACGTTTCCGGGCTCATCTACACAAAATAGGTATTTTCAACACACCTTTTTGTATTTGCAATGATATATCAATAGTTGATCTCAACCATATTTTTTTTGCCTGTGAGGATCGACTGACAGAAAGAACAGAACTTTATAATTCTCTCATAGCCTACAACTTTCCCATGCCTGTTAATTTATGTTCACTTCTGGCAAAAAACGATAAGGCTATTTTTGACCTACTTGTACGTTTTGTTAATGATGCTAAACTGGAAATATAGACTTTTCCTTCAGATTAATATCTAAACTTTCTATACTCCCTGTGGTTAATGGACACCGTCCGAGACCATATCTCTCACACACACACAAAATTATGAATAAAGTTATTGAAAATTTTTAATTTGAAGTTATATCACAGTTTATTGGAATGTTCATTTTCTAAATTTTTTCTTAAGTGGGTCGTAGAAAAAATATACTGCTCGACTCGTGTGGATTGTCCATATCGCAGTCGAAGGATTGAACACTCCGCCTACGGCGTCGTACTCAAACTTCGCCCTCGTGCGATATGGCCATCATATCCACACAAGTTGCACAAACTACTATTATCACCAATTGCGTCAAATTTTAGTTGATACAGTAGCTGATGAGTTCTTCAAATGCTAGATTAACTGAGATACGTTCAAGCTGACAATTTCATGAAACAAAGGATTAAATATTTCTGTAATTCATCCTACTCTGTATAAATTCCCTGATGATTTGAAAAATGCATCTAATAATACTTACTTATTATGGTGAGATTGACTTTGATGTTTCTTGTTGGAGTCTGCTTGAAATCGACTCTACAGTGATAGATACCTCCATCACTATCTTTGACCGTCTCCAAAGTCAATTTGGCCGGTTTGTCTTGGTAACGGAAATAACCTCTGCCACCAAGAACGCTCTCGTCCGCCCAATGTTTTCCTTTTTCCAAAGATTTATCTCTGGAGTCGAAACTGGAATGAAAAAAACACAAAACCTATGTAAATTATTTAAAAAAATGCGTTTTAACCCACTTTCCCGCACGCATTTTAGTTTTGAAAGTGTCACTTTCTCGCACCAGTGCGGAAAAGTAAAATTATGCAAATTTTGACATTATATAGTTTTTTCACTTCGGAAGTTATAACTATTGTTACAACAGGTGAATAAATATTTACAAAATAGTCCATCAAATAAAATCTACATCTTTTCTAGCTTTTTGTTGCATTTTTAATTTTTTGAAAATATAAAATAGTGAAGATATTTTGATACAACCCTGTACATTCTCTAAAGTAGTGTCACAAAACAACTATCAAACCACCCGGGTTTGATATGAGAAAAATATATTGAATAAAATTATTTCATCTACAAATGACTTCAAACCGTTGCCGTCACCTTCATCGCGTCATCTTTATGTGACCTATAACCGATGCCATCCTCATCGACGTCATCTACTCACCAGTTAACACCAAATAACTCCTCTGGACCGGCAATTCTGAGTAATTCACAGAATTCAACAAATTGTGTTTTTAATATCAATATTTATAATTAAAAGTTTTTGGTTGAAGTTTTGTATGTGTATGTTGGAATAAAATAACTTTTGAAAAATGGGTTGATTCACTTTTTTGTATATACGGTCATAGAAGAAATAATAATTTCATGTGTAAAGTGTCCTTCCCGCCCTTGACCGCTTGCCCGAGCTCCGCTCCGTGTCGTTCGGGTCAACAGCAGTCGCGTGCGGGAAAGTATCCCTTTCCACACTTGTTGGGAAAATAACTATTTCCGTGAATATTTAGATTTCCATGCAGTTAAAATAACTGAAATTTATCCAAAAGTAGTCAATAAACATTAAGAGCCCTGAAAAACTCGGAAAAATTGGATGAAATGAAACTGAAATGCACCAACAATGGCCAATCAACTTTTAAAAACCTGAAAATTAAGCCACATAGAACGAAATTTATCAATAAATCCTAGAAAACCCTTTGAATCTTGAGATATTTTGAAAACTGATATAAATCCTTAGTGAATCCAAAAATATTCAATGGACCTTGGGAAACTCAATATTTCCAAAATTGAATGGAACGAAAACAAAATGCATCCAATAAACCTAAAAGATTGTTGAATATCTCTGAAAATAAACGATTTAAAACCTAAATATATCAAAAATGGTCAATATATTTTTATTTCTAGCTTGCCCCCCAATTAGACCAAAAACTCGACTTTCCATAAATTTAATGGAAAGAAATAAAGGTCCACATTATTTAAAAACCATGCTTTACTCACTCTGAATGATTCCACAAGAATAATGAAATATTTATTCATCACAATTTGATGGATTTAAATAAAACATTTTATCGAAACACCAAAAATTACAATTAATTTTGATGCGTTTCAACCTTCTAAACTTTTAATCATTTGCTACACCGATTTCAACTATAAATTAATGCCAATTAGTATTCATAGGACTGATAATGGCATTAACGTTATGTACTAATAGAATTGAACGCACGACGAACCGTAAATATTATTGTATGTATGCACGGGCACAATTGACATGTTGCTATTTGCAAATTGCCGATTTTTCTAAACCACTCGTGTCGACGAAATAAATATCGATAATTATATCGGGAACAGCCATATATTTTAATAATTTTACGTTCATCATTTGCAGAGGTTGATGTCAAGGGCTACCAAATAATTTTAATTCTACAATTCTACAATTATTTATTGGCAGTAATTTAATTGAGCTATATGTGGACTAGTTTTTATCCAAGCCTGACCCAGACCATCGAAAATTAGTATTTAGGACATAGTCGAAGTCAAATCACCTGTTTTCAGCCCAGTTTTCACCTCTACATTCAAAATTATTAATATAATTCCCAAATAACCCCTCATTAATTATACCTATTATCCAGTAGTATATAATTTAAAATGGTCATCCTATTTCTCACCTTAAAGAGACATATTAAATTTAAATGATTTGTATATTTTCAACCCAAGTAAAAGTAGACAAAAAAAGCTTCTCCAATGAATCTGTTCTATCGAATTTATTTCAATACCTACCTGTAATTTCCTATGTATTCCTATTCTCATTTTGGTTTCTTAATTCACCAGAGGCTGTATTTTCCAATTTCAGATCGTGACTCGTATTACAAAAAGATCCGATGACTACATATTGAAGAAAAAAGGAAATAAGAAAGCACATTGAAGTGATATTGTGACAAATCACAAATAAATATAGTCCTGTTTTGTATGTTACTTCTGTGCTATTAAGTTTAATAGCTTCAATTTTATTAAAATATGAACCATTTGAAAAATTAGAAGTATTATTATAAAATTATACTCTTTTGCCTCTTAATACGCTAGTTTCTCTATATCCAAGTATTTTTGAAGAGATAATATTACTCCTTGTACATTTACATTTTATAATCCTTCAATTGCGCTTTACTGTATTACAGACTGTTTTACATACATATTAAATCAAAAGGTGGTTTCTTACTTCACAAGTACAACACCAAAACCATATTTAACACTGATTACTAACAACGGCTTCTAAGGATAGAGGTTAAAGTTTTCATGGTCAGAGCTAGGAATTAACATTCGCCTGTATCGATCAAGGTCGACTTGTCCGAACTTGTAAACCGTGTTTTTGTGAATTTTCGGAAGGCGCAGTAGCCTATCTTCTGTTTTATTGGGGAAATATGATAGTGTATACATTTTTTATTTCAACTTTGTTATATTTGTTAAAATCAAGTGGTATATTTACTTAAAATAATAATTTAATAACAAAAGGGATTCAAATTGGGAAAAGGAATGTTAATTTTCATAATGAGTTCAGAAGTTGATCTTACTATCACTAGCCCTAAAAAAGGAGAAGAAGCTTCTTAGCAAATAATGAAAAACAATCTAAATCTGAATATATTCTCTTGAAATATTATAAAAAAACGTTAATATCCACTTCCCACTCCAACATAAATTCAATTCAATTACATTAGTGACGTGAACGCGCTTTGATACGTTTCGAATTAGGTTACTCTTCCTCAGGGAACAATATCTACCTAATGCATGTATACTAAGTAACCAATTAACATTAACGCTTTCCATTTAATAGCAAACAGTCGAACGTGGCATTGACTATTATTACTAAGCAATCTCTTGATAGATGCCCGTCAAGGTATCGTTATTGAAGGTTCAAACGTAACCGCATCCCCCGAGTCCGTCTGTCTTGCCCTAGGTGCGTATTGATGAGTAGCTGGAGAAAAGTTATTTTCGATTGAATGTCACTGAGAAGTCTTCAAATAGTAATTAACAGTATCAAGGCTAATCATATCGTTTGTCTAAGTGTTAAAATGTTCGTGGATCTAATCAACATAATTTCCGCCATATTTTTGGAGTTTATATAATAACTTAAGAAAGTAGGAATCAAATGAGAACAATAATGCCACAGTCCAATGACAGAGCTCCCGCATGGAATGAGGTTGGCAGCGTAAAACTATCCTGTAGACAACGTGGTGGAGGCACAGGAACGACCAAACATATTCTGCAAGAATTGAAGGCATTAAATCGGAAAAGACAGGCTATATTTGAAGAGTCTAGGTATACTCCCGATGGATACAAGCCAACTGGTGAAGAACGTGAACAGACAGGTATGAGGGACCAGTAATACGCAGTAGCTGCTGTAGAAGTGAATTCTGGGGACACAAAAAGACCAAGAGGCTGAGGTGGAGCTGGAGATAGACCAAACTAAAGAAAACTCTGTCTATCTGTTATTCTACAAAAAGGTAGGGAGCACCATGGGAGGGAGAATAGAAGATGCCGATGAGCATAAGGTTAAGTTCGGTGATTTTGGTTAGAGATTGAGGCTGTTCTATGTTTACCTCAGGAAGGATTAGAATTTATGGAAGGTATTTTGATTCTGAGAGGCCCGAAATAGCAAGCTTTATAAGCAGTGTTTTTTGGGCATTACGAAATTGTTTCAGTAATTTCCCGAGAAAAAATTCTTGAAACATTTAGCTCAAAAGCGGAGAAAAATGAGGAGAATATTCATTCGAATTAATTCAAGTTTATATAATATTTAACGATCACATTATACTCATTACCATCAATCGAAAACTTACTACAGCTCATACTCCGTTCTACACGAGAAAATTTCAATCTGTTATATTTTATCCGACAAATTTTATAAGCGTTAAGTTTTCATATCCGCAGCTTTTATACCAGAATAAACCGGCAACCTTTATTGCTAATATTACATTGTTAGGATAAGTATCCTGAATTCTTTCTCGTCGATTATACTCACGAATAGATTGGTGTTTTTCGATTCTCCCCGTCTTTGAACCATATCACAATGTGCATTTTATCGCCGGGTATTGAGGGTTCTATGTCACAGGGTAACTTGGCAACTCCCCCTTGTACTGCTTCCACATCATACGAAGATGTAACTGGAAAAAAACAGAAATTTTTTCAAAACTGTCAGCTAGAATTCGTATTTGGTGTGACATTTTTATTTAATCTCTGCTAGTTTTGCACTGTCGGTAGACTTTCAATAGCTTACATTAAAAAAATGTACATTTTTAATAATAAAGTTCAACGATCTTCCATAAATACTGAAGATCTGACAATGTAAATACTATTATAAAATAACCCTTGAAATCCAGAAATTGAAAAAATCTTGCCAGTCGTTCCAGAGATAGTTGAGGCGTTCCATACTTTTTGAACTCACCCTGTATAGTTGCTTCCAGCGTTTTTAAAGGTGAGTTGAAGATTGAAATGTGTGGATATTACAACTAAAAATACTGATCCATTTATTTTCATACGAAACCAAGTTCCTAATTTCTTCATAATACATTATGTATATTGAAAAATTCTCAGCCTACTATAAAACCAAACAAAATTTCAATGTCAAAATATTTGATTACTCAACATAATTCTCCTCTTAATTGTATACATTTATTACAGCAAAACTGCAACGTCTCTAGACCTATCAAAAAAAAATGTTTCTTCTTGCTCTGCAAACCAGTCCTCCACAGCTTTTATTACCTACGACCTTTTAAACTTTTTTCAGTTGAGGAAAGAGATGATAGTCGGACGGAGCCAAATCTGGTGAATAAGGGGGGTGTTCTAGTAATTCAAACCCTAAATCACGAATTTTTTGCATAGCAACATGAGATTTGTCTGCAGGGGTGTTGTTCTGCAAAAACAAAACACCTTTGGATAGCTTTCCGCGTCTTTTCCCTTTAATTTCCTTCCCGTATAGTGGTCAGTAATGTCGAATAGTAATCTCCGGTTATTGTTCTAACGTTATCCAAAAAATCAATCATGATTACTCCATGGCAATCTCAAAAAACTGGAGCAAGAACTTCCCCAGCATATTTTTAGAGAGGACGGAGTACATTGATCACCAAGGGTATTAAACATATCTTCGTAAATCTGCTTACCTCTTAACCCTTTTAAATAGTCGGCTGATGATGGCTGACACTCAAAATTTTCGATTTTCACAATTTCGGTGGAAATATTTTTTCTTTTAATTTATTGCGTGACTTATGTTTTTGACGTCCAACTTCACACTGACACTTCTAATGAGTTCGTTGCTATGGTAACGCCATACTTTGTTTATGCATGGAACGGGTCTAGGCTAACTGGATATTGTAATGTTTTTCTTATTTATTTGCACTGTTTTTACCGAGGGATGAAATTATACACTCACTATGGCTAATTACTGTTGATTTATAAAAGAAACACTTACACACTATAATAAACTTAATTTATATACACACTACTTAATGTCTATTAATTTATCTACACTCGGTATAATAATTGTCATAATCTATCTTCAACACTGTATATTCACTATCTGTTCACTCACTGTATACTGAAACTTTTTACCGATTCACTGTATACCGAACAACTCGACTCACTCGAAAACCCGCGTATATATAGTTCTTTGCAACTCTAGAAAATTCTTAAATACACTACCTCTGCGTATACTTTATAATTCGAGAACATTCGCGATGAACCATGGTATGGCCTGGTACGCTTCGAGAACAGTCTAGCCTGCGAAAGAACCTTTCTAGAAAGGTCGCATTCATAGTTTGCGACAGGACCGGCTTCTGATTCAGTGAGTTCGTGAAATACATCCTCGTACTTTTAATAACGTATTCGCTATTAAATACTCGTTTTCCCTATACAAATCAAAAACTATTCTTCTGAAGCGTTCAAACACTTGTTTTTCTCTTCTAAATCGTAAAGCTGGAATTTTGTGAAACGCTCCCAACTTTTAAAACAAACTCTATCAACAAGAGCTCATTTCCGAGTATCTTCAGACAAGAGACACTTTCCCGGCACAATAGACAGGACAACAATTAGGAAACTTTTCTCATTTACCAATTATCTCACAGAGCATTTCTTATCAATCTGTGCCCCTTTATATATATATATACAGTCGCGCACATAAGTTCTATTGTGTATACCAACTGTCTGTATTCTGGATATCTTTAATTAAAACTGGTATTGTACCGTTCCTAAGCCATACTCCAGCTACGAAAAGAAAGTATTACTACACCTCTTCACTGGTTTTAATCCAGTGTAGTACTAAGGTTGAAATTGAAGGATATTCATTATTTCCGTGACTAAATTGGATAATATTACTTGTTCACGAGATATGATTATTTTCTGGAGGATTATGAGATTTCTCGAGTATCGTAGGTACTGGAAGTAAATGGAAAACATTTGGAATTAAGAAGAAAAAAAGTGAGTGGGAAGTCAGTCTAATGCTGATAAATGTCACTTTTGACATTTCGACATTTCGAAGAAATTTAAATTATTTTATTCGGAATTTATTTCAATACGATCGCGCAAAAAATGGTATAAGCATCTCGAACGTTAAGGGTAATTACAACGTTTGCATGTAGATTCCTCTCGTAAAATTGGACAAAATGATATGAGGATTAAGGGGTCTAGCACATCTACTTTTCGAAATACAGGGTGTTGAAAACTTGAATGTTTTAATTCGATAACTTTAAAATGGATGGGACATTTGGCAGGTTGTTTTTAAATGTGAAAGGGCATATTTTGATAGAAATAGTAGTTTGTGCAACTTAAGAAAAAATCTAGAAAATGAAAAATTTCTATAAACTGTAATATAACTTGAAATTGAAAATTTAACAATTCGTTTCCACTAATTTTTGTGTGGTAACCGTACAGTTCTTGAATGTCCAATTTGTATAATGCTATGGTTTTCCTTATTAAATATACGATGCTGTTATAAGTAGATGTTTCCAGTCGGACTCCCTCATGAAGGGTACCGTACCATTATCTATAATAATGAATATTCTGCTAAATATTTCAAACGTCTACCTGTTTTCGTTATTAATATCAAGCAGAATAATTATTTAAAAATGAAATTAACAATAAAAAAAAACTTCTTCACGGGGAATCGAACCCGGGTCCACCGCGTGAGAGTCTGGTTTACTCACTACTCGACCACCGAGAAATATGCAAATTGTTTATCTATAACGTCAGATGTATTTCATAATTTTTGCTTAAAAGGAACTTAAGTTCCTACCGTGTGTCCCGCGACACGTTCTACCTTTTTTTGTTGTATTTTCATAAACTGAAAATTATGAAAATTGTTGTTATTCAAAACTGTTCATCACTATGTAACAAAAATATATCATTATTCAACATATGCTTCAAATTATTTGCCGTGTTAAATATATTTGCATTTTTTTCCAATTCCAACCTTTTTTTTCTAGCCAGTTGAATATTTCTGTCGTTATATAACTACAACCCAAAGAATTACCCTTGGACTAAAATTTTCATTTCAACTTTATTCCATAATCTGTATCGTCCACGCCACTGTTGCATTTCAGTAATTAAAACGCCTTGCCGTGCTTCTGCTGATTACAGTTGTAAACCTCACTTACGGAGTGCCATGCCTCTTTGCTTACAGCCGACTCGAGATATTTGCTCCAAGTTGGCTTTTGTTGTGGCAATTGTTCTGTCCAGTTGCGACTAGACCTGGTTTAATTGTTTTACACTCATTAAGGAGTCAACAGAAGAACAAAAGAATTGCAGCAGACAAATTGGAAAATCAATTACGTTTAAGCCACTATGAATAAAAGATTTTCGTGATAACTCTATTCTCAAGTGGAATTTTCAAGTCCTATACGGGGTTTAAAGTCTATTTATATTTGAAACAATTTATTGGTATGTAATAGTGATTTCTAAGGCACTGGTATGAACAGCATTTTTGTTCCAAAGACAAAACAAAAATTAACGAAGTACTTCAAGCTAAGTTCGCCAGCTGTTTTTGAATAGTTTCCGAACTATTCACGAGCTTAGTGTAGGTATACACGAGTTCAAGAGCAGTTCTTAGAAAGTTACAAGTCTAGTCGGTGAACATTAAAAACTTGGAGGTTTGTTCGCGAACACAGGACTGAGAATGTTAAGTTGTCCGAAAAACACATATTCTGTCTTCATCTCTATCTTTATCAATGCAATGACGAAGACAAAATTTATGTACTTTCGAGAAGCTTTACTCCCTCAATCAAGAATCAGGCCCCTCGTCGTCTTCATTAAGAGAGCTGGGCTAGGAGAAGTAATCTGGATAAATAGAATCTAAAAAGTTACAGTGGAATTGGACAGTAGCCATATCATGCCATCTAATCTACTTGAGTTCGAAATTGGTTAGGTTTGGTGAGATTAGGTTAGATCGACTATTTTTAAATGTACTAAAACGCAATATCACTGATGTATGGTTGTTTTAAAAACTAAAACGATCAAGCAAACTCACACAAATTTGTTTGGGAATATGGGAATATACACAAATATCGTTTTAAAAACAAATTTAAAACAACAATGATATTTTCGATTCAAAGAGCTATTGAAATATACATTTTTTCAGCTTTTGAATATTTATTATCGTGTGGAATATAAAATAAAGCAGTTCTTACAAAAATCCGTCTCCGGAAATATCAAAAAGTCGAAAATTGAATAGATGAGGCTTTTATACTTAATGTAGATCCATACTAAATGATGAAATAATAGTTATTTACGTAATTAGTGGGATATGGACATTATTAACACACGCATGTGAAGTTTGCACGAGGAGGCCATAGGCCAAGTCGTGTAATCACAAGAGTGCGTTAATTATTCCTATCACACGTATTACGTACAAAATTTTATCTACAATTGTTTATTATTATTATTAACAGTACCTATATCATAGAATTTAAAAAAATGCAATCCAACGTATTTTTAATAATATCAACTGCAAACATAAAGCTCTGCGTATCAAATTGTGTGACCATAGCAGCAAAGACAAATAAAGCTGTGGAAATGAAAATGAATTAGTTATGTCATCAAATTGTCAAAGTTGAATGAAGAAAAATCTATAAAAATAAGTTCAAGCGAAGACAATCTCCTTTCGGAAAGTGAAAATGCAGCTTCCAGTGTTATTTTGAATATTTAATTCTGGTTTTAATATTTTTCGAGATTCTTATTATCGCACTAGTGCGGAAATGTATTCAAAAACGCATTAGGGCGGTAGTATACGTCATTATGACATTGAAAATGGTGTCAATTCGTACCCGTTATATGACAGTTGTAGATAAAACAGCTTAATTTGTTGAAATCTACAATATTGTGTCCTTTGAACTGTTTTTCATTAATATCGTGTGTCTCAGCAAAATTTTTAAGAATATTCTGTTTGCATCAAGCTTATTTCCCATGGAATCAACTCTTTTGTTGTTCACTATGTGATTTTGACGCAGTTTTCTCTTTGTATGATTACAATCTGCATTCTGCATATTGAAATATAACACAATTCAGCTATTATTCACTTATTTCCATTATCTCAAAACATTGATAATTTTAATCGTAAATAATACAAAAATGTCCTTGAAATTTTAAATAAGCAGGGAATGAAAAAATTTGATTTATAAACATAAATAATGATATAACATTAAATAAGACGGTCCACATTTTTTTCGTATCTTTGAAATGTTTATTGATTTTTTTCTTTTAATTATACTGTTTACTAGGAAATATTGATAGCATCTCAAGGATAACATGTATTAATTTTTCATCAGATCATTTCTATGAGATATACGCAAACTTTTTGAATATTTGTGTTTTTTGCGCATAAAATAAATTGCATATCCTAAAGGCGGGTACTGACTAGAGAGAGCATTTTCACTCGCACGAACGACTTACGCGTGAAAATGATCAGATAAGGACGCCACGCACATACGTACGCGTAGCAATTTTGCGCGCACAAACACGATCCGGCGGCTGTCGTTGTGTTTCTCCCATTTTTCTCTACCTCTTGCAATAGTATAAAGGCGGCACTTGCAATAATCACATTTCGTCTTCTCGGCGACATTTCAACAATATCACTGGAACCACAATTTAACGCGCACTAATTTTATGCTTAAATTAATTGTCGCGAACAATATATTTGCTTTTGTGTGCGCACGCAATTCATGCGAGTAAAAATGCTCAAGTCAGTACCCGCCTTAAATGCCGACACCTTCCAATTCAAATTTCACCTCTTTTGAAAAATTAATTTGCGTTCAAATAAATGATCAGCTAAACAAAACTTAGTAGGGACGGGAGTGAGCTAAGCAAGAAGAAATGAAAGTTATTGAATAAGTAAACGACGAAGAAAGCTGATGGTTCCCTAAAATTGATAAAAAGGTAGAACGTGTCGCGGAACACACGGTAGGAACTTTAGTTCCTTTTAAGCAAAAATTATGTAATACATCTGACGTTATAGATAAACGATTTGCATATTCTTTGGTGGTTGAGTAGTAAGCATACCAGACTCTCACGCAGTAGACCCGGGTTAAATTCCCCCTGAGGAAGTTTTTTTTTTATTGTTAATTTTATTTTTTTCATGAGGGAGTCCGACTGGCAACATCTACTAATAACAGCATCGTATATTTAAAAAATGAAACCGTAGCATTATACAAATTGGACATTCAAGAACTGTACGTTTACCACAAAATTAGTGGGAACATAAAATTGAATTGTAAAATGTTTAATTTGAAGTTATATTACAGTTTATAGAAATTTTTATTTTCTAGATTTTTCCTTAAGTGGGTCGTAGAAAAAATATGCTGTTCGAGTCGTGTGGATTGTCCATATCGCACTTGAACGATTGAGCACTCCGCCTACGGCGTCGAGCTCAAACTTCGTCCTCGTGCGATATGGCCATCATATCCTCACTAGTTGCACAAACTACAATTTCTTTCAAAATATGCCCTTTTACATTTAAAAACAACCTGCCAAATGTCAAATCAATTTATCCATCAATTTTAAAGTTATCGAATTAAAACATTCAAGTTTTCGAAATTTCAACACCCTGTATTTTGAAAAGTAAATGTGCTAGACCCCTTAATCGCGCAAAAAAAATTATGGAAATAATAGTAAAAATTTATTCCAACAAATTCAAGTAGATCACCAGCACTGCGAATACCAGCTTTGCATAGAATTTCAATATAGCATCGGTGGTTCAGTGGTAGAATGCTCGCATTGCACGCGGGCGGCCCGGGTTCGAATCCGGGCAGGAGCATATTTATTATTATGAATCGCTGCTTCGTAAACGAGAGAGAGACTAAGGAGGCACAAGCACGCAAAAGCAAGGCACATAACGAAGCAATGTAACATAACGCAGCGTAACGTAACGCGTAACGGTCAGATGTTTTGCGTCGCGACCCCTGGTCGCTCAAACATAACCTGGCGTAAAGAACTAAAGTTCCAATAAGGTGGGTAAGAGAAGCTGTAGACCCAATCTCAGCTTATTACATATACCAAGAAGCGCATACAACCCTCTCATCCTTTCCATAAGGTGGGGAATATTTTACTTTGACCATTCCTCACAAAAGCACCAATTGCAGAACTTTCAATGAACTTCATTCATTCCTCGCAGCTCTCCAATCCTTCTAATGAGAAGGAGCACTATTGCTACGAAGTTGGTAACTCTAACTTTGTTATTTTTAATTTTTATGATGAATCGAAATCAACAGAAAAATTATTTATAGAGGTTCTGTGGTTCGTGCAAATCGCTTCCCACCTAACAAGGTTTCAAATTATTATTTTCCTATTAATAACGATTATAGTTCGACGTAGATGGATATATTTTTTGCAGTAACAGTTGATATATTGAATAGCAATATTTAATAATTTAAAATAATTTGTTTGCCAATATCCCCACAGTTGTTACATCATTTTTGTTTGATATATAAAGTGGAATAATTGCAGTGATATAATCAGTAAGTATTAATTTTTAACATTGTGCGGTAATTAGTAAATATGACTATCGAAAACGACATCCGCCGGGTTATTGAAAAAACATTTAAAGAAGATATTGAAAATTTAGAAGTACTAGTGCACGGAGGCAACAAAAAGGGTGAAGGTTATATTGGAGAAGTGAAGTATATTTCACTGAAAAATAAGAAAACTCACAAAGAAGATAATTTAGCGATAAAAAAAGTTCCAGTGAGCGACAACGAAGCAACGTCAGATTTTTTTAAATCTTGCTACTTGACTGAAATACATTTTTACACAAAAATTTGGCCAGAGCTGAAGAGTTTCCAAAAAAAGTTTCCAGACTCTACACAATTCGAAATAGCGCCTAAATGTTATGGTATATCTAATATTCCCGGAAAGGAAATTATACTTTTGGAAAATTTGAAAATAAAAAAATACGGCGTTCATCCAGGAAGAGAGACGCTTTCTGACGTTACTTTCGAAAAACTTTTCACGCTCTACGCAAAATACCACGCATTAAGTTTCGCATTCAAGCATTACCAGCCAGAAAAATTTTACAAATTGGCAGTACCTTTGCAAAACAACTTTTATAAACTCAGAAAGACAGCTTTATTCAATGCAGTTCTGTCAGAAACTGTTGATACTATCAAGGATATACTAGAAGACTCCAAAGAGGAACATTTGTTGAGAAAGATGAAGCCATTTATTGAAAACTGCTACGATTTATATTGTGAAGGAATGCAGTACATTGCACCTCATCCTATAATATCACATGGAGATTCTAGAAGTAATAATTTACTATTTAAATATGATGTAAGTAATTTGCTCAATAATTACGTAAGAAAGAATTGTGAACTTTTTTCACATTAGGAGTATAGCACTTCGGGTTGATATTGAATTTGTTATTTGTATCTATATTAACACATTTTTGTATTTTGCGTTTAAACTTGGGCAATTTTTTTTGGAAGTTTCCGAGATACTTGTTCGAGAAAACGCTAGGAGTCATTGTAGTGTGGGAGAATTCAAGGCCCTTTGTAGCTGAGCTCAACCATGCTTGATGGATAAATGGGCGATGGGCTGTAATGTCAGCGTTGCTTAAACAGAGATCACTGCTATCTACATCGCCGTAAAAGAGATAACCAAAAGAAACACCACAGGTAATAAAATTCACATCCTCACGAGTAGTAGACAAGCACTACTAGCCCTGAACAGACCACGTATCACATCAGGCCTAGCACTGGAGTGTCACCTGTCCCTGATCGAAGCCTGTAGCAACAACGAAGTCACTCTAGGCTAGATCAAGGGCAACAGTAAATCGAAAGGTAACCACATTGCCGACTCACTAGCCAGGAAAGCAGCCTCCCAGAAACTCCTGGGAACTGGGCTTTTTCATTGGTCTGTCGGCGTCAGCTATGATTGACCTAACGAAGGAACACTTCCTTGAAAATTTTAAAGGTATATGGGACGATGCAGAAGGTTGCAGGCTTGCCAAGGAGCTGCTGCAGTATCCGGGCAGCAAAATAGCCAAAAAATACGTGACTATAAACAGACAGAACCTTCGGACAGCCACAGGTATTCTGACTGGTCACTGTCCCATGCAAAAACACCTCCACAGATTGGGTCTGTCTGACATTTCACTTTGTAGAGGATATGAACAGGAAGATGAGACTGTCGAACACATTCTTTGTGAATGTCCGGCACTCTCTCGATTTAGGTGTTCTGTATTCGGTGAGTACAGGCTAACACAAGCCAGCATGAGGGAGCTTACTTCCGGCGACGTTATCGCCTACTTCAAACAAGTAGGCTGGATGACGAGCTAGAAGGAAGTCTAAACCTCAGAAGATTACACAATAGGCCTATTGTGGCCTAAGTGCTGTGTTGTCAACCACCCTTCAAATATTACAGATACAGAGATACAGATGATAAAATCTAGCGATCGAGAGGACAACAACCAAATGCCTCTTGTAGTAGTCTATTCAACGTAACTTTAGTAGCTTTTCGATATTTCATGTGGTAAATTCATTAGGTACTCTTAATCTAATTTTTGGAAAATTAAACCAGAATCTTCCCATTATGATTTATGAAATAATAAAGACGTGTATTTTAGAAGTAACGAGCACAAAAAGTTTTTTTAAATGAAAAATACCGTAACTCAGACAGTAGACACATTTTATATTGGTTATTTGGGTATGATTTTCATATTTCACGCTTAAGATTCTACAGTTGAAATATCATCGCAAGTATTTAATTTTGTTGTGAAAAAATTGGTATGAAAAATATGTTTTCGGTCTTTTAAGAAATGTGACTATTTTTCATATTTGTACAATTGCGGATAACAAACGAACAATTTTCTTTGATCGAAACAATTAACATTTTTCAGGATTCAAACAAACTAGAAGACATCAAACTAATCGATTGGCAAATGTCAAACCTAGCATCTCCAGTACATGATATTTCGTACATACTATACTCAAGCGCTAATAAGGAAACATTGAAAAACTATGAAAAACTCTTAAGAATCTATCATCACAATCTGGGCATATATTTGAACGAATACGATTTGAATGTAAATGAAATCTATCCGTATGAGATATTAATAGAAGAATGGAAAAATCACACTTTAGGAGAGTTCATATTCAGCTTAGTGATTTTGGGGGCAAAATACATCGATGAAGAAAATACTCCGAGTCTGGATAACAATGCAGGTGAAATTGACAATAAAATTATATCCAAAACTGAAGAGTACATGACAGCAGTACATGATTTAGTCGAATATTATTGTAATAATTGCTTATCCTGATTTTTGCAAATACAAAATTTATTTCAAGATTAATATTGTTAGTGCATAGGATACATTCCCAGTCTATAAATAGGATTGGCATCTACTTGTGCCCGAATTGGTTCTGACCTACCAAAATCCTCTTCCTGACTCTTTCCCTCTTGATTTTATTCACCTACTGAATAAAATGAATAATTTCCACGTAACCGAATAACAGGGTAAGAATAAACAAGTCTTTTCACCACCAATCCCTTTCCCGCAACTTTTCCCTATTCCATACTTGTTTCCAATCTCCATCCTTTTTTGTCTTTTCTGAACTTTAAAGTCCATATAGTACGTGCCGTATCCGCAATAAAACAAAAGTAATTAAGTCAGTGTGGAATGTATTCACACAGCAAACTAGATCCTGTCGTCCTTCTGGTAGTTTCACAAAAAAAGTAATAACAAGAGTGTTAGGGGTGCAGAAATAATATGGTTCTCTGAACCGCAATATTCTAGTGAGACGCCCTAGAGACGTGGACTAAAGGATTCGATGTCGTTATTGAAGTTGTGTCACGATGTTTTCATTATACAGTGTCGGGTTTGGGGTGGATTAATCTTTTTTACACGTTGAATTGGTTAACGAGGAAGCTATGCATATATTTGCATTGAAACTTATTGTTGTGGTAACACAATGGTGATGCCTACAAAATTAAATGATTATATAAAAGGTAGAAAATAGAGCACCTACAATTGAACCACGTTCTATAACACTGCATTGGTTGTCAGGGCCAAATGTGCTCAAATATTGAATGCTCAATAGAAAAAGATCCTCACTTCTCATCATAATACTTGGAAAGCAAAGTATGGATAGGGGAGTGTTGGACAAAACAGGATAGTCGGATAAAACGGGATACCAGCCAATATTTAAAAACAAACAAAGCCATCTGGCAACCAGGGGTGTAATTCGGTGAAAATAACGTTTTTTTAAATAAAGTAGGCGATTCTTCTGCTTAATTCGTGTTCTGTGGTGAGTGGCGGTGGCATTTAAAAAAAGTGTGGTTATGCTATTTAGTTTTATCAGCAGTTAATTAGGATTTTTTCAGTTTAAACAAGCAAAATAAATAACAGTAAGTGTTTTCCAAGATTCTCTGAGTATTCAACTATATTTTGTTGCATTTGTGAATATGATAACTAGTTTTTTTCAAAAACATTTCAACAAAACATTTTGAAACGTGCAGTCGGGCAAAATGGGATACCAAGCGGTAGGGTAAAACTGGATACTATCCCGTTTTGTCCAACCAAAAACGGTATAGATTTTATAAAGGATTTGAAATTTTATTTTTTTACAGGCCTGCTTCAAGATGGGAAAGTATAAGAGAACAACCGATCGCCAGGCGGTGGAAGAGGTTCTCGAAGAAAAAATGGGTTACCCTAGATAAAAAATGGGTCTCTCGAACGATGAGATGCAGCAAAAACTAGGGCGTCACAGACCGGTTTTCTCTGCTGAGCAAGAAGAAGAGTTGGTGCAACACATTTTGTCCATGGAATCGCAAACTGAATTTGGGAGAAAAAGGGAAAGTAGGGATTAAGAAATGAAAAAATAAAAAATGAACCACTAAGGTAGGAAAAAAAAGAAGAAAGAAAATAAAAATAAGTACAGCAGTTCAGAAGATGAGGAGGATGACGAAGAAGCTTGCATTTATTCTGTTGTATTTTAAATCTAAGGCGAATGACGGTTGGGTAATGTGCCCGGACTGTTGACTTTGGGCTCACGAAGCTTGTGCTGGGGTGGAGAACGATGGTGAGCCGTACTCATCCGATTTTCGTCGGTGTTAAACTGTTAATTTGTTTTTCATATAAAAATAAAATGCATAATGTTTCGGTTTTCAAGTTCTATAAATATATTTTACTTTAATGTCTTTTCTATTCATATAAATACCATCCCATTTCACCCGACCAGGAGGGCGAAACAAGATACATTACCTTTTTTTTAAATATGACTTTTCCTATAGTAGGTATTGTCGAGATATTTATGAATAACCATACTTAAACATGGAAAGGGGTAAATGAAAAGGGTACAGTAAAAAAACCATAGATATCCACAGCTTGTGTCGGGTCAAAAAACGTTAGCTATCCCGTTTTGTCCAACTGTCCTAGTTTTTGTGTGAAAATTGCATGATCTTAATTTTTGTTTGAGTTATTTTTGACATAAAACTAAACGTTCCGCTAACAAATCCAAAAATGTTATCCATAATGTTGAATATTATTTTCTACTAACAGGAAATATATGCTAGGAAAACCCTATTTTTTGTACTAGCTTCACAATATAAAGTGGACCTTATTAAATTATATCAAATTCACGGTAAAGCATCAAGAGCTGAACTAATTTCCAAGATCATACGATATACCCTTTCGGAATATGACACGGTGACAATATATCTCTTACATATTTTATAACCTTCTGTGTACCTCTTCAACCAGACACAAGTTTTTCAAGCACGCAGGCAGATCAAATTGAAATTAGTATAACACCGAATAAACTTCAAGAACAATCTGAAGTATGCTACAGATCTCGGTTATATGTGTGCTCGCGTGTGTGTCTCTGTGTATTCAAGGGTGTTGAGTGTCACAAAGTTTCACCCGCATTTATAGGGAGACACATATCAAGTTCGTGGTTTCAATAAAACTTTGTAAAGTTAAACTACTGGATTTGTGGATAAAGTACATCGGGAATACTAAGTAGGTACTCATTTTTAAAATGGTTGACATTTCTTCTTGTCCACATAAAGTATAGGTTGTAGTCTATGATCAATGTATAGATAAACGTTCCTACTGAACAAACTGATTTGAGCCTGGTGAAGTGAACTGTTCAAAATAACGCCATAGCCAGCTTAGACTTAAAGATATAATCAGAGAAAAAGTGTTTTGAGGTAGAATGTGGTAGACTTGAATGATGATTATGTCTGTGTGCTCTTGTTGCCGTTGACTCCCTGCCTTAAATAATGAGTTATGGGCTTAGAAGAGGTTTGAACTCATAAATATGGGAAGGTATGTATTCCTAGAGCTAATCATAAACTTATAAATGGGTAATATTTGAATATAAATTGAAAATATATAATATTGGAATAGACTAACTATAGAATTATAGTAAGCAACAAGCTTGAGAAAGTTGTCATAAAATTTTTGAGCATTTATCAATGTCCGAAGGTTATTCGGATAGAAAATTTTTTGCTAATCATAGAAAAAATACAGAGCTGAATCAATTTATTTAAAGGTGCAATTAACAAAGGAACAATAAAAATAATGACATTTTGAAATATTAAATATTTGAAACTTCAAAATCGAAATAAATCAATATGTGTCCATAGCAACGTAAAAATAGTCCATGGTCTGTTATCAGTAGTAATAACCCAAGGGCATTGATAATTGTTCGAAAAAATTTTATGACAGATGTCGAAAGCTTGTTGCTCGGAAACAGACCGACGCCGTAGGCGGAGGTCTGTTTCCTATAAGCAACAAGCTTGAGAAAGTTGTCATAAAATTTTTGAGCATTTATCAATGTCCGAGGGTTATTCGGATAGAAAATTTTTTGTTTCAGTATTACAACCAAATCGTGACATTTCGAAATATTAAATATTCGAAACTTCAAATTCGAAATAAATCAATATGTATCCATAGCAACGTGTGAAAATTGCCCATGGTCTGTTTTCAGTGTAATGTTGACATGATTGGCTGAGATTGTTCATATGATATAAAATGAGGAAATTTGATTGGTTCTTGGAACTGACAAAAAATTTTCACATCAATAGAGGAGTTCAGTCTAAGGTCAGTGTGGCAAACAAAAAGTGGTTTTTCTGACAAGAATGACAGTTAATGTCTACCCCTTCAAACATAAGATTTTTGCATGTTTTTTTATCATTGCGAACATCTATATTGCTTTATTAAAATAATACACTCCCGAAGCGTAAAACTTGGAATTTAAAATGACTTTTTAGCTGAATACACAGCACATCGGTGGCCAAAAATTCCTGGAATTCTTGGCATGTCACCATTTCATTTCTGTTATCTGTCACTAGTTATGTCAGATGTCAGTGGAAAAAGTAATTAGAAGAATAAAGATACAACTAACTAGAAATGCTACTAAAATCTAATCGAAAATGGACACACACAATTAAACGAATATCAACAAAAATAAATATAACTGACATTTCACATAACCAGTGACAGAATAACAGATATTAAATGGTGGCATGGCAAGAGTTCCTGGAAATTTTGGCCACCGATGTGCTGTGTATTCAGCTGAAAAGTCATTTTAAATTCCAAGATTTACGCTTCGGGGGTGTATTCATTATTTTAATAAAGCAATATAGATGTTCGAAATGATGAAAAACATGCATAAATCTTATGTTTTAAGGGGTAGACATTAACTGTCATTCTTGTCAGAAAAACCACTTTTTGTTGGCCGCACTGACCTTAGACTGAACTCCTCTATTGTAATGTCACTATCAATGTCGTCGTCTACATTAAAAAGTCAAGTTACCAACAACACAACAACATTAACATTAACAGCATGTGGGACAATCAACTAAAATGTTTTCAACATTTTCTGTCAAGCTTATATAACACCGGCATTTAACAAATTTTAAGAGGAGGAATGCAGAAACTGGTCAGAAAAAGAACATCTATTCAAATGGAGGTTGACAAGGTACATAAAGCTGAGCACTACCCAAACGAATGAATGAAAGCCGAATGGATGTAGTGAGCTATGAAGGGTTATGGACATGTACTCCAAACGACGAAAAGCCCTAGAGATGGTCTTATAGACCCACTCACCACAAACCTAACCTAGAGATGGTAGACTCCATTAAAAGAGTTTGGCTATGAAAATAAATCTAGATAAAGATGACCACTACAGTTAAGCATATCGTCTTATCCAATCTCATCTAAGAATTCGAATAACATAACATATTTTTGTTGCTGGATG
This sequence comes from Galerucella calmariensis, assembly GCA_910591675.1. NCBI lineage: Eukaryota > Metazoa > Arthropoda > Insecta > Coleoptera > Chrysomelidae > Galerucella > Galerucella calmariensis. Next base: position 88,925 of record CAJUYG010000074.1, on the reverse strand, counting down.
AATTAGATTAGTATAAAATGTGAAACAAAAAATATTATAATGGAAATTAATGTTCATAAATGATGGAACAATGGACTTTGTTTTTAAATTCAGTTAACTGCCCCAAAACAAACCACGACTGAATTATTCTAGACTATCAAATTAATATTGCAGTATTTAACAAAGACATGACATTACAACGCAAATTTTCAGAAATAAAGCACAAAACCGAGGCTGGCGGCTAGCTGTGAAAATAAAAAAAATAAAACAATACAAGCACGTTGTGAATGCGACCATTGTTAAAATATTCCATATCGTATGGATATACAACGATTTAACGCTGGCCCAGGGCCGGCCCAATCGCTATTCAAACGTCAAACACGATCATAGGTGATATATATTTTGTTTTTGGTTTGATGATGGGCTTTTAAACTACCACTTCAAATGAATTTCGATTATCGGTATAGTAGGATGCCTCAAAGAGGTGGATCATGTGCGAATTGTGGATTTTGAAGTTTATCCCTCGGTTTATCCACAGAACTTCGTTTCGGTATGTTCGTATTCCGCTGATAGGTGTACATTGTACATTAGCTGGTAACGGAGAAGTATCTGTGTATTTTATGTTTGCCAAAACAATAGACGGGTCTGTAGTCGAAAGGCGCGTTCTATTTTAGTTGAACGATTTTTATTGATCAACTAAATTCGAATGAAAATACCTATGTGAACCTACATTTCAATTTTTGTTGAACGATAAAAATCTTTTCAACAAAAATCCATTTCTACTTTTATCGCTCAAGTATGAGTACGATTTTGATGCGCGATTCATCTTGCTCAGTGTTCAGTTTGGCAGTCAAGGAGTCAAATGTTTAGTGTTTATGTTTATGATTATATTTTATGGTTTTCTTAAAAAAAAAAATACTTATTTCAAAGTACACACTTCATTTTGTTGGGCTTCCGTCGCACTTCGTCAACTTCATCAGAACAAAACTTTTGATTTAAAAACTCCATTATATGAAAAATACAGAATACCTAATTCCATAAAACACGTTTAAATTTTGATTAGTTCACCAAACTAATGTCAAAATGGAAATTGACAAAAAAAATGTTCATAAATTTGTGTTGGTAAATAGCAATATATCAATATATTCCAAACGTTTTTTTATAGCTGATAAATAGTCCAGTAACTGAAGGGGCAAACCTATCAATATATTTGTCCAATAATTTTTTTTGGCTTGATTTGTAGGTCTTGACAGGTACTTCAAAGGGAGAAAAAGTTCTCCAAGATTGCCCCTTGGCTAAGGGCCCAAAATGGCCCCTAACGCCCCCAAAAAACGGTTTCTCGCCATTATCTCCCGAAATATGCAATTTGGAAAATTTTTGTTTAGGTAAAAAGTGAAGGTCGTTAAATTATCTACAAAAATGGTCCTCATCATTTTTTTCCAGAATTCAATAGTTTTCGAGATAATCGCATCCAAACGTCCCCTCGCTTACGCGGCTGCACTACCTCTAGAAATACTACCGTCTATAAAATTAACTTGTAAACCGGCGGACAAATTCGTCCAGAACTCGGTCAAAAATTAATATTTTTCGATGATTTGAAGTTCATTGTAATGGGAATATCCGTAGGTATTAATATGTGTACCTTAAAACCTCGCCCGTCGAGGACATTGCAAAAAGTGGCCAATGTTATTTTTCCCCAATATTTTGGCCTCTTCCATTAAATCATTGACATTTTATTTATTTCAAATGGTTTATTTTCCCTTGTTTCTTTAAATGGGGTCTGGGGAGGTACTGAATGTTTCTAGAATTTTTTTTTCAGTATTTTTGTGGCGTTTCAATAAAAAGTTTATTTATTTATTTGCATTTTTCAGTCGTTTTCGTAGTTCTCACAAATCTTGTAAACAAGCGAAAATAAAGAACTAATGTTAAGTTATTTTGTTATTAAATGCACAATATTTGAAAGCTTACTAGGTCTACTCTCTGAACCAATATTTTTATTCGGAATACAATGCACTTATTTTCCAGGGACCGGGAAAATTGGTAACACGGGTGAAAACCGGCCTTTTTTTAAATGCTTTTTGTTCTTCGCTGTTAATTTTTTGAGAATTAATACCCACACTGAATTGAAGCTTATATTCTGACCTTTCATCCATATAACTTGTTCCCCATATTTGAGCGCCGCCAGAGAGAATCGTACCTAACCTTACCACGCGCCCACTCCAGTGGTCTGCTCTTGTTGACATTAAATCTTTGTTGTTTTATGGAACAGTCGTAACCGTTTGCACGATTTTTATAAATATTATATAAATATTTTATAAATTATTATATAAATATTTTACGATTATCAATTGATCAATTAAAAAGAAGAATTTTTTAAAGTGAATGAGTGACAATTTTGATTTGCCAGTGTTGCATCAAGAGGGAACATAAAGAAGAAGGTTTGCTGGATTTTCAATTAACTATTTGAATTTAGTATTATTATTTTTTTATTTTTTTTTTTTTTATTTTTTATTGTAATCTTGGGCAGCCATGGAAGAGGACTTCATTCCAAAATGCTTCGTTTGTAACGAGGATGTTGTCGATAATATGGTCAATGACAGTCGGGGCTTGGAAATCTTGATTTCTGTGAGAAAAAAAAAGCGTTTTCCATCATAAACAAGCATGTTACTTGGGTTGAAAAGTTATAGCTCTCGCCTTGTCGCGAATTTTTGCAAACACTGGCATTCACTGGTTCCTGGCATTCACTGGTGCCTTTACCCTACTCTGAATTTTTCTATGTATTTTGTATTTTCAACCTAATTTTTATAAGAATAAATGGTATTTGTTTAAAAATTCCTTGTTTTTTCTGAAATCCTGCACCTATACTGTTCCTTCTGAAGTTTGCGAAAAATTTGCAAAAAATGCAAAAAACATTTATCAAAAAACTATTATTATCAGCTTCTATAGCTATTGACTTACTAGTAGCCAAAACGCCGTCACTCAAGACTGCCACATGAAGCAATAAGATTTCGCAATTTTCTAGTAAATTTGCGACTCATATCCTTGTGAAATTACACTGAACATTGACTAATAGAATGAAGAGACACGAAGTGTTGCTGTGACACACAAAAATCGTGTGAAATACGCCAATAATTACCGAAAAAACGATTGGTGCCCGGATTTTCATGTGTATACACCACAATTTAGCGAGTGCAGGTATTCCGCTGGCGCCATCTACAATTGGTCTCCAAAGTCTAACAGGTGAAAATCTATGTATTTCCGAGGCCCTCGAGCAGAAATTTAGTAAGAAACCACCAAAAATATTCGGTGTAAGAATTTTGGTTTTTTCAAAGGCCATTTTCGCAAAAAATATTCGTGTTGTGAAAAAAATGATTGGGAACATTTTTGTAGATAATTCAACGACCTTCATTTTTCATTTAGACAAAAATTGTCTAACTTGTGTATTTCGGGAGATATTTGCGGAAAACCGTTTTTTGGGACTTTAGGAGCCATTTTGGGCCCTTAGCTAAGGGGCAATCATGGGGAACTTTTTCTCCCTTTGAAGTACCTGTCAAGACCTACAATTCAAGCCAAAAAAAATTATTGGACAAATATATTGATAGGTTTGCCTATTTTCAGGTCTTCAGTTACTGGACTAAAAGGCCCAAACATGTATGCGCAATAAGCAAATGTTATTTTTTAGTGTCATCTTTTTATCTTTTCCTTTGAACATAATAATTATTGTACTCTGTACCATGAGTTTGCAGAATCAGTAAGTTCCCGTCAAACAGAATCTTCTCTCTTTATCCACTCATCATCGTTTACATAAGGACCGTCGATGGATCCCGGAACAATCAACAAATGTAGCAATTGAATAATTATAAGGCATAGCATCTATTTAAAATTATGTAGATTACCAGTTTGAAACTTTTGCAATGCCACAAAGGATAGATGTAGTTTAATATATGCAGTTAAGTTTAATATTCCAATTGTATTTTCGTGGTAAAGAAACTACCATTTCAAAATTCGTAATAATTGAAACGATTGTTGTTTTAAACTGGAACCGAACAAGTCAGTTTCAAATGAATCAGTATCCGCTGTTTACACTAGAATTCAGTGGCGTACAAAACTGTAGTTTTCAAGGAATAACTGTTAATAATGGGTAATAAACAATTCAATCACTTTGAAACGTGGTTGAGTGACAATTGTCGACATTTTGTTGTATTTTAGCTGAAGATACTTAGATGATAAAAACAAAGCACTATGTATCTCATTAACGATAATACTTATCAAACATGTTCATGGTAACTTTCTTTACAGCCGCTGTTACAATTTCAGAATTTATAAAATGTTCTCGATTCTGTCTCCTCTGTACTCATGTTCACCAAACTTGATCGATAATCCGGAGTTTAAGTACTAATAACATGATGACAGCTTAGTCTGAACTAATCCTTACTTAGATTAATCACTCTGCTTCGGAAGCTGAGGCTCGTGAACGTTAATTTGCATCTAGTAGCCGATGCATTGAAAAATGTCTCTTTATCTCTCACTCCAATCTTGTCACTCTCTCACCGCTTTTTAATTCACAGCTTTTGAGTAATTGTTTTTTGTAAACAACCAAAGACAGCGCTTCTGTGTTGCTGTTGTTAATATGATATGCAAACTGGGTTGAAAATATTTTAACGAAAATGAGAAAATGATGAATCGTGGTCGAGGTTCTTTTCAAACTAATAATGCTGGTGTTATGTACGTACTAAACAAAAGCAGTTCTTTTGAATGATAACAGCTTAGGGTGGGACGGTTGAATTAACAAACAATTTATCATTAGCTTACTAGTTATTAGCTTTATTGTTGTCAATCTAGGAAATATCGTCCAGGGTTGACCAAAATGTGCTCAGTTATGCGGAGAATTGGAAATTCAACTGAATAAAGTGTCCACTATATGAAGAAAGGTGTACATACAGGCTGAGGCAACCTGGTGTACAGGCAAAGTAGGTGTAGGTCCAGAGTTGTGGAGAAAAAAGTCGATCTCACAACTTTCCAGTGGAAGTGACAACTCGCCACTGCGTTGAGGGAGCTGGAAGGTAGGAAAATACATACATACATACCGTTCAGTTGCCATACAGACAAGCTGCATTGAAGGAATTAAATGCCATAAAGGTCAACTTTGAGCTGTGCTGGGATTGCATAGGCACCTCAAACAATCTTGCAAGGTCTTGGTAGCCTGGATACCAGGAAACTAGAGACATGAAGGTTGAAATTGGCACATGAAACGGCCAGATAAAGTTCGTCAATGCCATTCATTGAACCGGGATCTTTTTGCGGCTTCGCAGAGTTGACAATAAATATGGTCAAAAGGAAGTGGGTGGTACAGAAATATACAGAATGGTGGGAAATCTCAGCAGAACAGAAAGGTCAAACAGTTCATTCAAGTACATTCTAAAACTGTCAAAGTCGTAGTATATTAACAATCTCAACTTGCACGCAAATCTATGATCACAGACTGAGCCATGAGCAGATTTTGTCACCTAGAATAGGAAACCTCGGAACACATCCAGTGTTACTGCTTGACGAATATGCGTGAAGGAGCATCAAGAAATTCGAAATTCAATGAGCTCTCACTACTCAACACTAATCGTGTTAACTTATTCCTAGCAATTTAAGCTGTATCTTAGCACGCGATCTAGTTAGCATGTCTACCAACGGTATTGATATATCATTATAATAGATACAACTATAATATGAAAGGGTTGCAGTTTGCCGTGAGATAGAAATCACGAGAAGGAAAAAAATACCTGTCCAATGTAAGATCCTGACAAAAGTGTTAAGGTTCGGGCACATTATAATTGAGGTGATTGAGTTGAGACTATGACAAGGATAATTTAGAGTGCATGGAAACGTAATATTAACGGGTTGTATTCAATACAGCGTGGAAACTGAAAAATAACGAAAAAAGCGACATGGGCTGCTGGACCAAAAATGAACTGTTAAGTTAGGATGAATCAATTGCTCACTTCTCAAGATCTGATCAGAATTCATATTTATACAAGAAAAACACTTTGTGTCTTTTTGACATTTACTACTTTTGCTTATAAATTGGGAACAAATTGTTAGAACTAGAAATAATTAGCAGAGATAAAACGGAACTATTTTAATGTAACATGTGTGAGTGTGGGTGGATTTGGTTTCGAATTTAATCCATTAGCAATAGAGAAATTGAAATCAGGTGTGAATGGTCGAATTTCAAACATTGATGTTGCATATTTGAATAAACAAAACAGTTACTTATTGATGTTGTTCAATAATTACTTCTACGAACACAACAATTTCGGGAAAATGGTTTCCGATTGGAAATACAGAGCTACTCAATCTCTTCCATTGTATTTATATCATTTTTGTCAATTTTCTTATGATGCCTGTGGGATAATTTGGCCCGAGAAGTAAATGCTGCAGATTCAGACGTTTTTGAATTAATATTAACTTTTATATTAATGAAAGGTTACAACTAACAATAGACATTACATATCTTTGTAATCAATTATGTCGTGGAAATAAGAAAAAACAGTTTGCAGTTCCGCTTTTCTGTCTACTTTACTTCTCAACGACCTCCAAGTTCGAATTTTTTACACCTGCAATACGTTCTTTGCACGTTCTCAGCTACTTACAAACCTTCGCATACTCAGAACATAAAAGGGTTGGTCTTAATTAATATTTCATCCATGAACGAAAAAGCAGATATTGAAAGTGAGAGAAACATATTCCCGTATTTTCATTGGAACATTTTTATTATTCTGGTTAATTAACTCCCAATCTTTTAAGCTTCTTTCATGTTTTGGTGATACAATGCCTCCCGAAATTTTTGATACAAATTAAGTTTAAAATTTTTGAAATATCAACTGACAGGCAGGTGATTGGATACTTTAATTAAGTGACGCATTTATGATAACTTGAATTAAAATGCTAGTTGAAGACGGAAATTGAGGTATTGGGGGGGAACATTGAATTAATTAACTGACAAATACATTTTTTCAGTTTTCCTTTTTACTTTTCTATTATTATTGTAATAAACTCTTTGTAATTAATTTCAAACTTGAATGCTAGTTTTTGAAACAAATAAAATATTATGATTTAAACATGATTTTAATCCTTTTCAAAAAGACGCCTATGTGGGTATCCACATACAAATCCTTCAGTTGCGTCTAAGAGCACTTATTAACCTTGCCTGCAAAATACAACCACTAGACAGAAGAGAACTTCAGTAACTGAACTGCCCAACTTTTTTGTTATGAAGACACCGCAAAACCTGAAGTCAAAACAGAGGCGTATCATTTGAAAACTGACTACAACAAACAAAGTATGAGTTTCGATAATTGGTATAATTTTAAAAATATTCTTAAATCTATAACATCAGATTGAAGAAGTTTCCGAAATCTTTTTTATACAAGCTGAATCAGATGTTGAATGTTTAAACTATTGATTCGTGGAATTATAGACATATTATATGTCTGTGGAGTTGAGCTAGCAAGAGCAACATATGGATCTAGTCCAGCAGTATTTAAACAAAATAAGTATTAAGGTGCATTTTTAATACTTTCGTGCTGGAGAAACAATGAACTCCACAGAAACATGGAAATGATAAGACTAAAAATCACGAACAGTAATTTCCTCATTGCGCCAACGTCGATGCTTTCCAGCTCCTCGAAAATACCAAAATAAGAGAAGAAATCTCAGCGGCTACAGCACCAGAGCTCTATCAAAACTAGTTTTTCTCAAGCGGGATCCACACCAGGCTACTATTTGATCTGCTGCAGAGAAAAACACCAGCAAGTAGCGGCTCGCTGCTCACCAGTTCATAGTTGTTCGGTTGATGACTCGCCATTGATGCGATGCCACAGTGGACAAACTGCGCTTCTGGCTGGCAGCAACTGGTGAAAGCGAATCACTCGACCCTCTATTCTGCAACCAAAAGTTGAACCTCAGCTTCAGAAGCCGCTAAAAATTTTCGCCGGCTGATTACACACTTCTAGCACCTCACTCAAATCGCTACTGGAAACCAGCTGGTGTGACGCTTTGGTGTTTAAATCTCTTATATAATTACATTGTATATTGTATATTTGAGGTTAAACAATCATTGTTAATAAGTTTTTTTTCTTCCGTTTAGAAGATAAAATGTTCATATTCGCTGAGAAATTCAATTTTATTAATAAAAAGTGTCCTCAATCTTGAGTCCATGAAGCCGCGAGGTGAATCTAGAGCTTTCATTGATTTTTGTATACAAAAAAATTGTGTGAGGTCTGTCACTCTCTGAAATACAACAACAAATAGCAAATACCAGCTATAATTTGTGAAAACACGCCGGCGTATACACTTTTTAAGCTTTCAAATTACCTCGTGCCTGTCTAATTTACTTCCAGCCGCACAAAAAGAATCATTTATTACGACTCAAACATCTATTAAGGCGGGTGTTCCACAGTTTCGGCCACCAACCGCGAGTTAATGAGGCGCTAAGAGTCGAATGCACAGCAACCCGTTCTGATCCGTCGGCCGACAAGGCCCGGGCTAGATCGTAAATCCGTAAGGAACCTCTCTATTTTGACCTTAGCGGGGTTTTCTTGGCGGATCTTCGTCCATATTTCAGTTTTATTTATAGTTGTTGCTGATATGTGAGACCACCACGATATTTTTATATGAAGCACAGGGGGTAAAACTGTAATCATTGGAGATTTTCAGCTTCATTCAATTAAATTTTTACTGCAAAAAATGCGGAAAAGCTCATCTTATACACTGAAAAAGTATTCTTGAACAAAGAGATCAAAGTACAGTCTCAGATGTGTGCTTGTTTTGGAAGAAATACTAGACAATTAATTAATATCAATATAGGAAAAACATACTAAGCGCAAATTCTGAATACGTCCTAGTGGAATATTAACGTCTAGGGGATATTATTTTGATTCGTACCATTTGCCAGCTTAGAAAAATAGGCCAAAGCATATGCCTAAAGATTGGTGAGCTCAATAGAGTACACGCATATTTCATATTTCGATTGGATATTAATTTATAATAGTAAATATGATATCAAAAATTACTAATAATAGGAAATAAACCAGTTTCCATTGGAAATTACTCCCAAATTTTAAAATGAAATTCAAATTTCAATGCACTTTCCGACCACAACCCGAGGACTTCCGAACGCTACCAATGATACGTGTGATGTCATATATCTCTTGTGTTTACTTATGTCAATATGGCCGGTATTGCATTAGGTTATGTGTAATTGTCAGTTTATATTGTATTTTAATCAACTATCAATTGCTTCACCGACGTAAAAATATCATTTATATGTTCGTTTGAGACCATTACGTGTTTGTGTGTGCTTTTTTTATTTCTAAAAGTCAACGTAAAGTGGAAAGTGAACATAAATATTCGATGTTTCCGAGGATATTTTAAAACTTTTGGAAGAATACCTATATTTTATTTAGTAGTTCAGTGTTCAGTGACGATTCTTTCATATTTTGTGAGTAGAGATATGGCTAGCGAAGGTTTTGTGAAAGCAGAAACCGAGGCACCAACTGATAACTTGCCCAAAGTAGACTCATTTATGCTGCTTGAATTTATGAAGTCAAACAGCTGCTTTAATGCAGAGGAAATAAGAGTCACACTGATCTGTTTATTTCGTTTATATTTGACAGCGATTTTGAGTATTGTTACTTTGAAATGGCATTTTTTGTTAACAATCCGTCCAAATGTGATAATGCTCGGCCTCATGTTGCCAACGTAGTGAAAGAAAATCTGCAACGAAAAAAATGGAGGTTATTAGAGCATCCACCCTATTTATCGTATCGTATCGTCCCGATTTATCGCCTTGCGATTTTCACATCTTTGGGCCACTAAAAAAGGTGTTAAAAGGTAACCGTTTTCAGTCGGACGCAGAAGTACAAAACGCTGTGAAAGAATTCTTCCAGCAGCAGCCACAAGAATTCTATAAGCAGGGTATACATCGGTTGGTGAAAAAGTGGGATATGTGCCTCAATTGTACTGGAAGTTATTTGTAACTGTACCTGTCAATAAATTTTTCCTGGACCAAAGATGGGTGTCAATTGAACAAGCCTAGTAATCTCCAGGCTAGGCCCCGACCAGCGATGCACAACATTTCATCAAAAAGCGGAATTCCGTTTGTAATTTGTGCTCCTTCAGACTGACTTGGCGTATTCTGATTATGCTGGATGGAAATGATTCGCCTCTTACTGATGATGACAAAACATCGTCAGAATAAGTCTGAAAGTGATGGTACCTCTTTAATTCGAAAGAAAATATGATATTTTGTTATTTTGTGGAAAGAAATTTGAGAGCATAACATCACATGAAGTTAATTATAAATTAATTACTCTTGATTGAAAAAATAGCACATGTCAGATAAATCGAACGCTCTTGGACGTACGTTTTGACATAATTAGTACCCAACACAAAAGTATACAGAATATAGCATTACTTTTTGTGAAAACTTCACAAGCACAATCATTTTTTTTTATGTTCAACTAAAAACTCGAAGGAAAGTGGCAATATAGGGTCACTTTAACGTAAACTATTGGAAAATTGTTTTGACTGCTTCATATAAAAATGCAGATTCGCCTATATTCATGTACTCCTTCTATCTGTTCCGCCTCCAACGCATCGCAATAGTGGTGTGCAATCGAGCGAGCTATATTGCTTTTAGCGAGTTGAAGATTTAGTTGGACTGGGGCCAAATACAGCGCTGTAAATCACCGAAGGGGTCGGCAAAGCAGGCTTAAGCTACCTCCACACTATTCACACATCACATACCAATGTGCCCGCTTTGCTCTACTTGGTTTCTCCCTCGACCACAATTGTTGCAGGGTGCAGTCTGACACGCTGCCCGACTAAACGGGAAACATTGTGTAACTTTTTGGTTTTTTGTTTCGCAGTTTCCACTGCAACGGGGAAAAACGCACACATATTTTATTTGAATATACATAGTGGTGATGGTTTTCAATGTTTTCCAACGCTTCCACTATCGATATACAGAGTGGTCCAATATGTTAGGGACAAATATTACTATTTAACACAACTTCCTTTGATAAAATATTGCCGTAATATTCAGATGATTACGTTACAGCCTCAGTTACACAAAAATACAATGAATTTAACTTTTTCACTGTCTATTTTTAATGGAAGCAGGTGTTGATGACTCAAAATAACGAGATACGTTAAAAAAAGTATCACTTTTCACAGTGAATATATATATTTCAGGTATAAACGGATTGATACGTGTATCCTTTTGTCTTTCGATTTCCTGGTCACGTGTCATCTACTATTCCTGCTTCGACCGACTTAAATGTCGCAATTTATACCCAAGATAAGACACTATCAACTTACAGATCGATTTCCCCAACTAATTTGCATGGGTACCAACTTTAGGGCACTATTAGTTTGTGGTAATTTACCGTATAAATGTCTTCACCTCGATATATAACTTCGCAGGAAATCTTGATCGTAATTCGATGATACACCGTTTATATACAAATCAGATGCTTAAAACTTCCATTGAAAATAGAGATTATAAAAACAAGCACTTGGTGCAGTTATTTAAGTTGGGATTATTTTTACTTTACATCAGAGTGTATGATGAAGTATTTAGAAAATTCAGCTGTTGCCAGGCAACTTTTATATAAGATTTTTTTTTCTAGAAGTAATAATAACGATTATAGAGGGTGGGTAATTTATAATGATTTACCCTGTAGAACAGACAATCTCCTACCGTATCCACTCATAGATTTCTTGAAAATGTATACTGAAATTGCTGCTAAGGAAAATTTATGGGAACTAAAAGAACTCTTTTCAGGAAATATAGCTGAACTCTTTCTAAAATATCCAAATACCTCACTCCCCAAACAGAAATACAATTGAACATGACACTGAAGGCAAGTGACTCCAACAATTTGATTCTAGGTTGCCAAGTATCAATTTTTGTTTTAGCCATTATTGATAAGAGAGAACCTATTGCCTGCTTACCTTTGTTGACACTTGATTGGGCCATTTCATTGAATAGATCTGATGAAGTGAGCACTACACCCTAATATGAATATTCATTGGTTGTAGGAATCAATTGGTTGTTAAAATAAAAATCGAAGTTAGGATTCCGGAAACCTCCTCTAGAAAATTACATTTCAATATATATACATACGTAGTGGCAAAATATTTGTCTCTCAAGTTTGCCTTTTCAATGTTAAGACGATTTTATATAACAGTTTTGAGCTGAAACAAACTTGTACCACCCTGTGTTTCATCAAATAAGCTCCCCGAGGATTCATGCTTCTTTACTAATTAACATTCATGAATTACCGAAAGCTCTCTGAGATAGAACGTTGTGGGTTGATTACGGTATTGCTGTGGAATCATTATAAACAAAATTCACATTTCGTATGTGGGACATAAAAATACCCTTTTAAAGCTAACTAAATTACATTTATGGCAGCTGTATAAAATTAGAACGCATCCCATTATTTTAATTTGATACTGAATCTGTTTGATATCAATTTATATAACGTTGTAACTGTATTTGTATAAGAAAACATTCCACAAATGTAATGTTTTTTCCCGGCTTATTCCTGAATAAAATAATCATCCATAATTCCAGTGTTTTGCAATATAATTAAAATTTAACTAGCTTTCAATAGTATCATTTAATGGCTTAAACGATTATTTGCATTTTACCTGAAAAGCCTTTTGATGTGGACAAACTAACCTAACCTACAACATAGAACATACCATATATTTTGGCTGCTATGAGCGGTTTTTTTTTTGGAAAAAACCTTTTAGTATTCAATTCTTTGTAAAATTTGTTTGAAAACTGGAAAATTCTAAAACTCAATTCAACGACCATGACAGGTTATACGAGTTTACAGCTTATTAACTTCCACTCTGAGGTTGACCACCTCTTTAGACCCATACCAACTAACTAATACTTCATATAAACCTATTTTCCAATAATTTTTTATTATGTAACGGTGTAAGAAGAATGATATGTAACACATCAATTAATTTCTGGTGAAACAGTTTGATAATTCTTCGTTAAAGTTTTATAATTGTTATTTCAGCTTTTAAATTTGAATTTCCACCAACTCGTTATAATCCTCTTACCATAGCGCGTCAGCCGACTGATTTCACTAAGATATTTCCGTCAAAAATATAACTTCCATTCTCTGTGACATAGTATGATTAAAATTGGCCCGGCTGCAGTAATTCTCATAAATATTCATTGAAAAACGTGCCTTTGTAACAGGAAAATACTTCTAAATTTTCAAATACCCATTCTAGAGCTATTTCAGTTTGATGCGTGAGATCAAAGTCAAATAATGCATTTTAAATTGAGCCTTATTTGTCAGAGAATTACCAGATGGGCTACTCGTGAAGGGATAAGTCAATTAAGTGATTTTGAAGGAGCAGTTTCTATTTAGATTAAATGCAGTGAGTAATTCAATGGATAAGATACAGTGAGTTGTAGGAAATTCTATCAGTTATAAGCTGAAAATATTTTACAGCAGTTTTCAACATCTTAGAATTATATTTTGTAATTATCCACTTCACAGAGGACGGAATTGAAAAAAAAGGCCAATACCGCATCTCAATATCCATTTTTTATCTTCTGTATGTTCCTTGTGATGAATTCATCATTCTTTTTGTTATTTTTTTATCCTTATTTCTTTTTATTTCAACGTTTTGGTGGCATTCCAGCTTCCGTTATCAAGTTTTCCATAAATTCTGGCCCCTATCTGACACAACATCTAGTTGTCAAATTTTTTCGCCTGCTCTGGATTCCTGTCCATTCTGGCATTGAGAGAAATGAGAAGGTAGACTCTCCTGTAAAGGAGGGTGTCTCTCGTGTCTTTTTTAGACGAATCGGTATGGCAATGAGTTTTGCCAAATAATGACTTGATACCTGGACAGCAAGAAGCGCTTTAGACTTCTTGCACAATTTACCAGGATCGGTTCATTCAAAGGCTTTTATACATCATTTGGAAAATGTAACCGAACAAATATTCAAGCTATAGCAGGCATCACCTACACTGTCGTCTGAATCATCACATGCGGAGACTTGCGACTTGCTGTCTTTGTCTGGAAGAGCCGCGGCTCGAAACAGGTACTTATTTGGTACCTGAAATATCATCTACCAAATAAAATAATCGGCTTTGTTAGGAAGCTGAATTTGTTCGGTCAAATCTGAGTAGGTGGGAGCGTATGTGAATTTGTAATACAAATTTTTTCTCTCTCTACGCTCCTCTCTTCATCAGATACCCGCTACATATTATAGAATAACTACATGAAATTATTCTATTAAAGTTTTTGTGAGGACAGAGAAAGAAAACAGGAATATCACTAGTTTAACATTAGAGGAGAATTCTTAGTAGACATTTTGCCGTTAACTTCTTATCTATTCGCGATGTCTTTTGCACATTTGCCAATTCTAGCGAGAAGAATAACAATAAGTGGGAGAGCCAGCAGCGCATAGATGTTACTAGAGAGAAGGACATTTTAATATGCACGTCGAGTTTGAAAGCGCGTTCGGAATCTTGAGAGGAAGGACCTACTCGAAATGGCAGTTAACGTTACAGACATTAGAACAACCTAACCACGTACATTATAGGTGTAGGTATGTATTATGTTGAATAAAATAAAGATGCAAAAGTCTAAGTAATTGATGTAAGTGTAACAAAACTATCTACAGGATGAACTTGTGACAAATAAGTTGTATATTCATTCTTTCCACATATACCAACACATGAATGCATATCAATTTGTTTTGGCGACAAAAACAGGAGTTTCTAATGATGTTAATAAAATGATCTCTTTAAACATGGCGATAGAAGATATAAATGGGGTAATTAAAGATATAACATTAAGATTCTTGTTCTCTAGGTAATTTAATTAGAGATAGGATGTGTGAGTATGCTGTACTGATGACGGGACATAACCCAGAAACGTGGTTATAGAACTCTAAAAAGCAAATAGTATTCAACTGAAGTTTCAAATGGGGTAACTTAATTTGCTTTGCAATTTACAGCTCGCGTATTTTCTTTTTAAAATAGTCCTTCATAGTTTTAATCTTGTGTTCACAATTTCCACCATTTAAACATTTGGACCTTACAAAATAACGACAAAAGAATCGCAATGACTACAGATTTACTCAAGATCTTTTTATTTTTTTTATCACATTTCAACACAAAATAAAAACATTCCAATAAATCTTCAGAGTTCCAATGCACAGGCATCTATCGATCGCTTTATAAAAAAAAAGGTTCTGTCGCCTGTCGATTCAGTGTCAAGAAATTCTGAATTCGAACTCGCTATTACTCATTCCTGTACATGTTAGAGGCTTTCAGTTCGTTTACACAAACATGTAATATGGATTTCATTGAAATCGTATTTTCAATTAACGGTGTATTATAAACAAAATAAAAAACCATGTCGAATTGAACGGGATAGAGTTATTGCCAAAACAGGAAAAAAAGGAATATGATGAAAAAGTAACTATTGCAGCTTCTCAATGCGTTGCTGTCTCTTGGAGAACTTATTTCTGGTCCAGTTAATGGATTTTCATATTCAATGGGTGAATTAGAAGACATTATTTTGCGAAAAGGTTATTTCATCATTAACATTCAGTTAATTATACAGAGTTCGGCAAAAGTACGGGACCGAACAAATATCACAAAAAATATAAATTTTTTGGAATATCTTTTCAAACCACAAATGTTAGTACAGCTTAAACTATAATTTTAAAATATTTTGAAACATACAGGGTGTTCCAATAAAGTGTGACGTATCAAAGTTATATTTTTTCTTATGGAACACCCTATATTTTATTGCATTTTCTGATTGCCCCCAAAAAATATGATACTCCTTCATAATGGTTCCCTATACTTATATACAGAGGGTTCCGAATTATGCTGACTTTTTTAAAAATGTGAACATTTCGAAAAAAAATTTATTATTCATTGATATAACAAATTCTAGCATATTTCCTCCCACGTCTAAATAGTTGGACACTTATTGAATGTATTCCACGATTGAGTACTAAATATCTCTCTCTTCTCTCTCTTCTACAGGGTGTCCAGAATTTTCAGTTTCATTATTAGATCATTCAATGTGAAGTATCAGGCTTATTTTAAATGGAACACTCTGTATTTTAATAATTCATCATATTGAGAAAAATGACGTCTTTCGAATGGTGTGAGGGTGTCCTATACCTAGGTATTATACTTTCCGTGCAATTTACAATTTTCTTAAATTGTATGCTAAATAGATTTTGAAGCATCTGCAATTATCTCTTAAATTTCAAACTAATGATCTTGGAATAATTGTTGTGAGAAACTAAATAGACCACGTTTTGAGCCTTCATAAAATATAGGGTTCTGCTATCCTATTCCGAGTGGTTGAAAATATAGCCACTCTCACAGAAAAATCAGTATCCACATTTTATGAAATAACAAAAAACAAAAGTTTTATTACGTTCAGTTGTTAGCTCTGTTTTTATTCATGTTGTATTTTAGTGTTCTAAATAATAATAATTGAACCAATTTTCACTATACCTATATTTTCTGGAGGCTTAAAACGTGATCTATTTAGTTTTTTACAACTATGCCAAGATCATTGGTTTGAAATTCAGACATAATTGCAGATGTTTTGAATTCAAATTAGCATAAAATTTAAGAAAATTGTATAATTCACGAAAAGTATAATATCTAGGTATAGGACACCCTTATACCATTCGAAAGAGGACATCTTTTTGAATATGATGATCTATTAAAATACAGGGTGTTCTATTTAAAATAAGCCTGATACTGCGAATTGAATGAGCTAATAATGAAACTGGAAATTCTGAACACCCTGTAAAGAAATATTCAGTTCCCAATCGTGGAATACATTTCACGAATGTACAACTATTTAGATGTAAGAGAAAATTTGCTAGAATTTGTTATATCAATGAGTTATCAATTTTTTTCGAAATGTTCACATTTTTGAAGAAGTCAGCATAATTCGGAACCCTCTGTATGAACCATCATGAAGGAGTATCATATTTTTTAGTGGCAATCAGAAAATGCAATAAAATATAGGGTGTTCCATAAGAAAAAAATATAACTTGCATACGCCACACTTTATTGAAACACCCTGTATGTTTCAAAATATTTTCAAATTATAGTTTAAGTTAGAGTAAAATTTGTGGTATGAAAAGATATTCCGAAAAATTTATATTTTGTGCGATATTTGTCGAACTCTGTATACAATTGACTGAAGCAACAATAAGTAGCTCTCTAGTGACCGTGCAGTACCATTTTAGTCCTCTCCAAGAAGAAAATACTAGAAGCAGATGGTACACAAATGACTCAAAAGTAGTCAAAAGCATCCTTACGCTCTATTGGAGATGTCCATGGTCGCCGAGCTTCCACAAAAATATCAACCTGCTCTGGATCCTATGTAACTATATTTCAATAGAAAGACAGACTTCCTTCGAAGGGAAGGTGCTGCAGGTGGTTTAATCAGACCATTGGAATTTGTGGAACAAAAATTGAATACTTGGACTATCGGAGAAGTTTGGTTGAATAAAATACCTTCATACTTTCGAATAATGTCTCCAAACATGTGTTAGAGTCCAGCAGAGTTTAATGTGTTGAAATTGGCTCTGAAATAGAACTCTAAATCATAGTGGAAATCACCAAAAAACAGTTGCATCACCTGCTGGTGGAATTGATAAGGAAGAGTGTACACTGAACTATTATTAATAACAAATAAAAGTGTGTGATTATTTTTGAATGCTATTTGTTGCATGGTAAAATTTATTTCAAGTTATAAATTGGCATGTATTGGCATTGCGGGACTTACAACTCAATAAACGTTGAACTTAAAAGCAGTAAACTTGATTGATTCATCTGCAGGACATAATTTTTCAGTTAGTAATTCACTGTCAAATCCTGTAGGGTCCATTATCCTCGGATTCATCGTAAATAACGCTAAATTAGGCCATAAACATAATAATGATTAATTCGACCCGTCCGTATTTACAATAAACAAAAGTCAGCCGGTCCATTTCCCAGAACAAATGCCACCTAATAAATTTTTATATATCATAAACGATAAATCCGGCCACGGGAAATTATCAACTATATCGCGAATTGGATCGGGGCCGATCGCATTTATTTTCATCATAAAGAGAAAAATATTTATCCATAAAAGTAAATAAAATGCACATGATCTTGCACATTTATTACAATTCGAAATGTTTCCTTTTGTATTCAAGTAAAAACTGCCAGAAAGTTTGAACTTGGTCGATTCAATAATTTTGGAGCGAACAACAAAATGATAATAACACATTAAGAACGTGATGACACATAAGGTAGAATTTTTATTTTTACAAGGAAACACTAATTATTGTGGAAAGAGATGAACACGAGGAAGAGGGAAATGCGAAAATACCAAGGTCCACAAATGGAATCCTAATTGAACAACCACAAGACCAGGAGAAAAAATTGATGGTGAAGGAAGTAAGAGAAAAAGGGGACGATTTAGGCAGAGTTAAATGGATGCTGCTAAAGAAGATTTGGAACAGATAGGAAGAAGTAGAGGACTGGAATAGAATCAATATAAAAAAATTAAATTCATTTTAGCATTAAACGTTGGTGAAATAATTGTCTCATTCGTTGTAATTTTAACAGTTCCAAGTTCCAAATGCAATTATTATGAAAATTCCACACATGTAATTTTTAACCAATGTATTGTGTGTATTTCTGACAGATCACCATCGCAACGGATGAATTTTAGTGGAAATTTTTTCCTGGTGGGTACCCAACAGCGAATTATACTGGAAAATTCTTTGACTTTTATAATGACAGAATATTTTCTTTGACAATCTAATTTTCATTTGCTTACATGATAATTTTGATTTATTCCAACTACAACCTTAGATGTTTTCTAAATTCTTTGGACCATTATGATTAATGTTTATATTGAAACGCAATTATTATACAGTTGTTAGAACCAAACATGAGCCCCGGAAAATAGGCGAACTAAAATAAGGTCATCGCAAGCAGCCAATCAAGAGCCAATGTTAACGATTGTCCATTAGTAATTGTTAAATATAATCGAAATAATATGACCGAGTGATTTCATCAACATACATCATTTTATTCATTCTGTATCAGTGTTGTCAATGCGAGGATGATTATCCGATTTTTAGACAATTTCACTAATTTGGATCCAAAAGTTTTTCGATTATTTTGTAGAAGGGATATATAAAATGGCTATTCTTTTTGGGGATTTTCCACATTGACTGGGGTCGAAGACTTTATTTAGATAACCTTTTGGTAATTTTGACAAATTCTGATAATTTGAATAGTAAGTTCGGGTAATTTTCATTTTTACATCGGCAACACTGGACTATAACCAGTTCATATTTTGTTGCTTTCAATAGAAACTTGACCCTTCTTTTTCATGACATTAATATAGTCATTTAATTTGAAAATATAGACATTTAGGGCGAACGGTAGTTTTAGTTTTGGTCCAATATAAATTTTTTTATTAATATTTAGAGTTACATTTTTAGCAAGTTTGACTTTGTTTACATATCTCTTAACAGTTGACATTTATGGCATCGAAATTTGGTTATCGATTCAAAATATCGAA
The DNA here is from genome assembly GCA_910591675.1 of Galerucella calmariensis. NCBI lineage: Eukaryota > Metazoa > Arthropoda > Insecta > Coleoptera > Chrysomelidae > Galerucella > Galerucella calmariensis. The sequence goes on along the minus strand of CAJUYG010000074.1, from coordinate 69,275 downwards.
TTGTTACTACAAAAATACAACTACAGCGATATGAACACGCCCACTAGGGCTCACGTTTGCTTCTGCCAACTGTATACTATGGCAGGTTGATTGGAAGTTGAAGCAGACCTCCTTGATGTTGTTGGAAATGAACACATTTGATGTGGAATTTTCTTACCAAATACCACACGAGGTCAATTAAATCGGAAATTTTTTCGAGCTCATAAATATTTTGAAAATTATCCCGAGTCGAAGACGAAATAATTTGACCTCTAGTGAATATTTCTTTAGTCTAGTTTAATGAATATATCGTCACAGAAAACGTAATGAGAAATCCTGATGGTCCAGTTTCCGAGAAAATCAGGAAATTTGAAAAGTTAAAAAGAAAAAAGGTATTAGGATAATCTCATTTCTTCGTTCACGACACGGTAGAGTGGTAAAAGCTCCTCTAAAACCATTACATTCCCTAAAACAGTCTGTAACAAGACATGCTAGGTTAACTTTTCTTTTTGTCGCGTTTTTCCAATAGTCTACTTTGTTGAAACTTGAGTAGATTTTAAGTTTTTCTTTTAACTTTGACAATAGATATAAACGTATTTTTATGAAAAATTAAAATTGGGACTCACACATTTAAACATGGAAAGGTATCAAAGACATAAAAAAGTTCAGGGGAAGTTATTTTATTCACAACCATATATGTAGTGCTGTCATTATTAACGTCATTGAGAGCTGGAAAGTGTCATATTACACACCTCTATTTCCCGCCCTCATCAATCACTTCCCGCCCTGACTACCCACCCTCTAAAATAATGTGATCGTTAATTTATTTTAGATGAATATTTTTTATATTCAAAAATATAACACAATGATAAATATTATAATACCCATTACCGGAGGGGTACAATCCATCAATTCTTCATCGGACAACATTTTTTTTTAATTTATTATTCGTGAACTTAATATCCATTCGACTTTATCTGTCATTTATTTATATTGGTGACAGTAGTTGTCAAATGTAATATTTCAGGTGTGTTCAGAACGAAACAAAGATTTATTAATTTTGATTGGCATATGATGGTTGTAAATAAAAAAGTATACAAATCTCTGTAGGAAGTTTCATTCCTGTCTCGAGATCGAGACGCAAAGCGTCGCGGTTAACTAATCCCTCGACAGTAATGAAACTCTTCCCACCTCGGTGTGAATTTTTTTTGGTATTGTTACTAAGTGTCCTTGGTTATTAGTAGTTGTTGTTATCAAAAATGGTACACAAGCTTTTTGTAAAAGTCAGATGATGAATTAATAATTTAATAGTACCCATACTTCCAAATAGTTTAATTTAAATATTGCTATATTATTATTTGCTCACCAAAAGACTCAACAGTTCGTGGTTTACCTGTAAAAAAAAATTTTGTTAAGATTATAATAAAATATATCCTACATCGGTGAATAAATATTTTTTATGTAGACTACGAAGAAAAAATCGAATATTAACACTAAAACAATGAATTCTCTTTTAATGATTATTATTATATTATTAATATGAATTTATCATGGTAATGCGCAATTGCAAATCTTTGGTTTAACAAGTAAGATAGGTTTAAAAAATTAAGCTGGCAGCACCTTCATCTAAACGAGTTTCATGTGCACAAAATTTCAAACACATTCCCATGACATTCAAGTGGAGACATACGGTAGTATAAGTGAGCGAGCAAATATGGTGCATTGATAGATTGCAATATCAGTAATCTGCACTTTGTCTTTACATTTATGTTGAATTGGTGTGATTGAGCATGAAATTTGCAGATAATTTCTGCCGCTGTCTAGGTGATATTGCACTGTGAAATAAATACTACATTTAAAGAATTTTTGTACCATAAAGAGCAACACAACTAATTAGACATGTTTTGTGCGGCAAACTTTTATAAAGTATTTCAATTTCATGAATATATTGGATACATTTCCTATGTCGATTTTTTTAATAGTCGATACTTTAAAGCAAATTATTTGCTATCAATTCGACTGATCGACCGATTAGCTATCTAGACAAACAATGTCCAGATATCTAATTTCGTTCAATCCATTTAACCCGACAGTTACCAATTAGAGAAAACTCGATTTGGGAAGGCAAACAAAACACGAAAAATGATAAAACTGATCGATTAATTCAGTGTAGTCACGAGTACCAAACCAGAAAATACACAACAAAAGTCCAACTACAGAAACTAATAAATTCCATCGAAAATGGAAGCTAAATATATTTATTGAATTCACGAAAAATAGGTAATACTTGTATAGCAAATTTTTTATAATTTGATAAGCTTTTGATATGTGGGAGAATTTTTAAAATCAGTTGAATAGTTTTAAAGTTTATCCATTACAAACAAATATATTATCTATCTACTCATCATTTTTCATGTTGGAAACCAAAAACTTGTCCAAAATTACATTTTAAACAGGATTTGATAAACATTTTTACAGTGTAAGTGGAAGCGATTTGTTCCAACTGAACCGTAATAGGTTCTAGTAATTATATGAATGTGCCCTTAATGATGTGCCTCTATCACACTACGAGTCAATTAAAGAGAAACATAAAGTTTGACGCGCTATAAATTTGACATGCAAATTCAACACAAATGCAGCCGACTCGGTTCATCAGACAAGGTTAAAATTGTATTTCGGTTCAGATGATGTTTTGAGGAAAAGGCTTTCTTTTTTGCAGAAAAATAATTTCCAGGTAATGACATGAATTTTATAGCTTTGATATATTTCAATTACATGAAATTTAGAAACTTTTGCAAAATGGGTAGTGTTTTAACAATACAGATACAAAAATTTAAATGGTAAAATAGTAAGTGAGGGCTCCTCCTGTGCAATTTAATTTTGTTTTAACTCACGTTCCATAGATTGGATTATTCCAATCTTCAGTACATCAAGAATTAGCCTAGAGATATTTTCCAGAGCGACATTCCATACATACACACTCCGTGTTGTATACTAGGATTACCATGAGCTGGTGGAAGTCCGGGTCCTTTGGGAGCTACTCAAATAGTCGTATGAAAACTATATGATTCCCTGGGATCATGTAAATTATATAACTTAACTAATTACACTATTTCTGACAAGGGTGCTACTTAAGCCTGTCAAATAATATAAATGAAATATAAAATAGATGTTAAAAGTGAAATACATTAAATTTAAATCTATCAATGTGAAACTATTGATGTGAAGACCCACTTATAAACTTCATCAGCACATCTGCCCTAGGTCAATTATTTTTTTACGTGACAGTCTATGGCCGCCAACTGACCTCTTACTGTCACGTTCATGACCTTACGTAAAAATTTACTATTCGACAACTATAAAACAATAAATATGTTCATGGGAATATCGGGTGTGACCTATTCGAAGACGGGTCAGGATAACTTGTTCTTTCATGGTTTCTGGAACAGATTTCCACGGTTTAACTGTTCTTTTCACTTCTCTAAGTTCACTGTGAGATTGGGACCACTAGTGTTGCCAAGCTTTGTCAACCGATGTCTTGATCAATATTTTAATGTATGTCATCGTAGCTCTCGTGACTTCGGTGGCATTAGGGTTCTGAATTGCAGCTTTGGCTGCTGCATCAACACGCTCATTCCCCCCTATTCCTGTGTGTGAAGGTACCCATAGTAACTGTATGACTGCTCCTGAATTGGGATAATTGCTGCTAAATGAGTATTAGTAATGGGTTTGATAGATATGTCTGGCGCAAACTTTCAATTGAGTTCAATGAATCAGTTACTATGAGTGGGTGTTTTACATTTTTTCTATTGGCATGGACTAGTGCTTGAAATATCGCATAGAATTCTCCAATTAGATTGCTTGTAATATAAGGTAGTCTAAATTTTATTATCGCATTTGGAGTTACAAGTGCTGCTCCAACTCCAGTATCCGTTTTGGAGGCATCTGTGTAGACATGGGTATATTGTTGTGAATGAGATATTTTCTCTTGGATTTCTCATTGATTTCTCAGGGATTTAATGTCGAAATCCGAACAATCTCGCTGTACAGTGTGACAAGTCCCTTTAACAGTGAGGCATGTGTTAATAGACTGTCCAAAGTTTTCTCAGCAAAGAGTTACATATAACATTCCACCTACTATAGGTGGGTTCGATTTGCACACTCTTTCGACTCCGTAAGCTCTTTTCGCTCCAAAACCGTTCGAGATGCCTCTTTGGAGCGAAAAGTGCAGCGCACCCCGCGGTCGTTTCTGTGATTTCGGAGTGAACGGAGTTCACTCCTAAAGCTCTACATCGACAAGGTGGCACGATCGGAGTGGGCATGCGTGTTACAAACTTTCCTCTGATTTTTCGGGTTCGTTATTGTTTTTCTCATAATCGGAATATTATTCAGAAGAATAACATTAAAACAATGTCTAATTCTCCTTTTAATTCATCTGGTATTGTAAAATACGTCTTTAACGGACTCGAAATAATTATTTCATTTGAATAATTATATTTAGTAAGCAGACCTTAAATTACTAACCTTAAATTAAAGCAACTCCATATTAAATTTTTTAGCTTTGTTCTGGAACAACGAAATACGGTATCCGTACGTTCCGGTATCACGTGATTGCTACGCCGCTCTCACTCCGCTCTAGCTACGTATGACCAAATCGAACCCACCTTATATACCACTTGCTAGGAGAAGAGTACAATATGGTAGCTTATCTACGCGCTATTCAGTTTATGCACAAAGTTTAATCAATCACCAAAATTGTTAGTTTTTTATATCTATACTGTAGTATTCGGTAGCGCTAATAATCTAAAGGGTTGATAAATGACCTGCATTGTTTATAAGAGAAATAATTACATCGAGTTATTTAATAGTGAACAATTTCAATGAATTTAATTCTTGGACATCACAGGAGAAACTTGTGGAGGAAGATATAGCATTGCATCTAAGGCTGCGCTGGTATACAATCTCATTGATCCATTGATTCCCATGGGTGAACTTGCACTTTTTGCAACTTTGTTTTTTCCATGTGTTGCATTGTTTTCTGCTCCACCAAAGTAACGCAGAATAGGTGAAAATTTGTCTCAAAACAGCCAGATAGATAACCAATAGATTATTTTGGATGAATCCTAGAGTTACTTAATCTCTTTGAAAAGACTTATAGAGTTGAATCGATTTTGGATAAATCTGGAAACTTCTCTTTTCTTTGAAGCACTTCTCATTCAATTAACTATTCCGAATTGATTGATATTATAAGAGATTCACAATTATTGATTACCTGCACTCACATTTTGGTTTTTGCTTGAAAACTTGAAACGTATGTCTAACAAGCAACGATACTAAAAGATTATCGAAAAGCGACAACCAGGATTTTGGTATGAAAACAAGTTGGTCAAAATTAAAACTAGAATTTGTTCACCTTTTTTTTTAAATTCTCATTTTCGACGAGTATGGTAACTGATAGACATTATCTTTTTCAACAATGTTTACAGCCCATGATTAAATCCAATAAATGTAATAAAAAAAATAAAATTCTTTCAATAGCAAAACGTCAAAGAATTACAGCTATAAACTCAGGAATTGGATAATTATCACTTTCGACTAGTCGGCGTATTGATGGAGGTAGTAATTTGTGTAAATTCTCTGATTAATAACTACTGTCCTTCATCCGTGATTGGTTGATTACTACCAGATCAGATAATTGCGGTTGGTTTCATAAACGAGCATCGGAAGAATTATAAACTAGATAAAACATGGAATGGTTTAGCTTATACTAATTTCCAATTGCAATATTTCATTATAACAGTAATAACGTATCATTCGACACCAGCAATAAAACTAAATACTGTGCAAAGATATCTCATCGGCCGCCTCTAGAGGCTTCTGAATGTAGTTTTTTGCTACTGTCAAGGAACGCTAGGCTCCATGTCTTTTATTTGTTTCAATATCCACTTCACTTGTCCAGTACAAGAAGAGAACTTTGGTAAACATAAATACTTAGCCAGAATGGCTGGAATACTTAAAATTTAATCATCACTAGTCCAGTCATTGGCCGCGTCTGTTTGTCTGTCTGAGGTAAACTCAAAAACTTCTGATACGATTTTCATGTTGTCGTTATTAATATCAATTAGAATAATTATTTAAAAATAAAATTAACAATAAAAAAAATTCTTCACGGGGAATCGAACCCGGGTCTACCGCGTGAGAGTCTGGTTTGCTCAGTACTAGACCACCGAGGAATATGCAAATTGTTCATCTATAACGTCAGATGTATTACATAACTTTTGCTTAAAAGGAACTAAAGCTCTCACCGTGTGTCCCGTGACACGTTCTACCTTTTATTTTTATTAACTTTTCCTATGAAATTTCCACGCATTTTCAATGTCAATAGAAATATTTCTCTCAAATCCCCATTTGAAAGTTACAACACAATGTATTTTTGTATTCGACATTTTGTAACATTTTTAAGATCAACTAACTGACCTAAAGTTTTAAAAACGAACAGGATAAGTGATAACATGGCACCAGACATAAGAAGATGACAAAGCACTAGTCTTTCAATAACACTCCTACATAACCGCTTCCATCTTGATATTGTCTGAAACATTGTGAGTACAGAAAAAGAAAAAGAAAACAAGTGTGGCTACTGTTAACTTGACAAGGAGAGCTCGTAGATGAATGACACAAAGTCTAACCGTCTTGGCGTCTCTGCTAAAACTCTCATCGGGATAACAGTGTAGTAGTTTCAGGAAATATTATTTAATTATTGTTCTGTTCAATTGTTCTAGGAGATAAATGTGAACTTTGAAATTTTTATTAGTTATTAAACTTTTTGTGTAAAAAAAACGTTTGAATCAAACTGTTTGCTGAAGAGAAATTGCCACTATATTCTCTCCTTATACCTTCTTACTTTCCAGAGAGCCTATCTGCTAGCAAAACTCCGAGATAAAAAAAAACACAAGTTTTTCAGAATGCGTTTACGTTGATCCTAGATTTCTTTTATCTGGCCGTTCGTAATCATGAAAAATTCCCTTTCGATGTAAAAGTTCCAATAACAATTTTAATAAACGACCTTGCTCACACAAAACTATCAAAGCATCCTCCGAATTTTTCACCTTCTCGTGAGAATATATCACAGGCCTTTGATGTCGTTTGGAAAAACGACCCGACGGAGCTCGGACAGAACGTCTTAAAGTTACCGAAGGAGCTTTAATGGAACTCGGGGCATTTGCACGTGATTTGTGGCACGAACATTGGCAATATCAAAGGATCCGATCACTATAAGAAATCTCAAAGTTTCTATAATAAGTCAAGAGGAATTTCTCACGGCACGCGGCCATCGTGACAGTTCAAAGTGTAAACGTGCCTACGCGTCCCTCTGAGGACTATCTACGAGAATCTGTCGGCAGGATGTCGAGATTCTTCTTGATTTGCTTGCTATCGCCTATCATGGAAATTGTTCGGAAATATTAGGGTCCAGTTTTTGCTTTACTGCTGCGAGATAACTTTCACTCAATCTCAACGTCAAACTGGGAAAAATAGGCGATACCGACTGTTTAAAAAAAAAAGATTAAATCTTCACAAAAGAAATAAAACGAAATCTTTCAAGGTTTTGCGATATTTTCACCAGTAATACCACGAGAGGTCAAATTATTTCCGGAAATTTTTTCGAGCTCATGATAATTTTCTAAAAATATTCATGAGCGAGAAAAAATTTCCGGATTTAATTTGACCTCGTGTGGTATTCGGTGAGAAAATTCCACACCAAATGTGTTTCCAACAACATCAATTTTCGTCTTATCAAGTTCTCGCAAAACAGATTTTGTCAACTTGATTATTCACTTACCATGGCAACTCAGTGAAACTCTAAACTAGAAATTATTTTTGTCAAAAATTTGTCAAAGAAGAAGACGTAGAAAAATGTCTCGCTTCGGTCAAAAAAGTGAAGAAAATATTCGCCAGAATATTAAGCAGTTGACACCAGCGAATACTAGGAAATCGAAGGCAAGTGTATGGAAGCAGTTTATAAATTTTTGCTCAGAAAAAGCGTATGATTTCGTCAGAGTGGATATACCTGTGGAAGAACTGGCGCTCATTCTTGAAGATTATGCCTTCAACATGCGAAAAAACAACTTCGAAGACTACAAGGAGATTGTTATCAAAGTTCTATGGAATTCTACAGCTAAGCAGTTGCAGGAATATTTTTTCAAAAGGTATAATCGCAAATTTAATCCATTCTCTGATATAGAATTTGTCAACGCAAGAGCTGCAAAAAATGCTAAGCGTCCAAAGCTACAAATAGATCCAACCAAGAGAAAGGCAAGTTCATCCGCACTATTAGCAGACCAATTGATAAAGATTATTGAGCTTTGGGACGAAAACACTCCGGAAGGATTGCAAAGAACACGTTAGGAAGAGAGCGACATTGTTCAACTGATCTAACTTGTTAAACAATATCCCTCTTCTTCATCTAAATAGGTAGTTATGAAAAAAAAAATCAGCCGTATTGCTAATTTCTTGTAGTTATTACCCCTATCGTCTGGCCTATTAAGCATACATTGGGCAGTATTTGTTATCAATGAGACTAAAAACATCATTCTTCACATTGACTTTAGAAAGAATATACACTTATATCGAAAATTTCTGGTGAGAGTAGAGCAGCACACGTGTGCCAAAGATTACCAGAAGGTTTCATGTGATTGGTAAAAAAATTAATCTTGAGCAAAAAATTATAAGGAGTAGATTGGATAACAGAGAACTGTCAGATTTAATAATAAAGAGCACTTTTATTTGGTATTAAAATCATTGTTTGTTTGACGGAATTATAATTTCGAATAATTTTCTTATTTCCAAATTATTTCACTGCTGCGATTTTAAGTGGTACTTGCATGAGAATGGAGAAAGATGGAAGGATGAATTTAAATCGACGCCATTTATTCTTCTTGAAAAGCAAGAATACGAGAGTGGATCTAATTTAAGACAAACATATATTTACTTAAGAGCAAACCCACAATGAATTTTATGCAATTAATCTAATGGATTTTCCGGGTAAAGTGGGAGTATAGGGATATAAAGATAAAAAAGAAGTATTTCGCTTCGCGCTTTCTTAAATTTTCAGTGATTGAATAATTGAATATATTACAGTGCTGATTCGAGCGGTTGAGCTGAAATTTTTGGTTTTAGATTGAAAATTGTAAATCGAACCGATACATCGTCGATTCAGTCGTGACTTAATTCCCAACCAGTCCTCAAAGTTCAGATCCAATCCTCATATTGTTATGGATCCATTTTCTTACCTACATTATTCCATTTTCTAAAGGTGCCTGCTCATCCTGAAGACAATTATAATGGTAGTTATTATACCATTCACTAACTTTTGATTTCAGTAGTTGAATATACATTGTTTCATAATCTATTTATAATACCCCAAGTTTGGTAATAATGAATGAAAGAGAAAAGGGCGTATTTTCTTTATTTATCTTGTGTTGCGAAGACGGAGAAGAAACAATAAAAAGGAGATTAGGAGTCCAGCAATAAAAAGGACAAATCCAACAATGGAATCGCTGTAATTAGGATAAAGAATATCTTGTTAAGGAAAGGCCTCTTAGTTAGGTTAAGCTTGGAAAATCTGTCTATCTAAGTGTGCTCTTAATTTACAGATAAACTTCTCTATTCAACTAAATGAAAAGTAAGTCGAGTGAAATGCGACGTATGTTAATTTTTTCCATTATTTGTAGAGTTTTTGTTATTTGAGTAAAGTAAGATTAGAGCGAGCGATACTTTGCGAATTTGGAACAGCTTAAAGCCATGTCCACACCAAAGAAACATAGAGGAACATTTTGAAGCTGGCTACCGCAACCTGTTTATTAATAAAAACGAACTGGTATGACATGAGAGTTTAATATCAATTTCATCTTTTTTTTTGTAAAAAAAGTGGATGAGAAGCTTTCAAACGTGACTGGTTATTGACAGGTTTCGCGAACGAAGTTTTGATTCAGATAAGAAGATTTAGTGATAATAGGAGTAAAAGGAACCCCACGATATTAACAATCAATCTTGGTATGTTTTCGAAATTCGGATACAAGTAGTGCCTAATTCATTACAATCGTGATGAGTCATGAAATTCATTAAATGAAGATTACTTGATGTTGATTTATTACCATCCACGCCTTACTGTCTTGTAATTATATTTCAAAAGAGGGTATAGAAGACACAGGATAGGACAGAATGGCAATTTAGTCTAAATATTACTTGATGTATATATATATATATAGAAAAGGAACAATGTTGTTTTAATCAATATTAATAAGACGTTAGATATAACTTAATTTAGTGTTGTAGAGGCTGGAGGGATTGTATCAACTTTCAAGTTCAAGAAGCTGGAAAATTATAGATAATCATCAATTGGGTTGATCTAATAAATAATAAACTTTTAACAATATAAACTGATGATATTTTGAATAGTGATCCAGAGAGCCACATTTTACAATGAGTAAGTAATAAGTAAAAGGATTACCGATATTATTGATACACCATTAGAGTCTAGTCGAATCATCGGTCTATATACAAGCTTCTGGAATGGAGGTGAATAACATGGAAAACTGTACCAAGATCAGTGCCTGGTTTTCATTTTGCAGTATTCAAGAGCAGTATCAGTTTTTAAACCATGTGCTGTATTTGAAAAGTAGTTTTTCAAGGCTGGAATGTTATGGGAGATTCTTCTGGAAAATAACACATGATTTCATCTTGAATCCATAGGTGCATCATGGCTTAAAGAACGACCAGATGGAGATAATGTATCATGAGGTACAAAGATAGCAAATTTTTTTTGTTTTACTTTTTATAGCTTCCCAGCTCTTCATCTTTCAGTTTTATTTATAAATAAAAGTGATAGGGACACTTGCAAAGGCAAATTTAACTTCTAAAAGGGATGGGGCGCTTTGGAGATTATACACCTTGTGAAATTAATTGAATCAAAGAGGTTGTTTGTTTTTGTGCAATTGTTGGCCTCAATTATTTTTAACATACGGATGTACAACAAAAGTTTTATAGAAATGGAAAAACGGTCTTCCATAATATATATTAAATCATCTTCCCATAATAAATGTATAGCATTAAATTCCCGAGGACATAAAACGTTCGTAGACAAATTAAAAGTTTTTAGAGCACAAAGATCAGACAACTTAATAAATGGAGAGCTGCAAAACATTTAAAGTTGAAACAGTGGCTAAGTTCTATGTCGACAAAGCAAATTAAAACTTCCAAGACTATTAAAAACAAATAAAGGTTGCGAGACAGTTTGCCTTTAAAAAATGTTAAGGGGAATTCATTAATTAAATATAATTGTGCTAGTTCAAATAAATAAGACAATTATAATCAAAGGAAATGTGGGGGGAAAACTGGAGATCGATTATCTCGATGTTGTATCAGAGCTCATAGATCAGAAAAGCTTAAAGCGGCAGATGCTGTAGCTACTCATTAAAAAGTGCATTACGTTAAGCTTACGGCTTCCTAGGTTTTACAGCTATATGTAGTGAAAATTTATTTTCAAGATTTTTATCACGTTCTCCTGTAGGAAACCAGAATATTCACGTGTACGTAGGGCAAAGTAGAAAATAATAATTTGTATTGGAAGTGGGAGCATTAATTGTTTTTAAATATCGTGTTTTCTCTTCAGTTGCTTTTCGGGTATAAAATTTGAATAAAGCAAACTATTTTGCTTTAAAGTTTTCGAAAATAACTTACTTATCACTGAAAGCTTGTTATTCCCCTTACAAAAGACTGAATTTATCAAGTATTAAGTTTGGACTACCTTTTACATAATTTGTAACAAAAATCTCAATGAAGCTGGCTAAAGTTTCGAAAGTTCATAACTCCTCACTTTGTATCTTGTTTTAAATTAATTAAGTTGAAGTGGAAATTGTATTTAACCTGAGGAAAAATGAGTTACTTTTTTTATTTATCAAAGTAGTGCGAGCACATATTGCCGCCGTGTGAAGTGGCTTGGTTTGTGTAATAGCCATCAAGCTGCCTAATATATGCCAGAACATGCACTTATACAGCAAACGAGTATACTACTCACAAAGAACTAACCATTCTGTCGTTTTTAATTTATCTCAAATTTGTTATCGTCAGCTGGGGTATTGTAGTATGGACGACAAAGTCACCACCAGCGGCGGTTCCGCTTTTTTTATCATTTGACAGCCGGTCTTTCAGCGATAATAATTAATTGAATTCAAGACTCTCTGTAAATGGATATTTATCATAGATATACTCAAAATGTTTAGAAAAGCTGGTAAATACCTTTTGCACCCTAGTATCAGATCCTACCTGATCTAAAAATGTAAATTAATATCACTCGCTTCTACTTTTTCGTTTAACTTATGTATAAATACAGATTGTTATTTTATGTAAAGTCCCCCTCTATCCTTTCAACACTTTCTAGTAATACACTTCGAGTAGTTTGAAATGAAACATTCAAGTTTACACTAAAACCATCTGATAATTCCGCTTTTTTTCATTATTTAATGTCTAAAAAGTACTGATAATTGTCAAAGATTTTTTCACCGCCGTCCATGCGTGAACTGGCACTTAAAAGATAAGTGCTCTAAATTGACTATTTAAAAAAAAA
>CAJUYG010000074.1:40255-56271 GCA_910591675.1 Galerucella calmariensis | reverse complement strand
ATTTTAAGAAAAGTACTAATATCTAGGTAACCAATACGTTTTAAACATCAAAAACTAATTTTAAAATACATGATGTAACTTATTTCTTTCATATAGAACAAAACTTATTTCAGGTTGCATTAAGAATCACCCTGTATGGAATACCTCTAGAACTAGTATATTTGATTCCAGAACATCGAATATAAAGTAACTTTTTATTTCTAACCTTGTTTTCATTCAATATAAGAATTTCTTAGAATTCCAAAAATTCGTCCTTGTATATTGAGTCCCACTCTGTATATGTTGACATTTTGAACTATTTATGTGTAAGTTTACGATAAACTAGAACATATCAATAGTACTATCAATTAAAAATGCATATTTATTTGTTAATAATAAAATTACGTAGTCACAAAAAACAAGGATTTTCCAACTTTAATACCCTGTATATCGGAAATTAGTCATAGGATTGAATTTGTCCCATCGACACTTTTGGTCAAGAAGTCGAGTACAACATCATATTCAAAATTTTATAACATTTGACGGAACGCCACTTTGTCGTAAGAAAAGCGCGGGGTCCTTTTCGAAACAATGTCTGGAATTCATTATAATAAATGATAATGATTAAGAGTAAAATACGTTCAAATTGTCAGCTTTTTTACAAATAATGATAATTTTCCATGTACTACAGCCAATCTTTCACTCGATTACGAATATAACAGACAAATAGAGCTTTTTGTCAAGAATATTTTTTTTGTGTAACATGAGATGATCTTTTTCGCGTTAACAAGTTTTATACGAGGAACCAAAATTATTCTTTTGAGATTATATCTTTTTTTTCCCGGATAAGATTGTTTTTATTCCCCACGAGATTCGTATCGGTCAGTAAGGTCTCAAACGTCCACCTGCTTATAAAGTTATGTATATTCTATGCATACAAATCAAAGGTTTCAACCACATCCTCGTTGGAGCTCATTAAAGCGGAACATAAACCAGACCTACGAAATCCCATATTACCATTTTCCCTATTATTTCACCCATCTTCTAAAATAATTCACCAAGAGTGCCTCCAGCAGCAATATCACCAGAAACCATGAATCGGTCCACCTACATTTGTCTTTAAGGCAGTAGCGTACGTGGGCGTTATTACATTCAAATGTTTATTGATTCAATAAAGAATTTATAGGAAGTAGGCAATAATCAATAGTGCAAACTGAATTTTTCTGATCATAATAGACTAGCAGCTAGCAGGATTTACTTAATTATACAATAAGGCTAGATGTGATTTTTTAATATCAACTCAGTTTTTTCACTGCTCTGTAGTTTTTTTCTTGTTTTGGGGTTGATTATTGATTGAATCTCCTAAAAAGAGTTGATTGAATAAAGGAGTTCAAGTCTAGGGTCAGTGTGGCCAACAAAAAGTGTTTTTTTCTGACAAGAATGACAGTTAAGGTCTACCATTCGAGACAAGATTTTTGCATGTTTTTCATCATTGCGAACATCTATATTGCTTTATTAAAATAATGAATACACCCCCGAAGCGAATATCTTGGAATTTAGATTGACTTTTTAGCTGAATACCCAACATATCGGTGGCCAATAATTCTAGGAACTTTTGGCATGTCACCATTTCATTTCTGTTATCTGTCACTAGTTATGTCGGATGTCAGTACAAACAGTAATTAGAAGAGATTGGATACAACTAACTGGAAATGCTACAAAAATCTAATTTAAAATGGACATACAACATACACGATTAAACGAATATCAACAAAAATAAATATAACTGACATTTGACATAACTAGTGACAGAATAACAGAAATGAAATGGTTACTTGCCAAAAGTTCCTGAAATTATTGTCCAGCGATATTTTGAGTATTTAGCTGAAAAGTCATTTTGAATTTCAAAATATACGCTTCGGGGATGTATTCATTATTTTAATGAAGCAATATAGATGTTCGCAATGATAAAAAACATGCAAAAATTTTATGCTTCGAATGGTGGACCTTAACTGTCATTCTTGTCAAAAAAACCACTTTTTTGGCCACACTGACCTTAGACTTAATTCCTTTAGTTATGGATTTTATTTTATTTTGTTTCTACGCTTTTTTCTTACATACCATCCCCTAATAAAAAGCTCCAAGTACGTCACTGTACTCGCTATAGCTTTCCTACTTCGATTTTATATGCAAATCGAAAGAATCTGTTTCGAACATAAAAATAAATTTTAGAAAAGTCCATTTTCAATCTGTATTATTAAACATTTTTAATACCGGTAGTCAATAACTTTCGAATCATGTATTTCCGCATAATATTCTGTTTCGCGGAAGCTTTAATTCCATATATTTTCTTGCTCCTCTTCCCCCCCCCCCGCGGGATTAATCTCTACAGGGACGTACAAAACACAGTTGACAAATCCTTTAAGTAAACAGAATATAATGTCTAAACTACGTTTCAGCTTCAAAGGACTAATATTGGATTATGTTACATTTCCTTGGGAGTTTGATGTGTAAGATCCTTCAACGAAACTTAGTTCAGTTAGTACAGAGAAAATAAGTTAGATATCATTTACTGAGATAAAGTTGTTCAAGCTACGCGTTGCGCTGTTGCTCAGTTGTACCGCGTGTCCCAATAAGAATGGCTCTCGGCCATATCTCGGGAACCGTTTATAGTACAGCTTCGGGAAAAAAATTATAACAAACGAGACCTCGAGCAAAACCTGGAAATTATTTACAGAGTTGTATGTCCACCGCTAGAGGGCGTATTTGACAGTAAAAATTTTGAAATGTAAATTTTTTCAAAATTTACTCAATTAAGGAGCATATTAAATATTATAATCAGATTCCTTGACAAATTCTGCATATTTTTAATATGACAAGATTGAGTCTATATCTTCAAATAAGAGGTGGGGGACAGTGGGAACCTTGTTACGAAAAAACGCCTGTAATTCCGGTTCTGCTGGACCGATTTAAATAAACTTGACGTTGTTTGAAAGAACTTTTGTTGAACCATCGAAAATTTGTGAATGTGAAGCAATCTGATGTATAACATGGATGCTAGAGGGCGCTGTTTTATTTTTTTTTGTATATCGTGTTTTCTCGTAACAATTTTAAATGGAAACATACAAATTGAAGTAGGTCTTTGATAAGTAGACTAAATCAGTATTAAATCACTGCAAACCGCATTGCGATATCGTTAAAAATAGGTAAATGGCGGAAGTTGATCTTTCAACGTCTAGAAAATTGGTGAAGTGAATTGTGCTACAGTTTTTCAATTATATAAGAATGTTTTTATTTGTGATGTGTTAGTAAATCAAAATAAACTATCGATAAAAACCGATATTTGCCCAGCAACAACAAATACAGTTTAATATAATTAGACGTCGAAATGATCAAGGTCTAATAGAAGAACTTAATGAGGGGCGCTATCCTTCACGAAATTCTCAGCATACATTGGGCAAAATTAACGTTGAAAATCGGCGTTGACAAGTTAAAATATTAAAGATGTATATAGTATATTTTGCTCGATATTTTGAGTCCCAAAATATAATATAGTATTGAAATATGTTATTTAAAATTATTTGTGCATAGTTTTAATGCAATTCTAATAGTTTTTCATATTTTTTTTTATTCAAAGAAATAGACATAATACACTTGACAATTATGTCAAAACCTTACCGCTTAATAAGGTTTCGTTTATTTCGACGTAAATAACGGAGTACGTTATCGTTTATTAAAGTGATCGGTTATTTTTTTACTATTGCGCATGAGCAAAATAACCGATAACGTATAACGTTGATGAAATAAGTGGCTCAAAATCTCTCTAATAAACTGATTCCCAGGACCTAAACTCTGGTTAGGAGCTTGACTACACTAACTGAAACAATTTTGGCTCCCTCTGTTTTTGGAACTTCAGTTCCTTATGTTAGGTAGGAGAGAGGGGAAAATCTGACCGTTACGTTACTTCGAGCGAGAGGGGTCGCGAAGCAAAAGATCTGACCGTTACGTTACGCTGTTATGTTATGTGCCTTGAGCGCGTGGGCTCTCTCCTCAGTCTCAGAGCTAGTCTCTTGGCGCAAAATGTTAATTGTCAGCATACATTGTATTATTAATTACAGTTAATAGTTTTCTAGCTCCAATATAAATTAAATTATATAATTTTCAAAAATTAGTGAAAGTGTATGAGTGTATAACATAACGTAAATGCAAAGTGAATATTATGGAAAGTACATCTCATATTTCAGTTATCATAGACCTATTATATCAATGATCGAATGCACTGACTAGATTTGAATAGTTGTACTCTGTGCCAATCAACTTAATGATGATATTTTTTATAATCAATACTACTGTATATTTTTGTTAAATGAATTTTCATCCAGAGTAAAATAAATTCTTATATTAATATATGTATTTATTTATTGATTCAAAAAATTTGATTATTGCTTAAAAGGAATTAAATTTCCTACCGTGTGTCCCGCGACAGGATCTACCTTTTTTATTAGTTTTTTTTTTTAATATATAGCACAAAAAGCTATTCATTCAGCTTAAATTCCACTTCTTAGCTTCTTTACCATCGATTTTCATGCAGTGCATTTCAAAGTTGAGCTGAAACAATAATTCCGTGCACTGTATGGTATTTGTTTTCATACATATCATTTACAAGCTTTGGAGGAAAATCATTTTTCACACAATGGATAGGTAAAAACTATGAACGAAGCCAGGCATCAGAGCATCGGAGCACGAATGAAATGTTAATGCTCGAGCACACAGTAAATAGTATGAGGTATTTTCAATAAAGAAAGATGCGAGCATTACAGATATTTTAAATATATTCCAGCAAATCTGCTTTTCTTCATTCTTGAAAAACTAATTTTACATGCTAGTCCGTTATAATTTCGTTTCAATATAAAATTGATTACTTTTATTTGACATTTAGGTATATCCAAAGTTTAGCGCTTTCCAAAGGTTAGAGAAAAAAAATTATTTATCAAGGGTTAGTGTAGTATATCTTATGTGTATTTTGGTCCACTCAAAGTATGGAATATTCTACCTAAAGGAAAACAAAAATGATAAAATCCACGAACGCAACAAATTTTTTCCATGTCAATAATTAATAGAAAACACTGTCTACTGACGTCCCAATTTTTTTGTTTCGAATAATAAATGCGCTTAGGCACACGAGCCAGTCCGCTTCTATTTACGGAGAAGCCAATCTTTGAAAGTGGCTGCCGAATTTGGAGTATGCGAGTGAAAATAATGGATTTTCTTTTTGTATAAATGATAAGCCGTTATTGTCTCTTGAGGGTGACAAATAGCGCAAAAACGTAATCAAGTAAATCACTGTTTATGAAAGGAGCTCTCATGGATAAGATAATCTACCGGAGATTAGTACAAATCGGTTATAATTCACTATCCATCAGCAAGATATAATATTAATTTATAAACAAATAACAAGCAAATTCGAACATTCATTGACTCTCATTAGTAAATGACAGTATTGTTTAAATTAAATTTTAGATCAATTACAATATCTTATTGAAGCATTGATGCTCAGAAATACCTACGTAGTTAATGTAGGATATTTCTGTGACACCAACCGGTTTGTAGTACCTGTTCCAAGTGTTATGTGGAACCAGATTGGAGAATATTTTTCGTGAAACCTATAAGGGCGTGGCTTAAAATGCTATTGAGATAGGAAATTTCCTCATAGTCGAGTGAACAGAAAAAATAGCCCGACTGGCTTAAATACACACAGGTTCTACATATAAGTTTCAAAAACCGATTAGTGTCACAAGAATTGATTAGCTTAGGACCTATCTTTCAAAATGTGATTAATTGCAAGTCCTCCAGCTCATTTTATAGGATTTCGCATTGTAAAAGTGTCACACAATTATAATTAAAAAATTAATGACTGAAAATTTGTCGCTGTAGAAGATGCAGGTGAATCTTCAAACCATAATTTTGTGGTAGATTTTATCTTGAAATGGTTTTATAGGTGAGTAAATAAATGTATCTTCGCCTGTTAATTGTTGTTTCATTGTTGTAACTATTAACGTGTTTATTATGTAAATTCAATTAAAATAATTACCATGTAAGTAGTTTTCGTGAAGGAAGATTAACGCTTCGGAGGTTTTAGAATTTGGACCCGTAACGATAACGGGTACTTAGGCACAAGCATTGTTGCCATCTGCTTTTAGTTGTTGTCCCTTTGTTTTCAATGGTTTAGGAGTGTTAGTGATGATTAAATTACGTTGAGATCTACATCGATAACACTGTAGTCTACTAATATATTATGTTGGAATGTGTCTTCCCGAACGGACTTTTCGTTTATATTGTTTGTTTTCGTTCGGTTTCTGTTGTCATTTTGGCCGTTTTACGAAAAACATCCCGCTAGTGTCCAGTATAATTGAAAATAATTATTCGATAAAAGGAAGATAACTTGCCTAAAGTTATATCTCTCGACAAAAACAAGAGAAGCTGTTAAGAGGGTGAATTACAAAATTACGACACACTGTATACAGAGCGACAGGTCAAAAATTTTGCAAGTTTTTCTATTTGGAATATTGTTATTTTGGAAATAATGCCGAATTTTTTTTTCTTTGCCTAACCAAAAACTGGGGAGTAGGTGGGACTAAAAATAATTGTAGTACTTCATGTTAAGTTTTATTTTAAGGCACTTCTTTAACGAGCTATAGGGCCCTGAAGTTATGAATGGAAAATGGTTTTTTATTCATAATGATAATTATTAAATGGCTTATTCGAAATTAGTGAAATCAAAACCTGTCATAAACACCATAACTGCACACACTCTTTGGCATCATAAGCGAGTTTACACTCAGAAATATTCTGAATTCAATTATTAATACAGCAGTTTTTGTGAACAAAAATTAATAAGCTTGAATATGTATTTACCTTGGTCATTGAGTATTTTTGGTCTGGTGCTCGACATTTCTTTTAAAAACTGACGCAAAAGATTTAAACTGTCATGAAACACTGTCAAACATTCTACCGAAAATATTGGGTTTGCCTACTAGGGTATTTGAAAATCTAGATTTCTGTTGGACAATTTTTCAGTTTTATAATGAAAACCAGTATAATGAGTATCATTATGAAACTGAGAATTGGTATTTAATTAACAACTTATAGTATAAGGGTAGAAAAACCTATTTTTTTGAAATAGCATATGTATAAAATCAGATTTGGAAAGCACTGATACATCCACGAAATTTATTCAATGCGTAAAAACCACGTGAATGCAGACTTATTTTAACATAATCATGATATTCAAGACTGACATGTAAAGAAGATAGGAAACCTCTTGGGACATGTTGCTGAAATGATTCCCGGTTCTTCCTCATTGTATATACATAACAAAAACCCGATGGGATCATGTGCCATATCTGAATATCAATTTTTTAAGAACATATTTTCTTCCGCAAATTTGGATATATTTTTCAAATATGTTTTTTAATACCAAAGGTTACTTAAAAGCATTTTATTCGTTTCAAAGCAGTACAATGCGTTTATGTAGGTAGATTTGGAAAAAATAAGTTAAGAAAAAATTGATAAAATTGTTTTCCATATGTAGCTAACTTCCAAGGACACACTGTAGGTACATAGTTTATCTTATTATTTTTTAACAATTCGTGTATTTAGTATAAATATATATAAATATCTCAATAAATAATATAAGAAGTATTAGATATAAAACGTGAAGAGGCTGAATATTGTATGTTAATCCTGATTATCATGCTCATGATAGTGGAATTAGGAATTAAATTAATTTTTCTACGACCACTATCGGAAGTCGTCTTTTGTGCCTTGAAAAGCAACTGTAAAGTTGATGTTTTTCGCGAGCTGTCATAATTTGACATTATTGGCACTCTTAAGCAGAGAGTAACTTTGGCGCACGCCTAATTTTATTCATAGATGAAAGAGAGCTAGTAATTATTTAACTATAGATTAAAATATTTTAGTTGATTTTCTAATATGTTAAAGCATCCAACAGTGTTTTCCGTAATAATTTAATGAGAAATAGGAAAGTCTCAAAAATATCTGACATTAATATAATAAAGTACAAACAATTGCAAGTAATCTTATTTTGGTATGATCGTAGAAAAAATCTTGTGTGTATTTCTAGCAGAAAGTCCTTTGTTAGTTCTGAAGTGAATTGAAAGAAGTTTCTAGAATTCGTTACGAAGAAATATCCAATATACTAATAGATTATTATAAGTATATTGTTTTCCTAAATTTTTATTCCATATTAATAACAGTAAGAAGTAAACACTTACATAGCAAACACCGAGGAAAGGCATACTTTCTGCAACAATTTCAACATGATTTCCACCAAACTATTCATAAAAATAATCATAATCAGTCACAAAATTCACACGATGAATGATAAATAAAAGTCAAATTTTCGATAACACACTCCCGATATACCTATAAAACCGACGATAATAAAATTCTTATTAGAAATTAATCTATTTCTGTTTGTTACTCACAGTCTTTGCCGTTTTTTTGTTTAAAAAAAGTTTATCGATAAGCCGAGTAGACGTCGCAAAAGCTTGTAAATTTGTTGCTTCCAACTTTGAACGTGTAAAAAACTTGAATTATATTCCAATTTTTATTTTTAAATACCAACAATTGGAGAATAGCATAAGCGTGCCTATTAAAATTAAATAAAGTATAAAATGTTTACACACGGAATGCATGAATTGTTAATTATTTTAATGAACCGATTTATTAAATAATTATATCGCCATTTGTCTTTGATAAATGTGCAGAAGTTTTAATTCCATCTGATGTTTCGAATGAATTTAAAATTAAGGTTCAAGATTCCATTAAATATAGTTTAAATAATACCCTTCTTGGTATGCGTCATCGATTGTGAATGTCTTTCTAACACATTACGTAGGAAGAAATGGAAAAAAAGGCAGGTCTGTGATTAATCCTAATCAAAATATCACAATAATGAACTGTTGAAATGTATTACAAACGTTAACCCTAATCTTTGACTTTGACAAAAATTTGATTGGTTGATGTTTAGATTACGCTCAAGCCCAACCTATCAATCGAGAGTTTAAAATACTATGAAGGCGTTACTTTCGTATCGGCAATAAGTCTTACGTCTTTTTCTACTGTCACACTGACAGTTCTTGACAGGTCTGTACTTTGATGTTTACGGTCAATTATTATTTATGAAAAGTGGATATTAATCTTATGGTTTTCTTTATATGAATAATACAAAAATATGCATGAATACACGAAAAAACATCAGCATTTTGAAAGTTAGAAAAAGAAGCTGGTAATTATTAATTGCATAGCCAGTGGAATTAGAAAGTACATATATGATAATTGTGTTTTAGGTATAATTTGGCAAATTTATCTGAATCTACGGGGCATAGGTAAGAGGCGAGGAAACATGGCGCATATCTGTCTTAAACGGTACCTATTTTACCAAGTAAAATTGAAAATACAAAGGGTAACTGACAATACCAACGCCACTGGATAAATCAATATCAGTCAATTGACGGAGTGAGAGGGAAGAACACACGCACGCGCTTGCCAATAAGAAGTCAGCTCTCGATAAAAATCACCAATTATGTAATTCGGAGGGTGTGGTAATTATGGTTTTCGTACAACGCTGCCAGATCTTGAAGAAGCCCATAACAAATTTGGAAAAGTGCTGATCTTTCAATATCCATAATTTGAAAAAATAATGTTAATAGAAAAAATCCGAGGAAGCAAGCACATTAAGAGATTAACGTTCAATCATATTGTTAATATTGTTAATAATTCAAAGTCCCTTTCCTAATTACTATCACTACATACTTAGCACTTTTAGCTGTTTCATAGTTAAACGTGGCAATATCGAATGTTTTCGACTGCATTCCTTTCACGGCTTCAGATAAACTTACTTAAGTATAAATGGAATCACTCAGTTGGCCTCTAAAAGTTAACTGTAGGCT
Organism: Galerucella calmariensis; assembly: GCA_910591675.1. Lineage (NCBI taxonomy): Eukaryota > Metazoa > Arthropoda > Insecta > Coleoptera > Chrysomelidae > Galerucella > Galerucella calmariensis. The sequence continues at coordinate 46,318 of CAJUYG010000074.1, read as the reverse complement.
GTTGGGGTCCTAATCTGCGCTGGTTTGCAAACCAATGACATTCTATAATAATGTGTCTTCTTCGCTTGTTACAAACTGTATATACAATCCTCAATTGAGTAGCTTGTATTTGTTCAGCTCTTGAAGAATTTCTTTTAGGTACATGAATCTCACTTCCTTTCAACTTATTATTCAACTTACCTACAGATGACGTTTTAACTGTCATTTAGAAGTATCACTATCGATATACTTTTAATAGTAGATAGTCTGAAAATAGAATTACCGTACAAAAGGCAAATTTTATCCAATTTTATTGTTGCCTTTTCGCCATTTCGGGGTGACTGAAGAAGCTGCTCAAGGAAATCTCATTTGATTACCGCGTAGCGTACTTCTTTCTTGACGTGCCTTTAGATCAGTTCCTGTTTCCGTAGAAATTTAATAATCCTACATATATTTTACCTGTAAAAATGCGGATGCGTCTCTGGGAGAGAGAGAGATTCGCCTCAGGAGTGTAATGTTCGAGATTCGGGTAATGAATGAATGGAATTTCCTTTACGTTTTCCATATATCGATTCACATACCTTTATTCTTCCTCCACATGTGTATGACATCGCTAAGTGTGTATAATATTCCGTGGAAATATTTTCTATGGTTTATAAGAAAAAGTTTCAGGTTAGATTGAATTCATCCTTTGTCGGAGAATTTAATATTTCAAATCATCAGTACCTTTGGTTCACTAAAATTATCTTTCGATTGATAATGATCGCCAAGATATACCGTTCAATTTTCACTTGAATTTCCAGTTGAAGGCTCGTTCCTGATATAAAACTGACCTAGGACTTGATAAAGGTGTGTCTAAGGAAGTTGTCGTGATGTGGGTATACAGAGGATTCTAAATTTTTGCTCACTCTTAAGGAACATGATATTACAATGGATCCACGATACACTTACTCACGGCATTATTCAAATGCGACATGGTTTTTCAGATTTCATTACTTCATTATCAGTAACTTAGTTTTTTTTTTTGGTAAGTACAATGATGCTGGGAGTTAACAATGTACAAAACGTGTAGAAATAATATGTAGGTAATATATATTTTTTACATTTTAAAAAGATTTGAAGCAGAAATATTTATGGGTGGGCAAAATTAAAACACACCATTATGTTATAAATATTTTATATTTCATATTTCTACCATTTTATTTTATTTATTATACAAGATTCCTTAACAAAGGTGTCACTGGGATACGAAACGAGCCAAAGGCGAGCTTCGTATGGTTAATGCGGTTGTATTAATAACCATTACATGAAACTTGCATACACTATTTTTTTTAGAAATTTGATTTGGAAAAAAATATCAAAAAAAGACACAAATCGTTTCTCCAACCACCCTACGGGACCACATTAAACTGATATAAAACGTTATTGGTTATTTAAAAATCTAGATTTCTATTGGTCAATTTTCCAGTTTCATAATGAAAGCCAGTGTTTTAATGAGTATCATTATGAAACTGAAAATTGGCATTTAATTAATAATTTATAGTATGGGAGTAGAAGAAGCTTATATTTAGAATCATTTATTGAAATTTGTAAATTTTGACATATTCTTGTCCAGTTTTTCTGGGCAGTTTTGAAAACTGATTTTATAATTATTATTATTAGGTATATTATAAAACAGTATTAAATAACACTAATAACAGTAAATTAGTGGGTGATAAAATTCCAAATAAAGGAATCAACTCAAGTAAAATTGAAATTGAAGCTAACAACACTTTGTATTGCATGGAAACACAATGGATCGAAAGACTGGTGATAGGTGGGTGTAAATTTCTGGTTCCCGCGTGACGTAACTGCGCGGCTCGGACGCAATAGACGTTTTTAACGGAAGACATCTTGTGGTTGCGGCGATCGTTGTCGCGATTTATATAGGAACTAATAGAAGCTAACTGTAATATTAAATGGAAACTGTAACTTAGGACTTGGACAGCTGTGCCTAAGCTTACAGCAACGGTATATTTCTTCTCTTTTTTTTTCCAGGGAATAAATACAATTTATACTTTCATTTTTCTGGAAGAAATATAACGTTGCCGTAATCTTAGGTACACCTGTCCAAGCTCCAAGTTACAGTTTCCATTTAATATTACAGTTAGCTTCTATTAGTTCATATATAAATCTATAGGTCGCCGCAACCACAAGATGTCTTCCGTTAAAAAGGTCTATTTGGAGTAAAAATCAGCATACCGTGAGTAAGTGTATCGTGAATTGATCTTGAAATTTGCTAAGATAATTGAACCCTTCTAACACGAGAAAAACTGAATAAAAAATTGGATAATTAACATAGGGAGTATACGCTTGCTGTACCAGTTGAATAGATCTTAAGAAAACTTACTAGGATCTACCAAAGAACATATACTCAAAATTCAAGCCAAAGATGCCTTACTACTTACTAAGTAGTAAGCTTGACAGAGAACAGTAAAAAGAGAGAGAGGGACATACCTATTTAAATGTCCATCGTCGTATGTCGACTCCGTTCTGACTGCTTCGCGAAATTTCTCAACAGAGTTGTCAATTTGCATAATATCTCCTCCAATTTACGATCATAGATCAAATATTTTATAAGCATTATTTTTAAGTGTGATACAGATACAAATATTTGATAATTACTTGTTTTAAATCAATTTTATTAACATTAAGAGAATTATACAATTAAAAATATTATAATGTATTAAAATTATACCATAAATATATTCTTTTTTTCACAAACCATATCCTTGGCAACAATGAACAATAACAGTGACGGCTTTGCTCAAAACGTCAATATAATTATGCTCAAAATCACTTGTAATCTGTACTCAAAATTCATAACGCCATTTTTGTTTGCTTCATTGTTTGAAGGATGAGAGTATGTAATTTAATATCCCTTTGATATTCCCTTTGATAATGGATAAATTAAGAATTATTTGTACTTTAAAATTTGGTTGATTTCTGTAATGATTTGTGTTATCTAAAAATGTATTTATTAATTAATCTCCCAAGAGTAATGACTATTTATAACAAATCATAGGAATGTACTTATAGGTATCTAATAAATACATAAATAAATATTAGATTATGATTATTGTTTTAATTCATGGCGCAGTTTTGAAGATTTAGTGAAAGCTCCCAAAAAAACTAAATCCGGTACTAGAAATTGTTATTGTCCCCAAGTCAACAATGCAAATTGGTAGGAAATTCAGAAAACATTTTAAACTGTCAACATCGCAGCCATACCGAGTTAAAGGTCCAAGGTGATTGAAGATGGAGCTGAAAATCGTTTGAAGTTTTACCGGGATTCGTATCTGTTCTTTTTATAATTTGTGGTATAAGTGTAACCGGTGCGGATAGAAACATTCTACATACTTCCTCTTGAAACAGTATCCACTATATTATCATTTTTGAAATACGAGACAGTTTCCTTTTGGTAATTTAGAATCAAAATTAAAAATTTTTCTGGTGTGATTTTAAAGGAAAGACTGTTCAGTAAATATCAATATATCGCTGGTTGTCGTTTTATTTTCATTGCCTAAGCTGCTATCTGTAATAACAGTTTATTACCACCCAGATCGTATTTTCGAGTATTTTGTTTTTATTCCAGAATTGCTTTTTCCACTTCAATGTTCTTAATAAAAACGAGTTTGAGTTTTTTTTTTTATCTTAAGAGTCTGCAATATCTGTTCGTCGTTTATTTACCTAAAGTTCAGAATACATGCTGAATTCTAATTTAGATTTCAAATTACGTTTTTCTTTTTGAAAAAAAAGCTCTTTAGACTACTATCATATAAATGATATGGAAAAAAACCTACGCTTCATTCACAATTTCTCATTTCTTCATTAACTACAAGAAAACAGTGTTTTTCAAAAAATAAATTGCAAAATTTATCCAGATATACATGTCCGCATTTCCTCTGACATGACGCATGTAATATTCCAACGAGATTATGTTAAATTTGACTGGATCTATTCATTCAAATTTCATCAAACAAATTCAGCTCTTCTACAAAAGCAATCAGTTTATTTGGTGAACGATTGATCAGGTTTAGGTGCTTTTCTAATGTTTCAAAAATTTTCGGGAAAAAACAGATAAGTAAACTGTTATGAGGTCCCCTTCCCGTTATTATTCATCCCCATGTTTTCACAATGCACCTTGTCCATACTTCCAAGTGTTAAAATCTATACATTCCGGATCTATATTTTCATCGTCATCTGCAAAAATATACAAATATTTATCTTATTACTATTATCAACATATATCATGGGCAATATGGATATTTTTCCATGATCATAAATATCAGATTGGGTATCACATGAGTCATCACACTTCTTATCATCCAATGGATCATCAGCTTCAATTAGGTCAATTACCGTTTCAGGGCATTCTTCGCCATCAAACCAATGAAAAACATATCTGCTCTGTTCAATTTTCCACCCAAAACTGACGGGACTTAACTGTGTTGGGTTTTTTACGTTGGAAGTGCACCAAATTTGTGAAATGTAGATCGATCTACGATACTGTTGCTCCAACTCCTAGCGTGAAGTAGGAAAACCATGCTGACAATTTTGCAGTGCTTTTTTGAAGCTTTCTTTTTCACTTTTAGGTTTATACTTTTGATCAAAGATTATATGTTGTATAATCTACAGAAACCAATGACGTACAGTTCAAAATCACCTATTTAAAGGGGGGGAAATGAGAGTTTTTAAAAATGTTCCTAGATTTTCCTGAAGATTATTTTGAACGTCATAGAGTCTGGACCGATCTCCTATGGTTCTACTATCAAATGTAACAAACAGCGTACAGTTTCATATCACGGTTTCAGGGGGTGGAAAATGAAATGTTCAGTTTTCCACTGCGCTTTTCTGCACAAGAGAAAATGTACGCCATAGTACTGGAACCGATGGTGGCATGAAAAACTATCGTTCTGAATGGGTTTACTGCGACACTTTTTTCCCCATGGGCTCATAGTCTATAAGAGTACTTTTGAATCCAATTGGATAATTAATTCAGAATCCTTCACACTGAATCGTTACATTGATAAGAAAAGTATGGTTTCGAGTATTGAGATTTGACAGAAAAATGAGGTTACGATATAATTGTAATAATATATTTTCCGTTTCTCGTATACACTGAATAAGGTACCAGACTAAATATCTTTTGAGAATGCATGTAGTCAAGAGTATTCAGCGGATTTTACATACTGCCATACATCAAACTAAATTTTCAAGTAATAACTCAAAGGAGCATGTATACGGTTATTACTAGAAGCCTAATTAGAATCAAAATACATTTCTCTGTGGTTTGTAGTGAACAGCATATTGATTTTCAAATATGACTTCTGCAAATGCAATAGTTAAGCAGTTTTAACATTAATTATATATGATCGTACATTGTATTAGAAATATGTATTCGAAAAATTTAATTTTCTTTCAACTGCGACCGAAAGAGAACCAACAATGTCTGCGTGGAGCAATTTTGCTCATGTCTGTCCTGAATTCTTTCCATTTACTGCTACATTCATTCTAATTAACAGAACTCGAATGCACTAGCCCACATAATGGAAAACCCTATTAATTAAAATCTTGTCAATCGATTTCAGTTCATCAGAAACATTTTTAATTACATCCCGCCTAGCACTAACAACCAAAAACGATCCTGTTAATTATAATTGAAAATTGGCGTCTGTTGTAATTCTACTTAGTCTCTTTCAACTTTCCTTTTGCAAATTTTTTTGTCGAAAGATAATAATGGTTGACGCTATTGAAGGTCAATATTGGTTTAAAAGGTACAAAATGAGGGTAATTAATTTCAATTAGAGAAGGGTGAAATCGGAAAAAAGATTGATGACTGATCAATAGGTAGTAATTTAAAAGTATTTAGTTGTGCACTCTATCTTTGTCGACTAATGTTTTTTAAATCAATTCACATATTAGTGTCAGTTCTTCAAGACAATATAAAATATCGCAGTGTTATTCTCAACACACTAACTACACTCTGAACCCTTAAGGTTGCTGTAAACTGGTTTCAGCAAAACCTTAATGAATCAACTGAAA
>CAJUYG010000074.1:0-40245 GCA_910591675.1 Galerucella calmariensis | reverse complement strand
ACCATGAAACCTGAAATATCATCCACCGAATAAAATAATTGTCTCTGAATTTGTATGGATAAGTTTGAGCCACAATATACTCTCCAATATTAGCTCTGACTCAAAGTCGTTAATAATTTGATTCCTCAACTTCTATCACATTTTCTCAAAATAGAGAGTTCAGATTTGTTCTCTCTATTGCCTTTTAAAGTGAATAAGTAATTTTTTATTTTATCCTGTATAATGTCGAATCGAATTGCCATTAAGAAGACGCCAAAGTAACTTTTTATATAAACTAAATGAAATGACAAAAGGAAAAGACCGACAAAGAAGATTTCAATGCAAATTAATTATTAAAAACTTTTTTTCAAGAACACATAAAAGCTTTTATTCCAACAGGTGAAGTCAAAGATTCCATTAATTCTCCAGGCTCCATTGATACGCTTGATATCTATTCCAAATTAAAAGAGGAGCTCGATACTGACGCCGATGTCAAAGGAAGAGACGTCGCTTTCGCGGCGATCTAAAGGGGACCGTCATATTAGCTATTATTATAATAAATTACTTTCCTAATACCGGTTATCTGATATCTCTTTCCGACTTCTCGAATTTTTATAAAAATTTCGAATTTTTTATTTTTCAACATTTCATAATTGTGAAGTCACTTGTTCAAGAAGTTAAGCCAATCATCAGCCGTCTTTTCTCGTTTGTCAGATACTTAAAATCGGTATCCCGGCAGTCATAATTCGATCTCCTTACAATATGTAGGTACTTATACAGTGTGGCCCATTTTGTTTGGAAGCACCCCTCTAAAATCCGCATTTCTCAACCGATTTTGATTTGATTTGATTTTTTCTGTTAGGATTCAGTATTAAAAACAGTATTTTGGCACAAATTTTCATAGCCTAATTACTGTTTTCAAGGACCTCTATGTTAATTTTTCTTTGACAAAAAAGACAAAAGTACATTAGGCATTTTTTTCTCTCAAATATAACTATACCACTGGATTCAGAATCATCACAATAATGTAAACTACCGAAATTTTTTTAAAACATTCTCATAACGACAAAGTTATTACAACATGAATTTGGAAAAAGTGGTATTTTCATAAATTTTTTACGTAGAATGTAGACAAATTTTTGAAATGGCAACATGGTAAACAAAAACCAGTAAATACAACCTACCGTCCTGACAAACGATGATGTGAATAAACAAAAAAGATCGATCGCGCAAAAAAGTATTTATTGAGACTGGAGCAGTGACCGAACGTATTTAAAAAAAATTGCTAGCAAGAAATTTTAATGACCGTATTGTCATAGACTACTTTGCCAACAATCCAAATTATTGAGCACAATTTTACATTCCTTTCAGAAGCTATAATTAAAGAACGGATCAAGTTATCGGCTTCGAATTTTCACTGTGCAATATGTTTAAGTCCTTGTTTTTGTTCACCATGTTGCTACTTTCAAAATTTGTCTACATTCTTCGTAAAATATTACTGAATATACCACTTTTTCCAAATTCATGTTGTAATAACTTTGTCGTTAATAAAAATTTTTCCATTAAATTTTGGTAGTTTACATTTGTGATGATTCTGGATTCAATAGTCTAGTCATATTTGAGAAAAAAAGTTGCCTAATGTATTTTTGCCTTTTTTGGCAAAGAAAAATTAACATAGAGGGCCTTGAAAATAGTAATTAGCTATGAAAATTTGTACCAAAACACAGTTTTTGATACTGAATCGAACAAAAGAAAATTAAAACAAAATCGGTTGAAAATGCAGACTCTACGGGGGGTGATTCCAAATAAAATGGGTCACACTGTATATTCAAGTTTTACCTACTCAAAGAAAGCAAAATTGAGTCCTCATAGAGCCTGGATATTATTTTAATCTCAAGTTGCAGCTACAGAAGACATAGTCGCTTCAATTCTGCAGAGCTTTTATGGGAGACTGCTAGCGTTAACTAGAAACTTTGCAAATACCTGAAGTATAGGAATCATCTGATAAAAAAGGTGGTGTGGGAAGTGAATTCAACGGATATGAAAAAATTGTTCCAGTTGTATAGTATGTAACCTAAAAAACTTAATAAATAAAAAAATGAAAGCGGCAGCAGCAATGTACAAACTAGGCAGAAACTGTCAGAGAATTGTTTCCGCCGTTATTAAACGGAATCCAGATTAAAATGTTGGTGCATTCTGAAAAAAAAAAGTATCAACAACGCTACGTATACGTGAAATCCTATAAATCAAAAGCTCCGAAAATGTTTACAGTAGCTTTTTTTTCCTAGTACAGAATATCAAATTCCCGGTGTAGTAACAAGAGAATATTGAATCCATTCGGTATCCAAGTTTCAGCATCCGCAGAATTTCTGCAAACAACGTTAGATACATGTACATACCGGAAAACAAAACAACAGAAACAATATCTGCTATGAGCCAGAAAATTGGATTGACATTAAATTTGTAGGAGGCCGGGGTCAGAAGAAAAACAATCGTAACCCGATCAGGCAAATAAAATAGAGCATCGGAAAATAAAGGAAGACCTACACAGTAGCGCTTACTAATGGATATGTTTGAGTTTTGACCTCTTTGCCAAGTGTATAATTGGTTTATTTCGTAATACAATGCCGGATCAAATTTATTGTAATGATGGATGAAATGAAGGGATAAACACATATCGCAGATACAATTCAGAATTAACTTCAATTTCTATTGATATCTAAGTGGGCGGTGGAGCAGAAATTGCATGGAACGGTTTACATCTACAGACAAAGCAAACATACAACTGAGAGCATCTCGTGTACCACAGGTTAAATGGTAACATCTTTTCTGGGAAGGTTAAGTAACCCTACACTTCATAGGCTTCATTGGTCTCTTTGTTCATCCTCCTTTAAGTACGTGACCCAGCCTATGATTTTAACATAGTTTGTAACGTCCACAAGAGGCATTTCTCTTAGCACGACTGATGTTGGCCAAACCACACCGTACGAGGATGATACGAGCCGAGCAATTAAACAGGATACTTTCTACCATCTCATTATTGTTCTCAGCCACGACATGACGATAGGTAGGGAACGAGAGAAGCTGGGAATCATTATGGAAAGATTTATTGCTATTGGGACTGAATTATATATACAACAAAAAGCTGCGTAGACTTGAGGTATAAGAGTTTGGAGAAATACCAGAGATAAGGAACGTTGTCAATGCACTTCCGTACTGTCGAAATAGTGACACTCATCAGAGGTAGATATTCTCAGTCAAATGATTACCAAATCTGTTGAGTGTTACGGAGACAGAATGTTGAATGCCATGCAGCTTCTTGGCAACACCAACTGAATAAGAAGACTTGAAAAAAACAGTTTCTTTGAGTTAGTTATTGCAGTGCCGATCAAAACTGCGCTCATATTTCACCCAGCGTTTTCCTAAGTTAGGTAATACCTTCATCAGATTTCAGAATTGCTAAATACAATTTACGTTTTAACACGTGCTCGGTAATACCTAAGAGTATTGCATGCATTGGCATTACAGGGGCAATGAGGAATACTCCTAAAGCGGCGCTAGAGACAATGCTAGACCTCCCTCCGCTACATTGTGTCATAATGTGCGAAGCAATGGCAGCACTAACCCGACTGGAAAAAGGATCAGACCATGACGTGGCACATGGGAGAGGACACACAGAGATAAGGCCTGTGGATGATGACATTTTCAAAATGCCAACAGACCACATGACCACCAGATATATCTTTCGCAAGAACTTCGAGATTGTCATCAAAGATCGAAAGGAGCTTGAGGAAGAGAACGCATCACCGCTTAGTAGAGCGGATGAACTGATCTGGTATACAGACGGATCAAAAAATGAGCTCGGCACCGGAGCGGGCATATACAGCAAGACAAGCGAACATGAAGGAATCGTCTCGCTAGGGAAATACGCCTCTGTATTTCAAGCAGAGGTCTATGCAATACGTGCATGTGCAATGGTAAATAATATGAGAGCCTACAACAACAGGCAGATCAAAATCTACAGTGACAGTCAAGCTGCCCTTAAAGCACTTCAGAGCTATAGGGTGACATCTCAGCTAGTATGGGTATGCGGCGAAGAACTTGGAAGACTGGCGACTCGGAACAGTGTAACACTGGAGTGCGTCCCAGGTCATAAAGGAATCGCAGGCAATGAAATGAAAAGCTGACGAACTCGCAAGAGTAGGATCGTCAACTCTGATGAACGGACCCGAACCTGCTGTGGGCATCCCCAGATGCTTAACGAGGTCATGGTTAAAAGGGTGGATGAAAGAATAGCACAATAAACACTGAAAGAATACGCCCAGGCAACGCATTGGAAGAAATTCATAAAAGAACCATCAGAAAAAGTAGCGAAAGAACTGCTCTAAATGAGCAGGAACAAACTACGCACCATAACGGGGCTACTTACGGGACACTTTCCCACAAAGGAGCACCTAAACAAAATAGGGCTGTATAACGGAGACCTTACATGCAGAAGATGCAAAAAGGAACACAAAACAGCTTTGCATATACTATGCAACTGTGGGTCGCTGGACCACAGAAGGCAGAAACTGTATGGCAGAACCCAAATGACTTCAGAAGACTTCTACAACCAACCAGCAAAGAATCTGTATGAGCTAATACAGGGAACGGATTGGCTGAATAGGTTGTAGTCAGAACACTAGGAGTATCCACAATAAGCCCAGCAGGCTGAGGTGGTGCCGGCGAAGGGTCAGCTCCTTTTAAAAAAAAATACCTGAGAGTAATAACAGGTTGGTGGAATCAAAAGTTACAGCAAGCAAAGGGCCATATTGTCTTAACTACAAGCAGGAAGAGAAGTAGAGAGAATGGAGCGCCTGAGCTAGAGTTTCTGAAAGAATTCGCCTCGCATTATATTTCCGCATTAGCCCAGTAATGAGCAAAGTCGGAAAGACCCAAGACTGAGATTTCCAGACCATGACCAAAAATGCGAAACAAAACTAAATATAACTTCCCTAGGACGCTAGTATGCTACGGAAAGATGTTTCCAATGGAGTTTATAGGGAATTTCATGCTCTACAATTCAGTAACCACCATTTTTAATTTATCATTGACCATTAACCAAATATGTAACAAAGACCATATTGAAAAAAGTTTGGAGCGGTATAATTAAAAACCTATGCGTTATACAAAAGAAAGTTTCGAATAATAAAGAAGGAAAATATTATTATCCACAATAATGATCCTCACAATTTTTGTCGTACGATGCGCGGTTCGCGAGATATTCAATAGAACGTGTTTTTCAATATGGCGGCTGAAGTGAAGCCCCCCATGACGCCAACTTGCATTCACATTCAGGGGACACCCCTGAACATATTAGAAAATATATACCTGTTCTCGTACATTTTTTACAAAAAATAACCGGCTCTTGGCCTATAGTAAAGACGATATATTTATTATAACTTCAATTATACAGGGTCGGGTGAAATGGACGAAAAACCTGATTTACTTGATTTTTGGCTTAGTTATCTCTCCTTATATAGAAAGCCCCAAAATATTTGGAAGGGCTGAATCAATAATACCAAGATTGGATGAACAAAATCAAGATTGATTCCAAAGCCAACGACTTGCTTTGTTTATCACTTCACCGAACTTCGTTTTCTGTATCATGTTCAAGTCTAGTTAAACGTTCTACCCTTCTACCTTGCTTTTATGTAGCATACGCTTTTCGTGTTGATACAAAAAACGACTACATTTTTAAGACCAGTTCTCTTCGTATGTGAATGAGGAAACGGAAGCCGAAAATTCAAGTCTTAAAACTCTCAAAAGTGAATCACTTTTAAATTATCTGGATGAACCAAACGACTAGACTTGTTGATATTTCACTGGTTAAAATTTATTTAGCAATAAATCTATATTCCTTCTGCGTGGTCAAGTGGTAGAAGCCCGTAGGGAGGATTCATCCGCGTTTGATATTGCCTCTGTTTCCCTCCATTTCCATAAGTGTCCTTCTGGATTTCCTATTATCGACCGGAAACTCACTAGATAGACTATGGAAATCGACAATCGGGGTTGATGTTATTGCGACACTGGTGGTAGTATCAAATAAATTTCGAATGAAGTACACAATATTCGAGACGTTACAAGAATTATTATAAGATTTGCGTAGTCGGGATAATCCAATCAATGGAGTTAAAATTTTCATGGTATCAGAAAACTATTTCACATCTTTGACAGGATTAGGAGTATGGGAAAATTAATGGTACTATTAGATGATTAGAAATAGCTTGGTAGGATTGGATTACTTCTTATATTGAATATGGAATATTATCAAATTATTGTGAGCTTCAAACAGTAATTGGGTGAGTAATAATTCCAACAAATCAATTAGAATTTTAAACCCTTTTTTCCCACCAAATTCATTAATCAGAGTTTTTCCCTTCGAACAATTTAAGCGACTCTTGACGACGTCTACACGACAAATTGTGGGTGACGTTTAACAAAAATGACCTAACACGAATTGGCTGGTGTGTTGAAAAAGAAAGTGATTAATTTTTGGCGACTGTGATTAATTTTGTGTTGTTAGAGTCGATAGAAAAAAGACGCTTTTTTGTCATTTTACGGAAGGTATAACCTAGACCGGAAAAAGAACTCAATGGGTCGTTATCTACATCGTTATCTACATCAATATTTCAGGACGAAATTTTCACCAACACATTAGAATTCACTTTTATATAATATGAATTATAATGTGGAAAGATAAATGATTGGATAATAATAAATAGAGTCCAATGTGAGATATCTCAACTTTAAAATAAGGATCTACAAAGCAATTGTTGGACCCTTATTGATGTACGGATCGGAAACATTAACAGTTACCAAAAACCATCAGCACTATATTTGGGAATATAAAAGCTTAAGACATTGAAAATAATATCAGGACTGAAGAAGATGAAAATGAAACACGAACGAACATTGAATTGATAGTAAAAATAGAATTTTACCGTGTTGACCTACTTTGTGGAATCTAATAACATTACTTGTTTAAATGAAACTATAGTTATAACTGTTCCTAAATAATTCCACTTTGATGAAAAAATATATGTGAAAATTCCAATTTATTTTTTAATTATTTCAATATCGTCAGAATTACAGATGTCACTGCAATTGAGAAATAAAAAAAAGCAAAGAGCATATCAATCAGTATGCATCCTAAGCTTGTATGGGATTTCGTAGATGCCAAGACATAGTCGAAGACCGTTGCATGATCATGGTAGCCTGGATATCAGAGCTAGAGGGTCAATATGGCAACATAAAGGCGGATAAAACAGCCAGGCAAGGCTCATCAATATCATCCATTGCACTGAAACCATTTGTGGCGTTGACAACAGATATGGACGCAAGGATACGGGTTCAGAGGAATCTCTGGAATTGTGGAAAGTCTTAACAGGACAGTGCAGGCGAAGCAGTTCATGCGAAAATATATAGTAAGTGACCACTGTAAGCCTAATAAGCAAACAAAGCTAATGGGGTTAGCAGACGAAGCCATGTGCAGATTATGTCACCTAGAAGAGGTGCAAAGCACATCTGCCTGGTGAATGGGCATTTCTTGTACTGGGAATTATAAAACCTCCTTTGAGACTATATTATAAAAGCTTGAAATTCGAGGCTAAGTGGATACATAAAAAGAGTCAAACTGGTGTATTTATAAAAAACAACATAATTATGATGGATTACATAGTAAACAATCTTAAAAAGTATAGACACGGTATATAACACTTTTTCTTAAACTCATCCTGCTTCCGCGACACATCATCATCTATTTCCACGAATGAGTTCTTAAGCTTAAGTGATCGTCCGGAATTCGGCAAGTCATCTTGGATTTTTTGTTCAAGAGACTTGATAAATTGTAATGGATCTCTAAATTATGATGTTCCTTTGAAAAATATTTTTTTCGAGAGAGTTGGCAATAGACCATAAGTCCATATCGCCACAAAAAATGAAATTAATTATATAAATATATAAGTTGCACTTATAAGTGGAGTTTATATGTACTTCCAAAATAGTTGATATGTTTGGTAGTTGGGAAATAAGCAGTTCAAACTATTTCAATAATGTGTAATATGTTTCACTTGTGCTCCAGCCTTGATGTAAATAGTGGTAAGTCTTAGGATACAATTTCGTAGTGGGGTTACAACGAAAAAAAGTACTAGAACTGGAGAGATTCGCGAATGTTTTAATACTTCACGGTTAAAGTCCACTGAATTTGTCGAAAATGTTCCCGAGAGTAACTAGATAGCAAAATTATCTAGAAACTTGTTTTTTTAAAGTTCCCAGTTCCTGATTCCCCCGTGCACCATCAACGAAATGTACAACATGAACTATATGAAAAATAAACACCGAATGTTGAAGTGGCATAAAAAGAGCGAATATCTCGGAAATCTCGGGAAGTTTGTGAATAAAGTGAATAATTAAGTAAAAGTTTAAAATATTCATGTGTAGGAAGCTTCTTGTTCTCTTTTTCGAGGATATTCTAGTCGATGTGTTATGCCAGAACTGTGGAGATTCTCCATTTTTCGCTAGTTGTCTTTGTGATAATGTTAAGTATAACGTTTCGCTCACAGCCAACGCTGTTACCTTCGATATTTTTCTTATTTTGGCTGAAAGTTATCTTTTTGGTTGATGAATAGAACAATAGAGGAGAGCAATATTTTTTTCCGCAAATTTTGATATCCCAGACAAAATTTCATGAAAAACAAGTCAGGATTTCCGATTCACTTCTTCACTGTAAGAAAATGATATTTCCTTGCAGTTTTATCGTAATTTCCTCTTGATTTCTTTGGTAATAGTTCTAATGAACAGTATTCACTGCCTCAGCTGTCTCTGAAGAGCCCAGAGATGGAAAATTCATCAAACATTCAAGTCGAACTCATAGTGACCGACGTAGATATTAAAAAGTTCACACTAATGCCTCACATGCCATCAAAAAGCATCACCGTGTATGTACTCCTTTTTTAAAATAATCCTCATGAAAAATGTACCACTGAAAGTGAAGTGGACTGAAAAATGGTAATATTTCCTAATACAAGAAAGGCACGTTTTTCGTCTAACGAGGCTCGTTAGCGGACTGCGTGTACTAGTGGCGTCCGATATCTTAATTAAAAGTTTCAGCCACTTTGCTAAACGTTTTTCTTCGTGGATTTTTTATTGTTGCAGTAGAAATAGCGCGATGGAGAAGTTTCATAATTAAATTCTTAAACCTGCAATTTCTCTCAAAGTCGAAATCAATCGGTTCTCAAACGGAAATTTAATAAGAGCGAGTTACACACGGCTTTTGTAAAATGTTTGTTGTTGATGCGAATAGCTTAAAATAAATACTTCAAGCGGATGCGTTGATTTTATTGTTATATGTGTAATTGTTAGTCTTATTTGCGGGCCGAGATAGGAAACTCATGTTAGAATGGGTCCTAACCAGTACCCAGACAGTCTTGAACTCATCCCCACGGGAATGCCTACCAAACAAACTCACCTAAAACTCGCCGTTACTCCCGCCTTGGAATTACTACCCTAGGATACTTCAAGACGGGCTGCGGTCCCTCACACACTCCCTGTCATCTTCTCCCTTCTAACATTCCTACCTCTCACATGCCATGTCGGGTCTTTCTCTTTCCCCAATCAAACTCTCTACTACTCCACTTATCTCCATTCATTCCTCCTCGCCCCTCAACATAATCTCCACCATATTTTTCCAATACACGACCTCTCCCAGCTTATTTTCCAACTTCTTCAAAACTCCCTCGTTCTTCCAACATTTAAACACATGTCCCACATCATCATCCACTTCACATCTCTCGCACACTCCAGTGTCTCTTTTCCTAATCTTGTGGAGGTAACCCACTCTCGACCCATACCCTGTGAGCACCTGCGTCAAGAAGTAGTTCACCTCCCCGAATTTCCGGTCCACCGAATTTCTCCTTGTCCCAATCGCTCGTTTTATCGCACCCTCATACTAATTCCACCCTCTCTCCATTTCTTCATCAATCCATTCCTGTACTTCATCTCTGGTCGCACCCCTCCAGCGTCTGGCTCCAGCCATCAAGTCCAATGGATAGGACCTTGACAGCACTGCTGCTGCCAGTCCACCCACTGTCCTGTTTGCCTGCACGACCCTCAGGAGTATCCCGCTCTGCACTGTTAGTCTAGTCAACAGGTTGAAAATGGTAAAAAATGAAGTTATTACTTTTAAAAATGTATATGATGGTTTCTGGATATTGTTTAATAAAATAGGGCTCATGAAAACAACAAAATTTCAAAGGTTTAAAGGAATAATGATAAATTTAGTTTTTAGCCAATATTTCGTAGGGTATTAACATTGAACACATAAAAAAGAAGAGAATATCCACTAATGAAGCTTTCAAAAATTTATAGTTCCTTACAAAATTTGAAATTTAGAAGAAATCAAAAAAAAATTTGATCAGTTTAATATTTGATGGATGAAAATAGGAAATGATGTTGAAAGTCCGAATTATGTACGTAACAGTAAGCAAAAAAACCTTTGTGTACAATCCATTTCGTTAAGAAAATCCTTTCGATATTTCTCGAGTGAGGAAAACGTATTAAAGAAAGAAGAAATCAATAAGGACAATGAAAACAACTTGCTTTATGATATTGACTTTGGAGAGTGTTTTCAAGGAGGATTGGTTGATGCAGCAGTATTGTCCGAATTGTGAAACGGAATGGACAATGGACATATTGATCGTCCTTATTAGACTTTATATCCGTGTCAGACATCGGGCAGGATCTTTTCTGTCAAAAATATATACGTACATTTTTACAACAGGAAATAATCTTAGTTTTTTTCGAAAAATTGATAAGAAAATCAAACATTTATTGTAGATATAAAAGTTTATCGGATAAGTTTGAATCCCATGAAATATTTTCTACAGGGTACTACTCAAAAACTGATAAATACAAAAGTTTTACTATGGTCACTCTTTAAAAACTTTTCAAAAGCTGTAACGATGATAGAATGTTATAAATTAAACTGTATGAAGCATTGAATTGGTCAAAGCTTTTATCGGGCTTTAACTGCAGAGCTGGCGACTTTTCGACTAGATGCACTTTTTACTGTAATATGTTCACTCTTAAAAATGATTTTTGATGATTGCTAGAGATTATAGATAGAAACGGATGTTTCTGAATATATTTTGCTCGTATAAGCATTTCAAATTCACAGTAGGTAGATCAGATTTTTTTGCTTTATAAGCCATATGTGTAATAAATAATGGAAAACGCTGAGTGAGAAATTCAAATATTGGACCTTATGTTTTACTTTTACGCAAATATGGTGGTTATGTAACGGATGGTCGATTTGCGGTGCTAGTGGATACATTGAAAAGTATACGTACGAGGTCATATCTTTAGTATTCAGATTCAAATTTGCCTTTTCTTCTCATTTGAAGCGGCATTTTCCAGTGGACTTGTAATTTTCGGATTATCATATTGTGATTTGTCTCTTTTAGATCTCACTCAGTTTGAATATTTACTGTACGATTATTCCACATACATTATTTTGTGAACAATAAATAGTCATATGAAGATTTTATGTTTTACTTCCTGTATTTCTCCTTTTATGAAATAGGGTTTTACTGAGTTTTTGTAGTGTACAAATCGCAATATCGCCATTCACCATAATGAAATTTGTTGTCGGTATCGGTCTAACGAGGCTTCCAGTGGCTTTATATTTGGCCCTACGAAATTTAATGAAACACATAAAAAGTCTTATGACATCAAACATGTTCTGCATCACATTTTTATTATAGTCTGTTGCATACTGCGGTTGAAAAAAGCGAACAAAAGAATTTGTTTACCTTGAAACTTCATTTCAAAATGGGAATAATGGATTTAAATCACCATTTCTTTTTTAAATTCCGTGCAATATACATAGACCAGTGTAGATAGCCCAAAATAAAATAAAAAGTGTACAAAATTGATAACAGAACACAAATGATGGAGAAGGGTAGAGTCAGGAATACAGGAATCAAAAATAAAACCACGTATACTGTAGGGGGCGCGTTTTAGCGTTTTTTTTGTCATTTAAAAGAGAAAGTTTATTATTTTAACGGACTCACTCAGTTCCATTTTGGCAATCGGAGTGGAATAACGT
Organism: Galerucella calmariensis; assembly: GCA_910591675.1. Taxonomy (NCBI): domain Eukaryota; kingdom Metazoa; phylum Arthropoda; class Insecta; order Coleoptera; family Chrysomelidae; genus Galerucella; species Galerucella calmariensis. The sequence goes on along the minus strand of CAJUYG010000074.1, from coordinate 28,121 downwards.
TGTGTCTAAATTGCATGAAACTAAGCCGATGTTTCACAAGTGGCAGTGCTCTTCGTTCAGTCGGTCGTGTCAAGTCAAAATAACAAGAATGCGTTTAGGTCACACAATACTTACGCACGACTACCTAATGAAAAAAGAGGATAGTCCGGTTTGTGATACATGTAATGTTATTATCACGGTAAAACACATATTGCTAGACTGTAAAAAATACGATAGTCAGAGAAAAAATGCAAATTTAACACATGTACTATCGTCCATTTTTGATAAAAAATACGAAAATAACCTGTGTCAATTTCTCAAGTCAACAAAGTTGTATAATGTTTTGCAATTCATGCATCTATGTAATCTAAACTGAATGGATTCTGTCGCTAATAACCCACAGCGGTTGATGCGACGATAAATTAAAAAAAAAGACAGAATGACTTTGAATACATTACGATTTCATAATTATCAAGCTGCAACTGTCAAATCATTTTCAAAATTAGAGTGATTGCCACCAACTTAAGACGCTACAAACATGACTCGATCATGAAGTGACAGCAATTGATTGGGGTTGGAAGCAACATGCTGGAGAAATTATGCCAATATTTTCTGGTTTCAATACTTAGAATCATTTCTTGAAATTTCGAAACAGGAACCAATATTAAAAAATGTTACTGTCGAAAACACGGCCTTAAATGTACTAGTTTGTGCGATGAATATAATAAAAACAAACATATCTAATCATAACACAAGAAATTGGTAGAGATAACTAATGTTGTAAATCATTTCAACCAGACAGTTGGTGCCAATTCAAAATACTGAAATTGAGTCATAATTTTTCTACAGGCGTGCAATAACTCTTATATGTTGGAAAAGGTGAGTTTACGATCTTGGATAAACCAAGAAATATTTCTACAGAAAAGACTACAGATCTCAAGCTCATCTGAATAATATGGCGGTCTCTATGGATGGAATAGAAGCCGCATCAATTAAAACTTGGGACAAGACAATATTTGAGTTGTGTTTGTCTTTCCAAATTGAATGGAGTATCTGCTATTATCAAGTATGTTTTTCAAATTTTGAGGATTTTGAAAAGAGATTTAAATTTTATGAATAATGCGAAAAGTTTTGTTGAACTTTGTGAAAATGTGTAACGAAAAATGAAATATCCCCCTGTTCTACGTAACGACTTAATTTTTATTCTATTACAAACACAATGAGTTTCCATTTTAGTTTTCTTATGCTAATTACTAGCTAAGGATGATGTTTTTTCTTGTAATAAGTGACCTATTTGAAATTTCTGATGAACGTTCAATATAGAATGTCACAAAAACCGATTTTTGTATTTATCTAACATTGTCGATCAGAATAAAAATGTGTAAAACACATCCGTTCAACAGTGAAAGTATGAAAAGGCCGGAAGAAATGTGGGTTAATAATTCAGTAGCGCATTACTTAGTTATCCAGTGAGGATGAAAGAAGCTGCTGGGATCTGTAGTTATCGGAGCATCTTTAAAGTGCTAAGAAGTGTCTGCATTATTTAATGCTAAACGCGTCGTGAATTTTATGAAATATACTACAGCAACGAGGTAGGATGCTTCGCTTTTCATATTCCTTTGCTCAATTTTATTGGGAAATATGCTTGAAATTTTAAAATGCAATTTCGACGAGAAGCTGCTTTTCGTGCTGCATTGTTTTGCTGGGAAATCGAGTGTCTTAGTGAAAATCGTGGAAGTGATAAAAATTTCAGCGCGTGGATTGAAGTAAATCTGGTATCTACACAAAATACAGTAATAGGCCAAGCAATAGAGCAAGTAATTTTTGACAAACACCCTGGCAAAAAACGGATGGTACTATCATATAAAAGACACTACGTAGTGAAATTTTGATATGTTTTGATTTAGATACCGAGGAAATTTGGAATAACAGTTAATTTTTTTTTCAATCTCATATTTCCGCCATATATTTCCAAATTTGCAATGTGCCTGAATCAAAACTTTACTCTTGTCTTTTATATGAGGTCTGTTCCAACCGCAATCAGAAACTGTCAGAGACGATCGGAGAATAACTGGTCATAACAAACAACCACATTACTTTCGCGTAATTCTTATCACTGATTGCAATGGTCGACTATTCTCTGATCGTTTCTGACAGTTCATGATAGCGGTTGGAACAGACCTATAATGGCACCATCCGTTTCCTACAAGAACTTTTGTCAAATATATTCACCCATTGCTTGGCCTATAATGTCTAGAGTTTTGAAATACTACATTCAGATCAAACTACAAATAATTTCATGTTAGTGAGGGAGTTATCACTTTGATAAAAACTTCCAAACAATCCAAATTGTAATACTCCAGCTAGTCCTTGCTATTTTTTACATTTTCATTATTATTTCAATGGATAGCTATGATAAGTATGCAGTTGTTACAATTATATTTGTCAATTTTTCAAATTTAGCCTTTTCATCAGTATCCATGAATACGTCGTTGAAAACACCATGCCGATATACCAATCTGAATTGAAAGACATTTGGATTTTTTTATCAACACAAGCTGTCTTAGTCTTAGCCTTTTGTAAATTACTTGTACAATTGAAAGATGAATCTTCTAACGAACACAGTTGGGTTTACAGCCACAAAATCTCAAAGTACCACTCCAAAAGTCCCAGAAACAAACCTAGGTGGGTGTTCTGTTTCAAAATGAGTTTCAACTAGTTAGCCATTTCCCACACAACTGTTATACTTTGGCAAGTTTATCTGAAGCCGTGAAAGGAATGCAGTCGAAAACATTCGATATTTCCACGTTTAACTATGGAAAGGCTAAAGTGCTAAGTATGTAGTGATAATAATTAGAAAAGGGACTTTTTATTATTAACAATATCAACAATATGATTAAACGTTAATTCTTTAATGTGCTTATTTTTTCTATTAACATTATTTTTTCAATTTATGAATATTAGAAGATGAGCACTTTTCTGAATTTGTCATAGGCTTCTTTAAGCACTGGCAACGTTGTACGAAAACCATAATTACCACACCCTCCGAATTACATATTGGTGATTTTTATCGAAAGCTGACTTCTCATTGGCAAGCGCGTGCGTGTGTTCTTCCCTCTCGCTTCCTAAATTGACTGATATTGATTTATCCAGTGGCGTTGGTATTGTCAGTGACCTTTGTATTTTCAATTTTACTTGGTAAAATAGGTACTGTACGCCATTTGTACGTTTATGACATATATGCCTCGCCTCTTACCGATGCCCCTTAGCTTTTGACAGCCTATACTATTGTTCTGAGAACTTTTAGATTTTTTGGAGGAAGCATTGAAAATATTTAATATTTGTGCAATTTCAATTTTGTTGAGAGCAAAATTTGATAAAAAGTGAATGTTGATTTTTTATCCTAGATGTTGACAGTTTGACATTCCCATGTACACCAGTACTCGTAACTTTGATTGATAGCAGACAAATTTTACAAAATTAACAAAAAATTATAAATATGGATAGCTGTTTGGAAAAAAATTGAAGTACAATTTAGGTGTACTGTTTATTCAGTGTACTTCCATTTGGAAACACTTTATACAAATTATAAACCTTTGTTGTTCGTGTTTCAAATAAAAGACGGAATTTAAATTAAGAATTTCTCTTTTATTCTCATCCCATATGCAAGGCAAATACCTTTCCAGATGATTGTTATATTCAATAAGAGCACGTAGAGTCTCTGATTTCACAGGAATCCATTATGCGCCAATTCAATTTGGCTTTGTTCTATGTAACTAAACACACATACGTGGTGTTTGCCAAGCTTACTTATCTCTCAGATTTACAAACAGGGATAATACTGGGAAAATTTTCCTTTAAACCACGGCAAACAAGCGACTACGGATGTTCCATGAATCGGGCAGTAAAATAGGTCTTTTCACCTATGTAAATGCTTATACGTAGACTAGATTATGAATTAGACAGGGGCGGTCGTATTATATTGAATCATATTAATGCAATTTGCAGCAGCACTACGAATAGAGAGTTGTAGTTTGCAGTATTAAATTTAATAACTTGGAACCCATAAAATACTGTTAGAGCCTATCATGTTACTGATGCTTGAAAGCATACAAAATTGAGAGATAAAACAGTTATTTTATAACCCACATACCATTGAAGCTATGAGTTCCAATACTAAAATGGTATGGGGAGGGACTAAGATGAAAATACAGGTGCGATTTTACCTTTTCAACTGAATCTTATTCCATTTTCTTCAGCACACCTGATCAACGGCATGAATTAAAAGGGAAACTCATGTATAGTGCTGGTTTAACTAAAAATTGCCAGTGCTTTTTCTTTATGGATGGATTTGTTGACAAATTTGTGTACTTTGCATTGAAGTTTAAACAGGGATTTTTCCCTGTAATAGTTACAGAAGTGTTTCCATTTCCATTTGTCATAAAAGGTTTCTAAGGTTTCTAGGACGGAAAGTACCGTTTAGATTGTAGGTAATATTGGCCTGGAATCAATGAAATGGAGGCCTGCAAAAAGTCCTACAGTTTGAAGCTTTCTCAGGAAAAAGAGGTCCCTCAGGTCTTTCAACTTTAACATGTTCATCACGACCATTTTTGAAAGGATTGCCTAATCAAATTGAGTTCAGAAACTTATTTCATTCAATAAAATATTATTTTCATATAGTTGACACGTCGGTGAAGGACCTAAGTTCGGATCTTGGACTAGTATCAATCCCATCCGCAACGGAATAAATCATGGTATTCAATTTTCAAAAACACAGGGCGACGACCCAGCACTGTAGTGGAACGCGTTTGATGCGATAATTACAGACAAGCAAGGTCGGACATGGTTAGTACTTGAATGGGTGACCAAGCCAGGGAAAACCATCGTATAGGGCCCGTACAGCCTACATCTGACTAGCATATCACAGCTCGCAGGCATTATACCAATGAGCACGAGGTATAATGTGGATATGCCGTCTTTCGGAGGAGACGTAAAACCGAGGTCCCGAGTCCATGGATGTTGGGCGCGTTGAATAACGCTACCACTGCTTGGAACACTAGTGGGCTCGCCAAAATTTCCGGTTAAGGGTAGAGTGCTCCCGTCTACGGTGATTAGCCTCAGATGCAGAAATAGACCGACGTTAAGGGCCGGTGTTACAAAAGAGATTTATACCAGGTATAAATAACAGTATAGTTATTCTGGGAATAAAGTTATACCAGAGTTTATACCTAGTATAAAACTAGTTGGTTTTACGATGCTTTTTCACACTGGTATAGTAATTCTTGCAGTAACGTTAAAGTAGTTCATATAAATTGATATCTTCTGTCAGCCCTGTCATATGTGATGTTTTTCTTCGTTAACCTTAAAACTCAACGAAAAGTGTTGTTATTGGATTTCGGCTGATTTTTTATCACTGATAACTTTTCTTGTCATAAGGGAGTCTATTTATTATTTTAAAATGGATTTATATGATCTTCCAATATTTGAATCTTCCGATGAAGAAGATATGGCTCCGCTATGGAGGAAACCAAAAACTATACGTGAAAGATAACTACTCAAATTCTTTTTAAATTATCAATTTCTTGATAATTCGTTATTGTAGGATCAATTACTTCGAAACCTTAGATGACGATGAGTTTGTGGTCAGATTTAGGTTAGAAAGAGCAAATCAGAGAAGAAATATCTACTAGCTAGCTACAACGCGTTCGTTTTTTGCTTTTAACAGACATACTTCATAGGTATATTCACTACAAATGGAAATAAAAGTTAATGCCTCCAAATCCAAGTGTTTAACTAGTGTAAACAACCTGCGTTTATGTCACTTTTTGAGGTTATTCCTAGAGTATGTATGTAATGTGTTTTGGGGTGACATTCACAGAGACCTAAAAGATAGGCGACATATCTGTCTGTTCGGCGACGGTATAGCTTATTCTAGACTCTCCGAGTATCTATTCCATGATTAAACTTATACTTGCTTTGTAAAACGCTAGAATACATCTTATACCGAGAGTAGGCTTACTCTTAGTTTATACCACTATTGTAAAACCGGCCCTTAATAACAGAATGGAAAAAAAATTTCAAAAACATAGTTATCAAACACAACTTCACTTCGTTATACGAATCCACTGAGTTCACATTCATTGTGTCTCCGTAACGTATCCATGTGTCTTTCACAAATGTGATAAAACAAATAACGAAAACAATGCAAAGCAAGAAAATAAACATTTAAACCTTCGGCGTAGTACTCAACGAACTATGTGTAATGCTCACTATTTTGACGAAAATAAAAAAAAATCCAATTTTTTATCCGCCTCCCTGTATATTTCGACTAGTATGCAAAGTCACAGCAGCAATAATACGATGAAGTGAATGAAAAAAGCAAATTTTGATTGATTTTATAATCTCTCGTTTGTCAAAGTTCATTTCTGATGGGGCAAACGTAATTGGCGGAAAATTGCTCCATACTTAAATTTGAGTATATAAAAGAAATAATAGTTTAATAAGAAGTCTATTACCGTGAAGGAAGAACCTAATTTCTGTTAGTAAATTAGAAATAGAGTTATCTAACATCTGGTCGGTAATGAAATTACTCCCAAAAGCTGACGTCGCTCTGAGAGATTCTCCATTACAAATGCTACATTGCGAACTATATAATTGCGATTTTCATCGTGATACTGAAACTTTAAACAACTTCGAGTCAATCGTTAATACCCATAATCCGACCTACAAAATAATTTTCCAACAAAATGTCAGTTTCCCGAAAGTTTGAAGTAAGTTTCCTTGTACTTCTATTTACGTACGATATACTCACTCCCATCACACATGATTTGGGGAGAAACTTTGGAGTTTATTCTCATCTGGGTTTTACAACAAACCAAGTTGTTGTCAGATAAAAATGTCGAGAACAATGAAGCCGTTACTTTCACCAATTTATAGTACAGTGTAATTAATTGAGAGTAAGTTTTTTTTCTTGGCATTTCTGGTACATTTAGGTGGAAAAACTGAAGAGTAATAGAGGGGTTTGTTTTTCCTCCAATGAGTTTCTGATTCCAGCAAAAAAGCCAATGGTCGTGATTGATTAATTTGTTGTCTGTTTAGAATGGAGGAGAGGAGAATAATAACCGTTTCATTCTCACTGGATGTTGACCACTCAAATACTACCATCTCTAAAATAGGTAGGAATGAAGACAGTGGAACATGCAGATAATAAGGCGTATTACATTACTAGCAATTGTAGGTTTATTGTCTGTCAACGCATTAAATACCTTGAGCAGATCCACTTAGAGGCTTATCAAGCTACAAAATGGAGAATGAGCTTCCCCGAAAGCCTGGATCTTTTGTATTTGGGTGTGCACAGAAAATCAGTCGCAGAGTAGTGGGGCTAATCGTGCCAATCGATCTCCCTGTCCAGTAATCTAATCTAATGCCGGGAAATTCAACAGATTCATCTAGCAACTTCCTTGAAACCTGATTGGAGATTTCAAACGCGGGTGGGTGGTGGTACCATTCAAAGAGTATGATGGGGATAATTCTCAATCAAAATTCACCCTGGATAAGTGAACAATGGGAGCAGACTTTTTTCAGTGGGTTTTTGATACTGTCAATACAAGTGTGTACAGTTTCTTATGACTCAATCTGTATAGCTTTCTTCCTCTTCCTTTGTATGTCATATAAAACAAACTATCACTAAATGTAACGAGTTTTTAGAATTATACTCACATTTTTAAAGTAGAGCAATGAAACTTTCACTTGGATATCCTTCTCTCCCACTAGGGTATTGCAATCGACAAAATGAGAAAAACTACAGCAATTTAGACTGATTATTAAATTTCGCAAAACAAATAAATATAGTTCCAAGTATCTCCTGTTATTTATGTATTTATGAAAGCTATTTGACAGAAGTATTACCGAACAATATTATTTTCAACATTATAAAAAACAAACCTCGCAGGCAAATAATGATATATAGCAATATATGAAACTTTTTCACGCAACTAGGTGTTGCAGCTCAATTACTGGGCTATAACAAGTCCATGAAACGCACAATCAAGTGCAATAATCATCATAATAACTGCCAAACGCGGATATCAGAAAAATTGTAATAACTATGAAAATATGTTATAGAAATGTACCTAACTATTCATGAAAATTACAAACTGTGGAAGAAATTTTTGTATAAAATATTCTTATTGCTAAATAAACTTTTTAAAATTGTAACAAAGTGGTTTAAATGTTCCTGTTTTGTCTAAATTTATCTCTTTGAGGATCACAGTATCCTTATACAGTTTCCTATTCCAATATTCTATTGATACCGAGCAGTTTAACCCCTCTGCTGATTCGTTCTTTGAATTTTATATCGTGATCCTTCCCCAGTATTTCCACAATTCCAGTTTTCTCCCGATTATTTATCCTCAGTTTTTTTTTCTCACTTGATACTGTGTGGTTTTTACCGTGACTATACGAGTTTATTTTCGATGACTTGAATTATTGTTGAATTATGCGTCATTTCATCTTCAAATTCTTAGAGTTTGCGTAGCAAAATATTTTAACCATTTCATAAGAAGCTATTACAAAAAATAATCTCGAGTTAAATATTCTGGCACAAAATGTTGAGTAGCTCATCACTCTCTTGAGGTGAGTAATTTTCAAGACTAGAAACACATAGAGTTAACTGTATAAAACCCTCACTTCGTGGAATCTACTCATCATATGGTTTTAAATGAAACTAACTGTTTCTAAATGACTCCACAATATATTTGAAAAAATGTGTAAATTGCAAGTAAATTATTGACAATTTATATTTATCGAAACAATTGTCAATAATTTACTTGCAATTTACACATTTTTTCAAATATATTGTGGAGTCATTTAGAAACAGTTAGTTTCACTTAAAACCATATAGAAACACATATTTTATATTTACTAAAATATTTTTCAACTTGGAAAAATGATTGAATTGAATTTACCTCTAAGTTTTGTTAGACTTAAACATAGGAAAATGCAGTTATTCTCTTTTTCCCATCGATTTTATAGATATATTTTTCGAGCTACACGAAAGTTTTTGGAAAATAAAATATTTTTTACCGACTTTAACAAACTTATGAGCTCAGAAAAAACCTTTTTATGTATTTCTATTATAGGCGACTTTCCAAACACCTGACAACGACAAAAAGGAACTGAAGAGTGGCAAATAGTGATTTAATAAGAAGTTTTTCCCTTTTTACAGGCGGTTGGGGTAGAATTCGAACGAATGCTTTCGTTTTCAATATGTTTTTTAGGAAAATAATATCACACTGTTATTAAGTACTTATGTTGAATTGAAAAATGTTTAATCTAGGGTGATATAATAAATGAATGTAATTTGTTATTTCAACTCTTACATTGAATATTACTGTAATTAAACCAAAATTTCGCAAATGAAATATAATAGAGCGATTCAAATTATCAGGATTATTATATAACGTGTGCTTTTATTTTTCTAATGAAACTAAGTTCCTTTGGTTGACTTATTACTTATATGAAAAGTTCTATAACCGCATAATATCAAAGAATCAATATTACCAATTCTGGATGTCAGCTTACCTGAAACAAATAAAAACATGATTAGTATTTTCGCAAAAATGATGGGTATAATTTTTATTATGGTATAATCCTTAACATACTACTACTACTACTACTACTACTACAGAATGTGCAGGCGAGCCTTAACCTAGCCAAACTAAAGTCACGGTTCCGGCACTGAGGCCACTGACGGGCCCATTGTGCCATTCCTGCTACCTAGTCATCCATGAAGCCGAGCCCTTCAATAAAGGCAACAACCTTTTTCAGTGGATGCCTGCTTGTGTCTCCAGGAGCCATGACAGTGACTCCGAAGAGTCGCCTGCGTAATACAGCCCAGTGTGGACACTCTAAGAGAACATGAACTGACGTTTCATCAGTCATGCCGCAACCCCTACATAGGGAACTTTCCTCTACTCCTAGATTGTGGAGGTGCTTTCTCATACAGCAGTGCCCTGTTATGAGTCCTGCTATCTTCCTCAACCTACTCCTTGATAGTTCAATAGCTGCCCCAGCGTGTCCATCCCTTCAGTAGGAGTTTGGATTGTCTAGGACCCTGCAGAGCATTCCAATGAGCGAGATGCTGGTTCCTCAGCCACTTCCTCGTCTCCTTGCGTATTGTTTGTTTTGTTAGGCCGAGGGTCGGGCCCGGGCCGCAGAAAGGAGCTGCCGCCCCTTCCGCAGCCAGTGCATCCGCCATTTCGTTGCCGTCAAAACCAGAGTGGGCCGGAATCCATTCTAGCCGCACTGCGTTCTGACTTGGAAGATCAACAAGTCGTTCTCAACATTCGTCAGCAAGTCCCGAGTTGATGGTATATCCACTCATGGCTTTAATTGCTGCCTGACTGTCGGTGTATATGGTTATGCGTCGATCCACATAACCTCTGTCTAGGTTTATCTGCGCACATTCCAAGATAGCGTATATCTCGGCCTGATATGCAGATACACCATCACCCATTGGTATACAGATTTGTGTCCTTGGGTTCCTAGAGTAAATTCCAGCCCCTGCTCTGTCACCAGAGCATGAGCCATCTGTGAACCATATGATCGTTTTGGGGGTCAGTCCCAACTTCGGACCAATGGCTCTCCTAATCCTTAACATACAAATACGTAAGTGCTTTTTTATTTCTCTATTCTTCACATATATGGACAGAGAAAGAATGTAAATAGATTTGGAGACGTCGTGAATTAATCATTGACATTGAAACATTCTATCCCAAAAAACAAAGTGTGTTGTCAGTATGATCAGATAAAAGGACTATCCCTATTTTCCGACTATACTATAACGTTATTTCTAGTGTAATTCAATTTATTTTGAACAGCATTTGTTAATATTTAATCAGTTTTATGTACAGCCATAAAATTCCAACAGAAATAATGCCTTAGAAAGCAAAATCAAGTTCTAAAGAGAGCAATCAAACCTTCATGAATGCGCTTTTTCTTCACAACTACAAAAATTCCTTTCATCTAGGTCATAGCTAACTGCAATCACATAAAAATGTTAAGTAATCTCCCCTTGAAAACATAAAAGTATAATATCAAGCCAGAAAGTGGCTTCTGGGAACGCTGAGTAGATGATGTGTAATGGCGTACCTATTAGTAGCTTAATTAGTCTATGAGGATTAAAGCAAAACGTGCTCTTTGCACCCACAGTCATTATATAATTGTAATTGCTTCTGATAACTTGTCATCTCTGCATGCCTATTGTTTATAGTCGAGATTAAGAGAAGTTGGTCCAATAATATATTAACTAGAGAGTTTATCTAGGAGGGCTACGACACCGATATCATCCGAAACGTCATAATATAGGCAACCAGCGAAGGATTTAGTATATTCGAGCAAATAGAGAACGCAGAGAATATTCAATGGATTTATGTAGACAATTGTTTGAATATTACCCTCCTGTTTTAAAAATCCCATATGAAGCGGGATATTATAGCGATAACATGCCGCTAGCTATCCAAAATTTTCCTGTAGATCCGTAACTATGGTAACGAGTGTTAAAATTGCGCATTATTTCTATTCAAGAAAAAGTGACCGAAAATAAACCCAAAAATACAATACTTTCATTTCTTCTACTCGAGTAATATTCTACCGAATTACATCGAAATAGACCTGATAATTTTTTATTCAAGCATGTTGTCAATAAAAACTGCATTCGGTTATGCTGCATGCTTTCATAAAAAATTATCGGTAATTTTGATGCACTTGTGTGATTACTTGCGATAATTTGCCGCCAAGAAATTCATGCAAAGAGGTTATTTAAGAGTAAAAGGACATTGATGTGAATTTGTGAAAAAAAGATTCACGACAGATGCTATACATACACTGGAACAGATCATAACAAAGAAAAACTTTGGCAAGTTTTTGATTAGTGGAGTAAACAGATTGAGGTCACCAAATCGTACTGAACCTTTCCCTCCCTAACATACCTTTTCTTATTTATTAATAATGACGCCAAAGCAGGAGTTGGAACGTCGAGAAAATAATTTTTCTAAAGCGGCTTGTATATTGGATAGAACTAGAATTGCTGAATGCCTAAGTAAAGAGAGCATCCAAAAATGGATAAACAACCAGGCGTTGCGCTGGTGGTGTGAAACCCCAGGACACGACCTACTATGTCAAAGTCGAGAAACGACGAGGATGATGGTAGGAATGATGACCAGGCTGAGGAAACATATGCACACAATTGGCGTAGCGGATGACAGCCTATACAGGTTCTGCCAGGAAAAAGACGAAACCGAGGAGCACATAATCTGTGAGTAAGAAGTCCTAGCAAGGGCGCATGTGCACTTACTTAGAGAAGAAGAGCCAAGGGCAGAGAGCTACGCAAGGAAGGCGGTATCCAGGCTATTAAGTCTAATGAAAAGAATGAAGCTAGATATCGAGCCCTAAATATGGGGAGGACCACTCCAATTGTAATCTAATTTATTCTACTCTCCTTCTAAACCTACTCACTTTGTAGACAAAACCAAACCAATTTCTACCACAGATATAAAAAATATCTGTAGTCACAGTCACGGCAAATATATAATTCAATTAATACTTCCTTTGCCCCAAACACACCCTTAAATATCTTAATCTGCTTAGCAAATATTGATTAGGAGATTAATAACTCTTCGGTTTGTAGCTAAAATTCCAAATAAGTATCCCGTAATTTAGTCAGGAACGGACTGAACGGGAAGAATCATGGATATGGAGCGGTTCATTAGGCTGTGAATCAATTTCTCATAATAAGGTTGTTAGTCCTTCTCTGTTGTGGGTATAATTTTGCTGAGAGTATTAAATAATTCGAGTTTCACAGTCAATTAGTCTAGGAAGCTCTATCGGATATTTCCATTATGGACTTTATTTTCAACGCGATTAGTTTTAATCTGTTTTGCGCTCAAGGATGTTTGAGAATGACAAGCTACCAAAAGTCTTGGCTGTTATCTGCTAAATTCAGACTTCGGTAAGTTGAACGGAAATAAAAGTGCAAGTATCCAACTTGTCAACAACGAATGTCGAGCACAATAAACGAAACGAAGGTCCAGTGACGATTTTATGATATATGAGGATTTGTTGGAAAAATATTTATTGAAGAGAGAGTCAAAACATTATTCATTTCCTACAACCATTTTTGGTGTGCATTGAAAGTTTGACCTGAGAGTTTGAATTGAAAATGTACCAAACTTCGAAATAAATTTCCTTAGACCATTTTCATACGCGCAAGTCTTCTTTTTATCTCCATATTCAATAAATAATACACATTCAACTGGCTTTGTTTGGAATAAACTTCATCAACGAAGTAAAAATAAAATGTTTACCCACCAAAGAAGAGTAGAAGGTAGCTAAAATGTAATCCCGATTTATCTCCGGATCTGAATTATTAGCTATATTCCCGTTGCATCCCCCGATGGAATGTTTTACCAAAGCGGCAGCGGGTCTTTTTAAGGGTCCACTTTCGGGATTCACTATTATCCCAACAGGCTCTGGTCGAGCATCGTACAAAAGAGACTTGACAAAAATGGTTCCTGATAACACATATTATAGCTTCTGGCAACAACTTTTAGATGCCTACTAAAACGTTTACGTTACCCCTTTTTTTTTCGAATAAATATCGCAAATGTACAAGGCGTATCTAATAAGTAGTCTCTACCCCCTACTATCTACAGTGTGTACAGGAACTTTTGTTAAACGCAAACTATGATGATAATAATAATTTATTCAATTATCTTAAAAAGTGTGTTACAGGGAAAGTAAGAGTTGACTCTTCCTAGGCAGAGTCAAATCTTACTAAACGCATCAGTGAAAGTTAATTTGGAATGAATAAACATTTTTTTTAGGAAGAGTTAACCATGACTGCTGTGATTTAGTAAAAGTTGATTAACTGGAAGATTAACTTGAATCGCCTTGTATGCGTGTTACAAAGTATTGGATATTTTTCAAAAATGGGAAGAGTGAATGCATTCAATACTTTGTAACGCACTTATCAAGTTAATCACGAAGAGAAAGGGTAATTCCAATGATTATATCCCCTTTCCCTTCTTGAATAACTTAATGTTCATTACGAAGTATCGGACATCTTTCAAGGGGAAGGGAGAATGTGATTATATTTCCCTCCCCTTTTTCTCACATTTACTCACATTCACCAAAACGACATGGTCATTGTGAATTCAATGTACATTTCCCTTTTTTGAAATTTTAAATGTCAGTTGGATGCACATTACCCAAACGAGGAGGCAAATGTGCACATTTACCGGAAAATGTGTACATTGCCGCAATATCTACACATATCTATACTTTGGCAAGTTTATCTGAAGCCGTGGAAGGAATGCAGTCGAAAAACATTCGATATTGCCACGTTTAACTATGAAAAAGCTAAAGTGCTAAGTATATAGTTATAATAATTAGAAAAGGAACTTTTTATGATTAAACGTTAATTTCTTAATGTGCTTGTTTCCTTGGATTTTTTATATTAACATTATTTTTTCAATTTATGAATATTAAGAGATGAGCACTTTCTCTAATTTGTTACGGGCTTCTTCAAGCTCTGGCAGCGTTGTACGAAAACCATTATCACCACACCCTCCGAATTACATGATTGCTGATTTTTCTCGAGAGCTGACTTCTTATTGGCAAGCGCGTGCGTGTGTTCTTCCCTCTCACTTAATCAATTGACTGATATCGATTTATTCTGGGGCGTTGGTATTGTCAGTGACCTTTGTATTTTAAGTTTTACTTTGTAAAATAGGTACCGGACGCCATTTGTACGTTTATGAGAGATATGCGCTATGTTTTCTCGCCTCTTACCGATGCCCCGTAGCTTCAGATAAACTTGCCAAACTATATATTTATTATGAAATGAAGACAAATATACGTTCTGGGTTAGGTTAGGGGCTAAGTTATGGTAGGTTGATTTCTAGTTAATTTCTAGCCACTACCTCCGGACAATGAAAGTATACTTTATCTAGATATAGTCAACTTTTGGGTTTTTATAAACTTTTACTGAAAAGACCAGTGATGGTCGACTTCACCTAGGAAGAGTCTTACTCTTACTGGAGGATCAACTTTCCCTGTAACATTACACTATGATATAGTTGAAATAATTTTATTTGCTATTTTGACATTTAGCTAACAAAATAAACAAAATCATCAGGATCGAGCTCAGCCAAATTCGAAAAGGCTATGAAATTAATAATAACCAGCTTCTTTTCCTAAATGAAAATACTTGAGAGCTTTCAAAATGCTTATGTTTTTCCGTGTATCTATGCATATTTTTGTATTATTTAAATAAATATAACAATAAGATTAATATTTATTTTCCATAAATGATACTTGACAGTAAACAACCAAAGTACAGACCTGGCGAGAACTGTCAGTGTGACAGTAGAAAAAGATGTAAAACACATTGCCGCTGCGAAAGTAACGCCTCCATAGTAGTTTGAGCTTCCGATAGATAGGTTGCGCTTGTGCGTAATCTAAACTTCAACCAATCAAATTTTTGTAAGTCAAAGATTAGGGTTAACGTTTGTAATACATTTAAACGGTGCATTATTGTGATATTTTGGTTAGGATGAATCACAGACCTGCCTTTTTTTCCATTTTTTCCTACGTAATGTATTAGAAGTAGATTAACAATCGATGACGCACTCCAAGAACGGTATTATTTCAACCATAACATAAGTATTCAATTATTGAAGAATGATGCCTTAAGGAATGTGTATTTTCTGTACAGGTATTGTAGAATATTTATTTTGATTTATTTTTATTGGGAACTGAACTTCAATCTCCTTTTTAAATTTCCCATTTTCAACGTTCAAGCTGCTTTTAAAAATTATGCAATAGTTAACATTACTTTTCACGCTTCAAACATTTTAACGAGCATAATTTATAGTCAGCAAACAATTTCAATTGAGTCGTTCAGCAAACACAATTCAATGAAAATATATTCTAGTGGCTACAAGCATTCTATGAATTTAATGAAGGATTGATTTCATTAAAAATGCATATTTTCATAAATTTTTTTCATGAAGCTTACACAACCCGCATATGCCGTTTGACAATTGGCAATTTCTCGCTATTTTCAAGAATCCAGTTAGTTTTTTTTTTCAAGTAACGAGCTTCGCGCTGAATATAAGACCACAATTTTCACATCCGACGTGTCTATTCTCAACGCAGAAAATCGAATTTGAACACTCCAAAAAGCACAACAAAACCCCGTAACCTAATTCCGACGGAATCCTGCGTTAAAACTAGTTTCTTGACAGTAAGGTTTCTGTGCCTAAAGAGCACATGTTAAAATTCTCCCCTGTTCGCTCAATTCCGCTGCTTCCATCATCGCTTTAAAACTTGACTTTATTAAAGTTTAAGTAGCCTTTTCGATATGAAAATTCTACTCTGCGGCAAAATTTGTTAGATTTTCTCACGGCTTGTAATGCGCACCTCAAAGGTTTCCAAATTTATTTTACGAGAGCAAATTTCCGGTAACGATGTCGTAAGGTTTTCCCTATGAAGAGGTTTCAAAAGAGAATTTTAAAATCAGAATTACTCCGGCTGTAGTTTATATTCAATATTTTCGTAAGCGTCGAAACCACAATCCAAACTTAAACGCGTTTAACACGAAATTGAATCACGCCTCAACATGAATGTACTTGTCGTTTTTTTTCAAATTCTCTTTTGCCTTAGCGGATACACATTGATTACAATCGCTGCTAATTAATCCAAATATAATAATATAAAATTGCACGTGTTTTTACTTAAATTGACGCGTATTTTTCCTATGAGACTTGCTGAATGTCGCGCATGTCCTGAGCACGTGAGGATGACTTCGACATATTATATGACTAACCAAATTGAAATGAAATTTCAGTGCAGCCGTGGCTACAAGTCAACACTTTGTTGTACACTGTTTCTTAACCTCACTTTCTTAGCATCATATGGAACATCTTATTTCAACCTCCAAAAATTTTATCAGAAAATATTTTTTTCTACAATCACATTGAACAGTAGGCTTTTTCGCTCACCATTTACAACGAAAAGTTGACGTTTCTAGAGGAGAGTTACCTTACTCTCGCCGAGCGTAAAAAATTGCAAACTGCTTGTTACCCATAACTATACCGATACTACAAACATAATTGTATTGACAGTGACATCATAGAGCAACCTGGCTAGAAAGTGTTTTTGTCTCCTGAAAATATTTTACAATAGTCGCGTCCACATTATGTCGAATGGTGTCGATCAACATGGTCGATCGACAATGCACTCTATTTAAAACTGCGTCCACATTGTGGATCGACAATGTCGGGCGACCATCCACACTGGATCGACATTGTCGATCGACACCATTCAACATAATGTGGACGCGACTTAAATTGCTGTTTTCTTAAGATCTCAATGTTTTAAATAATTAATTAGTGTGATTGCGATGTTACCAAGCCACGTCCACATTATGTCGAATGGTGTCGATCGACGTGTCTCATTCGACATGTTCGACTTTCAACTCTCGTCCACATCGTCAGTATATGTGGACGTGTTGACCGACATACATCGCCGACATCAAAACTGAAAATACTTTGAATTCGTTATACGTCATTACAATTTTCAAATATGAGTGATGAAGAAGATGTTGTAGTGGCAGCTGCTGCTGCAATTATTATTGCAGTTGTTGGAAACTAGCAACAGCGTTTTCGTCGCCTCGAAGATCTTGGGTAGGACCCAGCCTCGTCAATGGTAGGAAAAAATATCATACAAAGGAATTTATAAAGGATATACTGCTAGATGAGGTTGATGAGTTAAACCTGGAATACAGATGCGACGCGGGCTTCAGAAACTTTTTTAGAGTGAAGAGTACCGATTTTGAAAATTTGTTAAGAATGATAGCACCAAAAATAATTGAAAAAGATGCGTCATTCAGAAAAGCTATTACCGTGACCGAGCGCCTTGTAGTAACGCTAAGATTCTTAGCCACTGGGGATTCATACACATCACTGGGCTACCACTTTAAGATTTCAAAGCAAGCGATCTCTAGTATCGTACCATCAGTCTGTGATGCCCTGGTAAAAGCGTTCCGAGATTTTGTCAAAGTAAGAATAGGATAACTAAATTAATGTACTGTACTGTATTAATGTACACAAAACTAATCAAAATGACTACGTTTAAGAAATGTTGAACAACATGCTTCTACCCTTCGACACGTCCAAACTAGCCATGTCGATTCGACTTCCTTTTATCCGTACCGACTTGGTCCGGGTTTGCATTCGATTCGACAATGTCGGGCGACCATCCACACTGGATCGACATTGTCGATCGACACCATTCGACATAATGTGGACGCTGCTTAATAATTTGTTTTGTGTTTTTGTGCTTAATTGTTGTGCCACGTTCTGAATATTTTGCATATACTGACCGGATGGCCCTTCTGACTGAGGCCTTCCTAATAATTGTAGAATAAGAAGAAGTACATTGACAATAATAATTATAGGTTTAAATTTTATAAAGTTTTAGACAGGTACTTGAAATAAGGAGTATGAATTTATCAATTTCATTAGTTATAATATATTTTGAAGTGATTGTAGAAAAAATGTTATATGTATTGCGAGCTAAAAGTGGAATTATTGCTCTCAAGCAATAAACGCGCTCCGCTCCCTTGCTTTCGAACAATAATTCGCTGTTAATACATAAATAACTATTCTTGCTCATTCTTTATAGGAAGCAAAGTATCACAATCTTCGACTATTTGAAGTTACGAACAACGAAAATATGGATATCAATAAGCTGAAAATATTTTTTATTATATAAGTACACCACTGATGATCTCCATTAAATTAATAGATGGCAAAGAAGCCGCAAAACGGTTTTACTATCACTGATACTTTTGCGGAAATCTTGTTATTGTGTAGTTCGGAAACAATAACTTTCAACCTAACTACGTGCTCGACGCGTTCAATTACTAAATTACTTTTCTTGTTACAAGTGCAATTGAAACCGGCATCCGGAAAATATACCTTCATAACTTGCTCTACTATAACTTGAGAACAAAATAATTTCCACTGGAGTAGGAAATGGTTAACATGTACACAATACTTCAATAATGATTTTACATTTTATTTTTTCAAAGGCAGATTATCAGGACCTTATTACTTATTTGCATTGTATTCAATAAGCTCCATAATAACCACACATGGGTTTATTTAAATCCACATTTAACAGCTGCTATAGCACAGTTTCAATACTATTTTCCGGTCAAAGTTTGGATTGGTATTATCGATAATTATTTATTGAGTTTATTTCCATTGAGTAAGGAGAATGTTCCTCTTATAATTAGAAGACGTAATCAATCGGGAGTTTTTGAATAACAGTTTTCCAGTCCGTTGGATAGGACAAGAATCCCCACTCCCAAGCCAAGGACACAATCTTCTGGATTTTCATATGTGTTATCAGTTAAAATTTCTCGTTTTCCCACCCGTGAATTTACAAGATTTTAAGAATCGTATCATGTGTGTTTGTATAACACAACGTTATTGCTCCTTTAAAAAGAATAAAGACCTTGAGCACTCAGAATCTTATTTCATATTTATTCCAAAATTTACAGCAGATCCGATGGTCAAAGATAGGAAAACTGTCAAAGCTGTAGTGGGTCTGTTAACAGGGCATTGTAAGCTCAATAGGCATTTAAAGCTGATGGGATTGACAAACGAAGATATGTGCAGGTTTTGTCAGCTAGAAGAAGAAGCGGCAGAACACATCATATGTCAGTGCGATAGACTGGCGCAAATGTGCGGTTTTTCGCATTAGACGATGAAAAGTCATTGGTTCAGTCTACACGCTAATAGACTTTTCAAAAATAGTCAGGCTGGAGAATTGAATCTAGAGTTTGGAGGACCTCAATAGATCAGAAAAGGTCGCAGTGGAATAGACCAAAAGCCACCTCACAAAATCTATCTATCTATTCCATATTATTTTGGAAATTCCACACTCAATCAGATTTTGTTATTTAGTTTGCTGATTGATGATGATTCAATTTATGCCACAAATATACGACATGAGAGGTGTGTACATTCACTTCCTAGTTTTTCATTGATTTATTCTTACATCAAAATATCTACCCCCATAAATAAACCATTATATCTGGTTAGTACATAATTTTTCCACTCAATTTCCACCCGACACTATTTTATCAATACAATAAGCCCATTCAAAAACAAAGAATTCATAGAGAGTGTACTTGATTATTTATTTAAATCGCCAAGTGAACAATATCAAGGGTTGAAACAAAGGGTCTGGCTTCCAACGGACCAAATTCTGTCAGGTACGTCATTTGGTCGGATAAAAGAGCTCGTGGTGTTAAATCATTTAAATCGTGTTGGTGAATGCCTATTGAGTTTCACTTAAACGTTTTAACATAGGCGTACATGCAAGGGCTACTTAAGAGACCATAACATTTCATTTTATTGCTTCCGCTTAAATTAGTTATTTCCTTCAGTTTTGTTAACTATAATAATTATTATTATTATTATAGCCATTTTTCATTGAAATATTACACAAAATACTTGCTCATGTTTAGTTTTCAAAATCAGAGATCATGAAAGATAGGTAACTGGATCAAGTATGTTATATTCACGTATTCACGATTCCTTTTGCTTTGTTTTAAAGATCAATATCAAATAGCGTTAAATTGGAATGATAAAGAATAATTAAGTAAATCATTTTAGGTACATAATAAGGAGGCAGCTTTCCTATATTTGCCAGGTTCTTGTGTTAGTCAAAATCTGCTGAAAAGCCTAGTGAAAGTCTCGTTTATGAAAAGGCATGATATAAATAAATAATAGAACTATAAAAACAGCTTTTCCGTCGACCGTGTATCAAAATATGCTATTAACGTTCTCAAAATTAGACAAAATCATACATTAATGACCCCAATAATGCATGATTTACCTACATTACTCAACGATTTTCTGCAGGCAACCCAACGCACATCTGTGGTGTAGGCAACCAAACATACAATAACGTCTTCAAAAAAGTAATCCTACTATAGAATACTTTTAGTTTTTGACTTACCTATCGTTTTATTTTATTATTCTACAAAATTACAATAGTTATTAGTGTTAAGACATCCAAAAAAGAATTTAAGAAAAACGAAAACAGTGACATTTGAACCAGCGACCATGTCTGTGACATTTCAATGTCATTATTTACTTTTGACAGTACTTACCTATGAAACAAATGAATATTCTTAGTTTTTAATCATTGAGAAAAACTAATACAACTGATACAGTCGACGGAAAAGCTTTGTAACTAACACGAGTATTAAAAGGGCAACTAACAATTTCGAACATTGACGCACTCGCTCTGCTCGTGCGTTAAATTACCTCAATTGTTAATGGACCCCATTAATAAACTTGCTGGTTAAATAACTATAAACAGCTGCAGAAGAAAATGTCTGTAAAATTCATTTAAATATACAATTATACTAGTGAACGGAGTTGGGAACTATGAACTACGATCAAGTTACCTTCATCAAAGACTAAAGGTAACTGTTACTAGTGGAGCTAAACAAATTAAAAAAGGTCTTCGGGGTAAAACCTTAATATTACTAATTCCAGTCAGAGAAACCTTTTTCTTCATCTTATTAATGTTTATAGCCTCTAAAAAATCTTATCGTTCCGGTTATGGTTACCATAGAGTTAAAGGTGTTCCTTTTGTTAATCAATGAATAGTTTTTTTTTTATTATTTTTGTTGGATTGCATAAGGGCACAAAATTGATTGTGGCATCTAGTGATACTTAATACGAAGTGAGGGTCGAACAATGGGAGCGATTTCTAGGACATATTATTATGTACGATGAATTGTAAAATATCGAAAAAAAAAATTTATTTAATCATCATGTAGTTGTTTATGGCTTTATTTAGGCATATAGTGTGATTAATGAGATTTTCACACTTATACCTCTACTTCTAGTTTGCATTGTTTACACTCTACTTGACCCTTCGATCATTCTTTGTCCTTTGCATCATTCATCTTCAACAGCCAGCAATTTTCACATCAACGAGTTCATGCTTTGATTTCATATATTTCTTAATATGTCTATACTTTTTGGCCATCAACCATTGCTAAATAGAACGTCGAGGATTACTTTACTTCACTGCATTTTGCACATCTTGACCTTACGACCTCAATCCCATCCAGTATGCTTGAGACAATCTACAAAGTACCTTGAAGTCCAATAAACAGACACAGACACTCCAGCCTTAACCCCAACTTTGGGGCTACTTTAAAGTACATTTGCTAATTTCTATGAATGAATTAAAATTCGCTTGTTAGAAGTGGAACAGTTCATTGAATTACAATTTGTATATACTATAATTTCATGAAGCTGTTTTCATGGCAGTAAATCATATTTAAAATGCTCCCCGGTGTACAATTCAAACTTTTATTGACATCAGATCTGCTAGTTTTATTCGACATAAATAAAAATGATTCTAACTGATGCATTGCGGTATTTCATAGTGCACCGTATGAACTGCTATTTTATATGACATCACAGAAATAAACATACTCTCTACCGAATATAAATGCAATTCATAAAACTTTAGCACTAAAAGTTGGCCATTAAAACTTTTCAATTTTGTAACATCTCCAGCTAAAAATTAAGTTCATTTTAAATTGCAGTTTAAATGGGAAATTAAAAATTCGTTGATGCTTTCTACTTATTCCGTCTTTAAATGAACATTTAAATTTTTGGATGGATTGAGTTTTTGAATGTATTCACCCAAAGTTCTATTTATCAAAGTGCATTGTTATTGCATCTTTTCCTGTTTTTGTTTCAAAGCCATAACACCATAATGGGCTTATTTACATATATTTTTTTATTTTACCATTAGAAAGAGCACATCATTTTAAGGCTTTGTGCAAAATATTAGACGTCAGCGAGACTCCTAAGTCGCCTACAAAAAAATTATAAACATCAAACAGCGCTCCTCTCAGAAATTCAGGCGTGACGTCATCGCATATGAAATCTCTCGTTCAGAGAGCGAATACCGCGCCGATCGGTTTTCGGTTAAATGACTACTTGGCTATTTTGCTTGCTTATATGATTATTACTATACGTTTTAGCAAGCTTTAAACAGTGTTGTGTTCGTGAATTAAGAACGTTTAGGAATAATTTAAACTATTCGATGCAATGGATCAGAGCCAGAGTAAAAAAAGCTATAAATATTGTGCGGTTTTAAAATGTAAAAGTACCTACTACGATTGAAATATCTAACAAAACATTTATTTCTATTAATAAGGATGCAAAAAAAACGGAAGCAGTGGCAGAAAAGCATTGAAAGACTCGAAGCATTGATAGTGATAAGTCAACATACTTTGTGTATTTTTAAGATTTCATTTTTCTTCAATCAGAAGTACAGAATCGTTATAAATTACCTTATAAAATACGCTGTGAATCCATATTGAGGGGGTTATTGAGAACCACACGCTTGTATTAATCTAAATTTTCTAAAATACGTAGATAATATTGTTCTTATAGCTTGTGGTGATATTAATATTCCAAATTATTTAATAAAATAATGGAACAGTATTTCAGAAATCGAATTTTATTGAATATTGCTTTTTTCAAAAAAACAGGTAATCGTCTATTTTTTCTCAAACTCTGAAACAGTACAAACAACTTTGTAGCATTTTGAGTTTAGTTTATGCTCGGGTGTCATTCCTGTTAATAAATTTATTTATTTCTCTCTTCGAAGTTTTGAGTTTTGAGTAACCTATAGCGTTATCTCCGTAACTTTGTCCACCAGACCAGGAATTAAATATCTGGAGTCACCCAGTATATCATTTGAGAGAGCATGTATTTATGAAAATATTGAGATTTTTAATCTTTCTGACCCGAAACTAGTCAAAGACGATGTGTCACATAGTATGAAATTATAATAAAATAAACTCGTGTTTTTGATTGAAAAACTCCATATGTCCACTTCTGGAAAATTTAATGAGTCTGATTTTGGAAATTGAGCCCACACATTTCATTTTATTAACACAAAAATTTTGTGAGTAATTCAAAGTAAATTAATTCTATGCGAGGCACGTAACAGTCAAAAGCGTAATGTTTGTGCACATTAACTTTCATATGCGGTGACGTCATAGTCATAGTCTTCGCCCCGCTACGGTATGGTAATTTAATTCGTTGTATTAGGAGACCGACATATTCTATTGACATGGAATTTTCAGAATCATATTTTTATCCTTAGTACTTTGTTCTACGACAATTGAAAGTGATTTAAAAATTTCAGTAAACGAGCGAGCCCATTCATGTTTTAAATTATTCGAGTTCACCTTTACTGTATTTTGTAGTCACAGCTTTGAAACAAAGGAAATTTTTACAAATAAATTAACCTCTCAAAAAATTTTATCGTAGCCCATCGTATCGAAGACGCGGTGACGCCAACGTCACCTACCAGAAATCGCTTAATGCAGCTAAAGAACTTTTCATGAAAATATAAATGGAATTTATGAATTCCGAGCACTTTTCCTGTTTTGTTTGTTCCAGCTTTTCACTCCTACTTTGTTCATTCGTCCGTGGAAAATCTGTATAATCCGTTACAAACCACATACGAATGAACAGTTTCTACACCCTCAACTCCCCATTCAACCTGACGGTCTCCGATAGCTCTTAACTTTTATATAACGACGCCGACGCGTCATTTTGTCAAGAGTTAAAGATCTGTGAGGACATGCCAGTCGTCGTTATCATAGGATATAAGTTTTTAAAATTATCCAGAATATGTTTGAGAACATGTTGGAAGTAATATAATGAGATTATAATTTAAAATATAAAAGAGCTTTTTGTTCCACTCAAACCGTTCAAGACTATATTTATTTTTCGACATGAGGTCAATAACCACAGTCGCGCATTTTACACATAAAAACCCCAAGAAGAGGGACCTTGGTTGCATTTGCAGATGACCTTGCCATATACATAGAACAGGACAACCCAGCTTCTCTGATGAATAATGGGAACAAAACGCTAAATAGTGTTGACACATGGTTGAAAGAGAATAGTCTAGAACTCGCAGCTCATCTGTATCTGTATCTGTAGAGTAGGGAGGGGGAGTGTAGGCTCACAGCACTTAGGACACATGTGACCCATTGTCCTTTATATCGGCAGGTGTAGGCCAAGACTCACCGAACACACACTCTCTTATTGACAATAACTCCGGACACTCGCATAAGACATGCCTGACAGTTTCATCTTCCTGTTCACACATCCTGCATAGGGGTGTGTCCACTAGCCCCATGGTATGGAGGTGTTTCCTCAGTTGACAGTGGCCAGTCAGAAATCCTACTGTTAAACGCCAAATATTTCTTCGGCACCAGCTTCCCAGGGTCGCCCAGGGAGATCCTGGCAAGACTGCATCCTTTGATTCCATCCCATCTCTTAAGGGATTGAGGTTGATCAAAGTGTAACTATGTATAAAAATATCAGAAAATAAGAAATAAAAAACTAAAAAAAAAACAAGAAAACCCAGGCCCAAACCGGCGCGTATTCATGTGGAATACAAATCATTAGATACCTTTTCGAGAAGGGGAAGGGAATAAATATGTAAAGAAATATCAGTAAATAAGAAATAAGAAACTTAAAAACAAAAGCCAAGCACCTAACCCGGTTTCGAACCCACGACCTCTGAGTTACAAGCCCAATACCCTACCAACTGCGCTAATCAGCTCACACAATAACAGGCATGAAATGCGTAAATGGATTCTAATACGAGGGCAATCCGTACCTGCTTTCAACCCTATCTAGACAAAACGTACCGCGTTTAGTCGCGGACCAATCAGCACGGCAATTAAAGCAATGGTTGATATGTGGTACGTTTTGCCTTAATGCGTCCGGGATGTAGTATTGAAGGCTATAGCCTCCGTTCCCCTTACCCTGAGGACTACGATTCCCTTTCCACCAGTCGGTACTTGTGCGACTTGCGACAATATTTAAAGGGACTTGAAAAGGTGGAACAATTAGCGAGTAATGAAATAACAGGCTTTGGAAAATACTTGAAGTGTCTCAAGAGATGTGTATTGTTGTAAACAAACTCAGGTTGTTACGCAGGGTATGAATTTGGAGAAGTTCAAAGCAGAAAACTATTTTCATTGAAAAAAGACGGAGGGCGATATTTTAGTGTAGTTAGACCGATACAATTTTTGTTTATTCTCAGGAGTATATTTTCTGCTCGGCTAAATAATTGACAATGTTCAATTTCTACCAAGCTTTTACGTTCGATTGTGTTTCTATAAATAAAAAACAATATGCACCCCCTGGTCTACAATGTAAGCGCTCAAGAATTTCCATGTCAACCACATCTGTTGTGAACAGTTAATAATACGTTAAAGAGATATAATGAGCAGTAGAAATAGAAGCCATTTAGCTTGCTAATTTACATTGTAATTAACTTTAGCTGAGACGTTGGGGTTTCATTAATGTTCTAGAATGATTTGAATATAGGGACCTATTTTCTTCTGGAAAAGCACTAACGCAGAGATTACAGACAGCCTCTCGGTGTATATTTCTCCAGTTTAAAGTCGCTGGGTGATTAATATATTATACAGATAACACTGCTTCGGATACCCTTACATCGATTAATCGGATCTTTGGAGCAACATTGTTTACTACGTTATCTTTCAATTTCATTTTTTGAAATCCGATTTATATTTATGATAACATCTTCACCCTAAAAAGTTACCAGTTTTCATGTTTCAACGGTAAAGTTAGGATTTAGATAAAAGTAATGATTATTAATTATGGTTATTCATTGACAGCTCTAAGACAAATTCACCTCTTTATAAGATTATTGACTCTTGTTTGGTTTTGAGGAAATGAAAAATCAATTAGCTAGAACGTAAAAGTTCGGCAGATTCTTTGGCTGACCGGAAATTGTTTGGGACAAAAATAAGGCACGTTTTTTTTACATCATTTATTCACCATTGGTTGAATGACGTCAGTCTCCGCTGCAACGACATGTTAGAGTCATCAGTGGCACATAAAAAACGCAGTTGTTGTTGCTTAGATCATCTGACAATCCATTTCTAAGTTGATTGTTGTTATTTGCAAAAATTTATGAAATGAATGAAGATATCTTGAAAAGTGTTGTAGTTATTTTAGCCTCTAGATCTTGGAGTAGCAGTTCATGACGCTGTTAATAGCGCCGTCAATACCTTGCTACCACATTTTGAATTTATTTCTATTAATTCGTCCATATCTTTGACCGCTTAAAAAATCTTTAGTTTTTTGAGGTTAAGCTGTCATTTTGTAAACCACCAAATTCATCCACCACCTCGATACAACGGTGGAGTGGTTTGCAATTTTGGTTGATGCAACAGTTATAAATGAACGCGTCATTTCCTCAATCTATAATTCACCAATGAATATAAAAACGCAGTTGGTCGATTGGTGGATCTACCGGTGAATAAAAGAACGTGCCTATAGTAAAGGACTATAACATTTAACAACAGAATGTGGACTTTTCAGTGAACCAAAAACGACGTTTCGTCTCCACTTTATTTCTCTTGAATACAGACCTGCAATTTTTATTGCAATATTTTTCAGGCTTTGTATAGAAACTCACTTGACGATTATACTACGTTTCGTCTTTGAAAAATCATCATCTTTTTTGAGTTAGCTCTCCTTCATCAAAGTCAATTTAATAGCTTTGAATATTGGGCATTGAATAAAAACAAGAATTGTGCAGTGTAAGTTTTAAGCCTTTCATAAAAAATATATTTATTCCAATTTATTGGTGCAAACTAATACAATTAGGACAACCGTGTACCGAAGAATAAAATTGCTAAAGGAGCTTTATTAAAGAGTTCAATTTGCGTTTGCTTTGTGTCCCTTCGAGTTACATTTTACACTTCGTGTACGATTTAGATAAAGATAATTATCGAATGGCTTTGAAGTGAGCTAGAGAACAGAGTTAGCACAAATCAGATAAAGGAGAGCTTGGTAACGGTTATACAGAAGTCCAAAGTGGGTGACCGTTTTCTCGCTCTCTGTTCACGAGTTTCTTTTTTGAGATCAATGGAAAAATATCTAATTTGTGGAATTAGAAAGAGG
>CAJUYG010000073.1:490000-501467 GCA_910591675.1 Galerucella calmariensis | reverse complement strand
TAGAATTTTTAGTCCAGCGGCTTCCCTGGCTAAAGAATCAGCAATGCTATTTCCTTCAATCCTGTCGTGCTCTTTAACCCACCTCAGGATAATATTGTTATCTGCCGAGGCGTTAGCTAAATCTTGGTGGCACTCTAGTACTAGCCTCGATATAACACGTTGTTTGTTCAAGGCTAATAGGGCTTGTCTACTATCAGTGCAGATTATCATGTTTTTGCCAGAAATTCCTCTTTTGGTTAGTTCTTTTGTGGCAATTGAGATACCAGCCAGCTCTGTTTGAACCACGCTGGTATTGTTTCCCATTCCCCACTTAATCTTTAGGCTTAGTGCTCTCGATTAAACTCCACATCCTGAGCCTTCTTTCATTTTTGAACCATCTGTATATATGCGTATTGCATTTGCAGCATCTGGCTTTGTGTTCTGTTTTATTTGAATTTTGTAGGGTTTTTTAAACAAAAACCTGGGTTCAATTGCATCGTTGGCTGCCTGCAGCAGAGGTAGCGCAGTGAGCGCTTCCTGCCATAGGCTTAACCTCAATTGGCCCACTTCGGGGCTTACACCAGCCGTACTATGGCCATTAACGCAACCTCCTTGACGCACTAAAACTTAAATACAACATCTTTAAAGTTTGCACAGAAAAGAACTTGCTATTTCTAAGTACACATCCCAAATCTTTAATAATCGTTAATATGATATTTAAATGTTAATTTAGAATCACACCTGGCTAAGCATTTAAGGTCATCTTGCAACAAAGATGCATCAGCTTTGTTATTGACGACTCGAAATATTTTAGGGAATTCACTATTTTTAATTATTGATGATATGTCATTAACAAATATATTAAACAAAAGAGGTCCAATGTGGGATCCCTGTGGAACCCCTGAGGTCACTGATATACATTAGGATAAACAATTTCCATATTTTACATACTGATACCTACCGGAAAGAAAACTACTTATCCACTCGAGAATTTCACCTCCAAATCCGTAACTTCCTAACTTAGCAATAAGCAAATCATGGTTTACTCTATCAAAGGCTTTAGAGAAATCTGTGTAGATAGAATCAACTTGATCCTTATGTCTCATTGAATTGGCAATAAAATAATTATAAAGTATCAAGTTAGTACTTTTAGATTTACCTTTAGATAAGCCATGCTGTTAAAAAGTAACTAAATCTTTACTATCCCTTTTAAAAAAAATTATTCACAAGACAATCAAACAATTTAGGTAATACTGATATTCTTGTCACCTGACTTGAATATTGGTGTTATATAACTGGATTTCCAAAACTCGGGAAATACAGAACTCAATGATAAATTGAATAAGTAGTGGATAGGTTTTATAAGAGTAAAAATACAATGCTTAAGCACATATGCTGGTAAACAATGCGGACCATCGGTTCCATAGTTATTTCCGTAATTTTAAATTAATGAGTCGTTCGCGAACCAGCACGTAAAAAGAATTTGACATTTTGACTGAACGCCACTTTCCGGAAGATCCTTTAAAACATCAACGTTCAACGACTTAAAAAAGCCCTAAACGGCACTCGAAGTTTGGAGCGCGTTTATCTCAAAAAACTATTATCTACGATGAATTTTCTATAAGCTACCGTTAAATCCGACCTTTTATAAGATTACTTAGATTAGTGTTCATATGAGTCGAGAAATATTTAAGTAGGGTCCTTTTCAGAGCAAATATTTTTTAAATAAATACATTCCAGACGAGTCAATCAGTAAAATAAATATTAAAAGACTTTGGAAAAGTGAGATTACATACAAATCAATTGTTACAACCCTTACTAAGTGAAATATCTTCATAATTATTACATAAAATACAATAAATAACAAATTACACAACATGAATATACAAATAATATTTAGAAATACAGATTATTATTTAATTGATTTTCGAGTACTTAATTAATTTATATACCAAGGAGGTGAAGACTATTATTATTGACCGAGCACCAAGATTATTTCGCGAGAGGCTTTGCCCTGAGTGGAATAAGGTACTCGTTATGTCATCAGTCATTTTTGGTTGAGCGCGAATTTTAAACTAATGGCATTTTTCCAAATAATTTTACCTTGATAGGTAATTTCAAGCAGCAAATATGTTGAAGACAATCTCCTGGGTATACAAAATTATGTTGCACAAGTTTTTGTTGAACTACTATATCTAAATTCTCGAAATATTTGAACTTGTCCATTATTGACCTAGGTTAATGATAGAAAATTATTAACCACTAATAGAGAAATTCAACTTCTCAGTAGGCTAGAAGAAGCAATAATTGTCAGTAGTGGAACAAAATTAAACCTGCATTTATTGGCTTGAGGAATGCTTTTACGAACAATATAAAATTGTACAATGTCATCCCCATCAGAATGCACGTCACAGCAATCTCATAAACAGTTCCAGATACGAAGTTGGTTAAAAGAAACAAACATCTTAAATCGTGACTCTTTTAGCGATAGTTTCTATTATATAGTTGTTTTTATGTTGTTAAATATATATGGAAAATAGTGAGTCGAACAGAGTTACTATAAGAATCTTAAATACTCATAAAACATCCAGCTGAAGCAAATCATCATAGAAACAAATTATTTGAGTAGAAGTTCACATTTGTATAGATGCTTCCTCAAGGTACAGAATTCTGGTATAATGGAAGGCGGATCTTCATAGTAATATATGGAATTATTTTGTATGTGTCAGCAGTTCCTAGTTTTTGGTTGATATTAGTGGCGGACGCTACCAGATTGTAAAATCTCAGAAAAGTAAAATTACAGTTATAAGTTCCAAAGCAACAAAATATAGTAACTGGAACCAACCGTTACACCAGATTAGATTAGATTAGATTTTATGAGGTGGCTTTTGGCTTATTCCATTGCGACATTTTCAGATCTATTGTGATATAGTGTTCTACTATGAACTGTTTCGCTTGCCTCTGTCCTGGTCAGCTCCTCCACCATTTCCGAGATTTGTGGGCGACCCACTTCTTTGTTTCCAATCTTGTTACGGTTCTTGCAACGCCGAAAGGGTCGCAGCAAGTGCTCTGCTACTTGGGTCAAGCTCTTGGATGGTAATAAGTTTAAGATTTGGTGAATTTACACTGCTTTTATGTTTTAAATTATTGTTTTGTTGAAATTTATTTATTGGAAAGAGTTCTATCAAAAATACTACGCCCTGTATATGGTGATACAATAAATCTTTTGAGGAAGGTAGTTTTCCCTTTTCTTTTTATTTGGTTATTTCTGATAAAAAGTGTTGATTATAAACTCCGAGAAGAATGGTAATGTAAAACAGTAAAAGAGAATGCCAAACTTACATGTCGAGAACAAATGATCCCACCAATCTGTCTTGCAGAGATAGGCTTTAAGATCGTCGGCGGTCCTTCCAACAATGACGACGGGGGGCGCTACAAGAGTGCGAATTATCAGAAAAGCGGCGAAAATCGTCAGTATTACACCCAACCTCTTCAGCAGATTCGTATCTGTGATCTTAACAGCCTTTGCAGAACGAACTCTGAATATAACGGATATCCTGCAAAAGAAAAAAAATATTCGATCTCTAATTCAATTCTAAATGTCGTGCAGTGAGTGAAATAAGATAACGATAAAAAGTCTGTATACTTTAAAACGCAATAAAGTTGTCTCAATGATTTCACTCCATTTTAAATAGTGAATTTTTTTTAAATAAACCAAAATTGAACTATAGAAAATATATTGATTGGTTAGATCAGCTCATTTTATTCCTTCCTTTGTCCATGTTTCTTTAACAAAATATGTGATATATGTAACAGATTATTAATTGTTTCAGTAGATGTTTATTTTAATTAACAAGTAATAATTCTATAGGTGACGTTTAAAAAGTTGTGTTCTGCTCGAAACGATGAGTCCTTGCTGCCAGGACTACTTCATGCAATATTCCCAAACACAAAGAGAAACCCCTTTTCTCTGTGTACCAAAGAAATTGTTTTGCGTAGATTAGTTTACGTTCGGAGGCTCAGTTATTATCCATACACAAAGGCTGGCATTTCGGTCCCAGGCCTGAAGCTAGTCGTTGGATATTCACTGTAATAGAGATTAGCTAGAGGGCGACTATGATGGCCAAATGGTCAATATCACCTATATCCTTCCCGCTCTTTGATCTCGGTAAAGCATTTTTACGGCATCTCCCCTTTAATAAGTATATACCAACCTCAGATGTAAACTTTCACACACAAAAAAAGGAAAACGTTTATTGAGATAAGAAGGATCACTTTTCAAATGACTGCTGGTGACAGTCAGGCAATGTGCTTCGCATTCATTAACCTCAGTTAGGGGTGGAAAATATCCAGATAACATTCATGTAACCAAACAATGGCTTATGAAAAAAATGGAAGTCTGCACTTTGTATCAGTATACACTTTTTAGAGTCACAGAGTGTTCCAAACAGCGTAAGCCAACGCTGAAAAGCGGTACTACAAGAATATGACATGTGGTGGAAAAAGAATAAAAGATATTGTGATAACATGCATAATTATTTCTTGTAACGCGCACGCAGTTCAAAATATTGCAAAACCACGAGAGCTAGTTTATTTTTAATGAAAATCCTTTTCAAAAACACGTTATCAGACTTTAATTATACTAATTAAACTTAATTATATACTTTAACATTGTTAGGAATGTTATATGTAAAAATATAACTACTTATCTCGTGAAAGCAATTGCAAGTTCCGTTTATTATTTCTGTTGTAAAAGCTGTATGAAAAACATTTCGTAAACCTTAGTTCAGTATTAAAGTGGATACTTTCCTTCAGAATTTAAAGAGGATGTCAACAAGTGTGTTGATTATAGCATCGGGGTTTCAGTTTATTTTGTTTAAGACTGAAGTATACCTTGATGGTAAGCATAATATTAGTTTAAAATTTACACTAGGAAAACTATTATAATTAATTTAATTGAAATAATATATAACACTCTACCGCTGACAAAATAATAGAAATCTTAGATGGATCCCATAAAGCAGGAACATTTTTTTTTCACAAAATAACGCAATAAAGTTTGCTGAAGGTGCAATCAAAGTCATTTGCCGAAAAATTCCGAACGAGCAGTGGCTTCGTTAATATAATTTGGGCAACGTAAAAAAATATTGAATTAGTTCAAAGTATTCAGCCGAATGAAAATAATTTAGATATGGTCCCAAAGCTACCCCGTAGTACCAAATCCATTAAAGTATTTGTATAAAAGAGAGGACAGTAGAATTTTAATGATTAAGTGGTTTTATTCAATTAAAAAGTTTAAGTGAAATCACTGCTGGATTTCCAATTAGGTTTTACGACGTATTCCTTCAAAAATTACGATGTATCTAAACGAATCAATAAATTGTATTATTTATTTCAATAGAAACTAAATTATAGGAGCATTCTTTATCTCCATTTTTTTAAAGACAAGACTTTTTGATAAATTCTGTAAATTTTAAGATTGTTTTAGTACGTGTCTAAGCGACGATTCCCAAAAGAATAAGAGAAAAAAGTAATGCCACAAGGAACTTACAGAAGATAAAAAGGGATAACTTGAAGCTTTAAGCTTTTGTTAAAAGGAAAATCAAATACTAGTTGATCATCTTCTGTAAGTTCCTTGTGGCATTACTTATTATTTTTTTATCTTATTTTTTGGGAATCAAACCACAATAATGTTTTTTATTTTTTTATTTCGACGTTTCAGTAGCGTTCCAGCTACCTTTTTTGTCAAGATAAACTAATAATAAAATAATTTTTGGTCCCTATCTGACACAACGAAAAAAATATGACAACTAGACAATCAATAATATTTTGAAGTTTAAGACTACAAAACTTTGTTGTCAAATTTTATTAAGGTCCATTCATAGTAGATCACATCTCTGGTAAAATGTGAAATAAATATTTTATTTTATGACATTCCCAAGATATGATAGTCTACTAGAAATGGAATCCAGTGAAGTGCACGTTCCAGGAACGGTTTTTATTGGGATAGCGCTTTTTTCCGCTTATTTTGGAAATGTTGTTAATAAAACGCGTTTGTTGTTACTTTTTTGTGTATGATTATTTTTGTTTTCAAAATATGTATAACTCAGTTTGGTGATTTTGTGTATTGAAATGTGTATCGATTAACAACTATTCCAATGATAAATCATAAGAGAACCTGGATAAAAACTTATGATGCTATCCTGATAACGCAGGTAATTGATTATTGGAAATTTGTATTTCTAACATTGGTAACCAAATTTGACTACATTCGGCTGAAATACTAGCTACACATTTATCTGCATTTAGTTGTATTAAAGCACTTGCTTTGATTTTCGTCTATTATTATTGGGCTCTTTCAATATTATTTTTGTCGAATCCCATTGAATTGTATGCCCCTCTTCCCAAGCATGTTTACAAATACCTGATTTAAAGAACTCCCTATCTTTAATATATTTTTTATGTTCACTTATTCGGACTTTCAATGGTCTAGATGTTTCACCTAAATAGAATTTGTCGCATTCACAAGATATCTGATATATGCAATTTTTTGAAGATTGTTCTTCATTTTTTGGTTTCGTTTTTGTTAAGATAGATCTTAAAGTATTGTTAGATTTAAAGCTGGTTCGAATATTGAATTGATTACCAATTTTCTAATAGGGAAGCTAATCAGGAGAGCGAGGTGTCTATCAAACTGGAAATTCGCCATTAATATAATCTCTGTTTAAAATGAAGTGGAGCGCCATCTTGTTCAAAAGAGACGTCCAACACCTGGGATTATCATTTCAGTATTTTTTTGGTTTTGGTGTAAATCGTAGACGACTGCTAGTAGTTCCTTCAGACCTATTGCCTGGAGGAATTTAAGGATGTCTGCTCACTTAATTGCCCCTCTTCAATCCATTATGAATTGATGTGCAATCCGTATGTATGTACATGGAGGCTTCATCTTTCATACCACAAAATCTACATTCTTCCTTCTCCACAATTTTTAGCTTTTTCAGGTGCCCAGTCAGGCGACAATGTCCCGTTATTAGGATTCCTGGTGCAATTTCACTCTGGCTCAGGCATCCATTTGATATCAACAAGTTGTAGTCACCCATAAGTATCTTTGATTGTCTAAGCCCTACTAAATCTCTCCAATGGTCAAATCTTCTCTTTTTCCGGTCTCCAAAAAGGCGTTTCAGTCCCCTCTTTGCTAGTTAATTCCCTTCTATTCCATGTCCTGGAATCCACAGTAAGGCATTCCCATACCATACTTTTATGCTATTTATTGTGATGTCAGTATTAATATTTTGGTTCCATATATCTTTGTTTTATTTGTATTTATTCTCATACTTCCTTCTTCTATCAATTCTTTACAGATTTTTATATTTTCTTGTAATTTTTTTTCGCTTCCTGTTACATCATCTGCAATAACTCCAAATTTGGAAACAATTATGTGGTGTTCTGTAATAGGAAAACGGGAGTAGCAGAAAATTTATCTCCAATTTTCATATATTATATACTTTGTAATATACTCGTAGAAGATGAGTTCTTATCCGTCAACTTCTGGAATAAGATAGTTTAGCTAGCTCTTCATCAACAATCTCTATTATTTCAAAGTGGAACTGAATCAAATTGAATTAAAAATGAATTCATGTTTGAGTGTAATAAGGTAGTTTGTAGTTTGGAGCAGCTCAGACTTTTCGGTTGTAAAATCACCGAGGAACGAGTATATAGAGCGATATAAACTTTACTCCTATGTTCAGAAAATGACGTCGTTTTTCTTTAATGTCATATTCCTAACTTTCCGGTAAAGGCTATTATCATCTATATGTATGTAATATGTATATTCAAACACAAACTTTTTTGTTGTTTGTTATTAGTTTAAATATAGTTTTCAGGTATGGAGTGTTGTGAATAACATTCTGTTTGACGACAGAGAAGCTTGTTTCTAGGACAAACTAAATAAAACTTGAAAATAGTCTATAAGATGATAGCAGAACAGGAAGAAAAATGCTACAATAACTGACCTACATATGTGGAAATGTATCTGTTGAGAATCTTGGAGCTTGGGATCCAGACAAATCTATTGAATATAAGTTAGTAGCATTGGAAATAACTCTGGATCTATCTACTCCTTATCTTTCTGGATGGGTAGCATATAGAATTACGCATATTTTCAATTGCACAAAACAGACTTATGTGTAGCCGATAGCTGGTGGAGGGGTCAGGTAATCTGGTCCCCGCTACCTACGTTAATACTCTGGTACTCTGGCCCTAAATTAATCCGACCAGTAATTTCGCCCCCGTAATCAAAATACAATTAAATGTTGTTCTTAGAATTAAGGTAAGGCAGGTACTTGATAAAAATAACAACCCCTTGAATCATCAGATTTGTAATCATTTATCAAAGTGAATTTGAGCTGAAAGTCTTGAAAAATAGCATTATAGAAGTAGAAATTATTGAAAGTATTCGTGACAAAAATTTACTTGTTATCGATAACTACAAGTATAGTTTACATAAAATTTGAAAACTACAGACGATACTTGTTGAAAATGTACCAACAGAAACTGCAAAGCATGTGTTTATACACTCGATGAATGTAGTGCAATTTGTGTAACCCAATCTTCGTCGGAACACTGCCATCCTGCAGATATTTCTACCTTGAATAGGCAAATAGTTTCTGCTTCCTGCAAAAGAAAAGCTGTTGAAGATGTTTCCGAAAAACCATCAAAAATTATTCGCTCAGCATTGAAAGAAAATCTACCAGCAACTTTGACAACTCAAGATGTCGAGTTCATAAGAAAAAATATGTATAATAGTCGACGTAAGATAATACCCGCTCTTTCCACGAATATTAACGACGTACATCAAGTATTGAATTCGATCAACGTAAGAACTTCTCAAGATGAGCAATATATTTTTATCAATTGCTTGCCAAGCAATATTATTGTTTTTACGTGCACAACAAATCTCGAAGCCCTGGAAAAATCAGAACGCATCTACGTAGACGGTACATTTGATTTCTGTACCAAATATTCATGTCAAATGTTCACTATTCATGGTTTTTAAGCGGACATTACATACCACTGTTGTGTGTGATTTTGAGATGGGTATTCATAAAGCGGTTCGGGAAGTGTGGCCTTCCGTCGAAATAATTGGTTGCCGGTTCCATCTTGCCCAGGCATGGTTTCGAAAAATTAAACCTATTTGGATCCTGATGAAGTCGGTGATTGCATTGCCTTCGAATTATATGGAAACAGACCGGACGATACAAGGTTGGAAAAGTATTCAGATTATTTGATCGAAAACCAATCTCATTTTCCGCTGACAATGTGGGCCCAAAATTATATAAAAATGCGTGCGAAGCTTTTCATCGAGCTTTCAATGACTTTTTCTACAAGCACATCCTAATTTTATAACATTTCTTGAAAAATTGTATGAATTTCAAATTGAAACTTATGTAAAATTCCAAAGTTTACATTTAAAACCTAAAGTTAGAGACGTTAGTGTTAGAAATCGCCAGGAATTTATTGAAAATATCATTGAGAGATACCAAAGCGGTGAGATAGACAGACTTTATTTTCTAGCATGTGTATCATTCAAATGTATCAAATTTTGACATTTGCATCGTTTAATAACATTTATTAAATAGTAGTAAATAAAAACTACATAAAAATTTTGTTTTATTTCTATCTATTATTTAGATACTAGTCTTTGCGTTATACTTGTCAAAGTACCCTTTAAGTACTCAGCGTACTTGCAAAACTTAGAGAAACTATATAGGTATATGTTTATTCTATAGGAACCAGATTACTTGTACGGAATATTATACCTGCCGGCCACGGGGCCCAAATTACCTCCTAAATATCTGTGAGGTCATATTAATTTGGGGACCAAATTACCAACTCCGCTGGTGGACACTGGAAGTCCTGATTTACCTGGTTGGGAAATGGAAGTAGTTATGAAAACGGTAAGTTTTTTGGTCCAAATATTGGAAAGATGTGATTATTATTTATACATTTATACGAAGTCCAAATATAATTTATAGATTTACAGTCAGCTGCTGATAAATATATTCTCCCTTACACAAAATAACAATGGTTACGTAATGTATCTGGCAATTAGCTGTAATGTTTCATTTTAAAAGTTTTAATAAATGGGCTTCCTTTCAACAGAGACATTTTCCCGACCCCGGAACCAGTTTAAATGATTTTGCATATTAACGCTAAATTTACATTTTCGAAATTGATGAGCATAATTAATATGTACCTTGATAACCCCACTTTATATAAAGACAAGGCAGAGATGATATTTAGTATAGTAGAGGTATGAGGAATTGTAAAGAAAAAGTAACCAAGCCGCTGCTACCGCTAGACTGAATTAATAAGGGTAATGGGGGATGAAAGTTTATTTTGTACAGGGCTTCTATGATTAGACATCTTGCATCAGTGAGTGATTAGTTCCATCATATATAATTTTAAATCTCTTCTATCATACATTAGGTGTGCTCTTTTTGACTGAGATCTCAGCTAACTTCAGTTAAAGTGATCTGAGATAAAGTGATGTGAGTAAGCACCATAACATGGAACTCTCATCTACACAGCAGAGCAAAAAGAGCATATGTGGCTTAAGCAGCGTCGGAGGACAGTGGGACGCACATGGGGTCTGTCGCCCCGTGTGGTCACCTGGATCTACACTGCAATCATAAGACCCATGTTAACGTATGGAGCAATTGCATGGGGACCGAAGGTTCTACAAGCAACGGCCATCCAAAAATTATATCAAATACAGCGAATGGCTTGTTTGAACATCACAGGAGCCATGAGAACAACACCAACCGCAGCAATGGAACTAATTACTGGTCTGACCCCTCTGGACCTGCACGTCAAGGAGGTTGCGTTAATAGCCATGGTACGATTGCGCACGCCTGGTGTAAAACCCGAAGTAGGAG
Organism: Galerucella calmariensis; assembly: GCA_910591675.1. Classification (NCBI taxonomy): domain Eukaryota; kingdom Metazoa; phylum Arthropoda; class Insecta; order Coleoptera; family Chrysomelidae; genus Galerucella; species Galerucella calmariensis. The sequence goes on along the minus strand of CAJUYG010000073.1, from coordinate 490,551 downwards.
TGGGCCAATTGAGGTTGAGCCTATGGCAGGAAGCGCTCACTGCGCTACCTCTGCTACAGGCAGCCAACGATGCAGTTGAACCCAGGTTTTTGTTTAACAAAACCTACAAGATTCAAATAAAACAAAACACAGAGCCAGATGTTGCAAATGCAATAAGCATATATACAGATGGTTCAAAAATGAAAGAAGGCTCAGGATGTGGAGTTTACTCGACAGCACTAGGCCTAAAGATTAAGTGGGGAATGGGAAACAATACCAGCGTGGTTCAAACAGAACTGGCTGGTATCTCAATTGCCACAAACGAACTAACCAGAAGAGGAATTTCTGGCAAAAACATAATAATCTGCACTGATAGTAGACAAGACCTATTAGCCTTGAACAGACAACGTGTTATATCGAGGCTAGTACTAAAGTGCCACCAAGATTTAGCTAACGCCTCGGTAGATAACAATATTATCCTGAGGTGGATTAAAGGGCACGACAGGAGTAAAGGAAATCGCACTACTGATTCTTTAGCCAGGGAAGCCGCTGGACTAAAAATTCTAGGACCC
>CAJUYG010000073.1:456519-489600 GCA_910591675.1 Galerucella calmariensis | reverse complement strand
GTGCTGTGAGCCTACACACTCACCCTCCCTACTCTACAGATACAGAGTAAGCACCAAAAAGAAAGAACTACTCAATTGAAACGCGCGATCTGCCGACGCATGCGTGAATAAGAGACATAAAACATATAAATTCGTATCAGCTTCTAATAATGTTATTGTATCCATAATTATTTCTCTTTTATTTAGTCAATTGATAATTTGTATTTTGTAACGAAAGAAAATTAGGTTATGTGTGTCTATATGTAAACAAAATCATATATTTCTTCATCCCCTCCACTTTATTTCCGACTCAAGTCCAACTGATACCCCCTTACATCACATTCAGCATCGGTGAAGGGGGAGGAAAAATCTCAGCTCACTTCGAAGTGAGTAAATCAAAAAGAACGCGCACATTACCGATGTGAGCTGAGATTAACTGAGATCTCATGGATTTATAAAATTTTATTACTAAATTATTAGGGCCAGATGCCGAGTCAACAAAATATTGTGAAATGTTCTTTCCATATAAGCAAAAATAAAATAAAACTGTTTCCTTATTCAATATAAATCTACTCACCTCCAAGTTTTCAGCATCAAAGCGCCATAAGTTAAAGAAAACCCAATTTCTCTTAGCCATACTCTTGCAGTACACGTATATAGCGTTGGTTTTGGATACATGACAATCATCTGAAATTTTAAAATTCATTACATGCTATAGAATCCTTGGTAATATTGTAAATTTGAATGTGAGATACAAGCCGTTGAAATGAAATATTTGAGACGTATAATACTACTAGGAAAGACAGAATTAGAACCACACATATCAGAGAAGATTTAGGGGTAGAACCTATAGTACAATTTATAGAACAGAGACAATTAAGTTGGTGGGGACATATACATCGAATGAATAATAACAGACAAGTGAAACGTGTATTCGTGTATTAAAAGGAAAAGAGGCAGACCAAGACAGACATGGAATACAGTGATGTCACATATTACAACATAGAAGCACGACATGGAGAGAAGCATTAACTTTAGCAAAAGATAGAAAAGCATGGGAAAAATTTGTTCATGAAATCTAAAATGTAAATCCGACACCTATATGGTATAAGGATACTATGGCGTGCCGTTTTGGTATTTAATAACATTTTTATAAAAACAACAACAAAAATATCTCTTCTTTCAAAAATTTTTATTCCCTAATTATTCTGTAGATGAATTAAAATTATGTTTTTCATAATAATAATACAGGAATTTCCATTATGAAAAACATAATAGAAATTGCCGATTTAAAATTATGAAATACATAATAAAATTTCATGATATAAAATTATGAAAAACATAATAGAAATTCAATTTCCATTATGTATTGAGGTTGCCCATACTAATCTAATGCAAGAACCTGAAATCGGATAGTAAATGCATTATTGCAGAATAGGCAACCTCAATACATAATGGAAATTGAATTTTTATTATGTTTTCAATAATTCTAATTCTTGAATTTCTATTATGTTTTTCATAATTTTAAATCGGTAATTTCTATTATGTTTTTCATAATTGAAATACGTGTATTATTATTATTAGAATCATAATTGAAATTCAAGTATTAAAATTATGAAAAGCATAATGGAAATTCAAGAATTAAAATTATGAAAAACATTATACAAATTCAAGAATAAAAATTATTGAATAAAAACGGATTTGTATTTGTTTTTCATAATTTTTTTTCTTCAATATCCATTATGTTTTCAATAATTTTAAGTGTTGAATTTCCATTATGTTTTTCATAATAATAATATACGAATTTCCATTATGAAAAACATAATAAAAATTACCGATTTAAATTTATGAAAAACATAATAGAAATTCAACTATTAAAATGATTGAAAACATAATAAAAATTCAATTTACATTATGTATTGAGGTTGCCTATTCTGCAGTAATGCATTTACTATACGATTTCAGGTACTTGCATTAGATTAGTATAGGCAACCTCAATACATAATGGAAATTGAATTTCTATTATGTTTTTCATAATTTTAATTCATGAATTTTTATTATGTATTTCATAATTTTAAATCGGCAATTTCTATTATGTTTTCCATAATAGAAATTCCTGTATTATTATTATGAAAAACATAATTTTAATTCTTCAACAGAATAATTACGGAAAAAAAATGTTTGAAAGACGAGATATATATTTTTCCTCTTTTAAAACGATGTTATTAAATACCAAAACGGCACGCCATAGATAAAATGATTATATATATATCAGCGTACTCGTTATGTCATTTTTAATTGAGCGCGAATTTTAAACTAATGGCATTTTTATTAGAATAATTTTATCTTGATAGGTAATTTCAAGCACCAAATGTTAAAGACAATCTCCTGGGTATACAAAATTATGTTGCACAAGTTTTTGTTGAACTACTATCCCTGAATTCTCAAAATATTTGCATTTGTCCATTATTGACCTAGGTTGATAAATAGAAAATTATTAACCACCAATAGAGAACTTCTCAGTTGGCTAGAAGAAGCAATAATTGTCAACTACACAGCTAGTAGTGGAAAAAATTTGTTTTATATGGTCGTCCAGCATTTTTAGGGTTCCGTACCCAGGGGGTGTCCGTCCTTCTGTCAACAGGCTGTATCTCATGAACCTTTATAGTTAGACAGTCGACATTTTCACAGATTATGTATTTCCGAGGTCACTATAACAGCAAATACTAAATAAATATCTAAAAATTGCTCCTTTTTGTATTTGATATTGATACGGCAAGAGCTGGCGCCGTGGCTTAGTTGGTTAAAGCACTTGTCTATAGTAAACGGAAGATCGCGAGCTAGAATCTCCACAGAATTGACGGACATTATGAAGAAACTATCAATTTATCTATATCAGCATATACAGTGCTATTCAAAAGTCCTCTCCCCCCATCGTATATTTTGAACGGCTACACTTACATTAATAAAATTTGGAGGATGAAAATAAAGTGTTGTAAACTTCTCTACTAATGGTAACAGGTGACGTAATAGTAATAGATGACGTCACAGTGCCACTCTGGCCAATAATTTTAAATAGGACCTTATGGCAAGTGATATCTCGTTTGAAAGGCATTAACATTGGCTACATAGCCATATTAATTTTGTTTGGGTTTAAACTAATTTTGACGGATAAATTAAATAAATACCAAAATAATTATTTCACATTTAAATATTGAAGATTTTTCTGTCCGCCTCTGGTTAGTTGTCAAAAAAAATTACGTTTTTAATTTAATAGTATTTGCTGGTTTGCAAAGTTTTTCTAAATAACTTAAATATTTAATTCTATTATTGTGTAACGAGACGTTTAAGAAGTTACATAGGCAAAATGGTACGTACTCAAGCCGACAAAGTAGCAGCTATCGTAATAATTGGTGAATCTAGAAAGAATCTCCATGAAGCGGAACGATTTTTTAATGAGAGATACCCAGAACGCCCTATCTCGAGAACTTATTTGAGGGAGCTTCTTCACAAGTTTGAAGTAACAGGTAGTGTTCAAGATGCCAAACGATCTGGTCGACTAACATTTAGTGATGATAAAAAAATGGATATAGTTGCTGAAATGGTAGTAAATCCTACTTCCTCTTCAACTACAGTTGCGTCTATCTGTGAAGTGAGTAAAAGTACAGTATAGAGAGTGTTGGCTAAAAATAAATTTCATCCATACAAGTTAAAAATGATGCACTACCTTTCGGATGACGACCCCGACAGAAGACTCGAATTCTGTGAATGTATGACAAATAAAATTAGTCAAAACCCACATTACACAAAAACAATTTGTTTTAGTGACGAAACTACCTTTTGCCTCAATGGAAATGTGAATATATAAAATGTAAGGTATTGGAGTGACAAAAATACTCACACCTTTCGTGAACAACATACCCAATTTCCAGAAAAAGTCAATGTTTGGGCAGGTATTTTGGGAAACCACATAGTTGGTCCTGACTTCCTAAATTCAAATTTAAACGGTGAAGTGTAGCAGGAGATGTTACAAAATGCAATTGACCCGTTAATTCTCGATAATCCAGATGAATTCGGCCATCTGGAAATAACATTTCAACAAGATGGTGCTCCTGCACATTATTATGGTGCAGTAAGACGTTACCTGGATGAAGAATACCGAGGAAGATGGATCGGCCGGCGAGGTCCTATAGAATGGCCACCTCGGTCACCAGATCTGACACCATTAGATTTTGTTCTATGGGGGTACTTGAAATCCAAGGTTTATACTACGGCACCAGATAGCATTGGCGTTTTGAAAGAAAGAATTATTGAAGAATGCAATGCAATTTCAGCTGACACATTAGAACGAGTACGACAAGAGTTTACTAATAGGATGTATTACTGTCAGGAAGTAGACGGAGCACATTTTGAACACTTGCTATAAGCATCCATTGTTGATATTTGATTAATTAAATTTAAAAAAATAATTTCAATAATTTTGGTATTTATTTAATTTATCCGTCAAAATTAGTTTAAACCTAAACAAAATTAATATGGATATGTAGCCAATGTCAATACCTTTCAAACGAGATATCACTTGCCATAAGGTCCTATTTAAAATAAATTATTGGCCAGAGTGGCACTGTGACGTCATCTGTTACTATTACGTCACCTGTTACCATTCGTAGAGAAGTTTACGACACTTTATTTTCCCCCTCCAAATTTTATAAATGTAAGTGTAGCCGTTCAAAATATACGAGGGGGGGAGGGGACTTTTGAATAGCACTGTATAATATTTCTACTATTCTAGAGTATATTCAATATATCTGTACTACGAGACTTTAAGTGAAAATTTCAATTTCAACTCGCATATTAAATATTTCTCTGAAAATAGAACATTTCTAAAATTCGACGTAAACCAAACAATGTTGAATTGTTTGAATAAAACGGTAAGTCTGGGAATTTATGACGATGCTTTGACTCCTCCTCCAAGCATTAATTTCTTAGAAACAAAGGAAACATTTCATAACACTAACTTTACCTCACATTGAACCATATAAGCGTTTGAAAGTAGGCTCGACTGCGTTGGAATAAATTACAAAATAATCGTGTAGGGGGATTTGAACTGAGAAAAAAAGAAAAAAACATCATCCCAAAAATATTTTGTTGAATAGTTGAAAATAGAACGTAGCTCTGTAAGCGTAACCTTTGAAAGCCCACTCGAGATGTCGAATATTGACAGACAAAGAACTCCATTAGACAGCAAATGCCACTATAGGAGAGCTTTTGAGGGCAAGCAGATCCGTTTCAGGGCTTCAACAAACTAGGATAGGTCGGTGACACCAGCGGGTGGCCATACAAATAAATTCGACTTTTGCAAACTGGCTCAGTTCATTACTAAGCTTGAGCTTAATTTTTGTTTAATAATAATGAATAGAGTACACGCATATTTCATATTTTGCTTGGATATTAATTTATAATAGTAAATATGATATCAAAAATTACTAATAATAGGAAATAAACCAGTTTCCATTGTAAATTACTCCCAAATTTTAAAATAAAATTCAAATTTCAATGCACTTTCGACCACAACCCGAGGATTTCCGAACGCTACCGATGACGTGTGTTGTCATAAAATTTGTTTACTTTTGTCAATTTGGCTGGTATTGCATTAGGTTATGTGTAGTTGTCTGTTTATATTGTATTTTAATCAACTATTAATTGCTTCATCGACGTAAAAATATCATTTATATGTTTGTTTGAGACCATTACGTGTTTGTGTGAGCTTTTTTTATTTCTAAAAGTCAACGTAAAGTGGAAAGTGGACATAAATATTCGATATTTCCGAGGATATTTTAAAACTTTTGGAAGAATATATTTTATTTACTAGTTCAGTGTTCAGTGACGATTCTTTCATATTTTGTGAGTAAAGATATGGCTAGCGAAGGTTTTGTAAAAGCACAAACTGATAACTTGCCCAAAGTAGACTCATTTATGCTGCTTGAATTTATGAAGTCAAACAGCTGCTTTAATGCAGAGGAAATAAGAGGAGTTAAAGCATTATCGTAAGTACGATTTAAGCTATGTTTTATTTATATAATATATACCAACCATATTTCGATGTGTGGTCTTAAAAAAATGATGTTTTTATGGTTGATTCCTAGGCATATAGGTACATAACCTCAAACTATTTAAGAATAAAAATTACCAGCATAGAAGTAGGTACTTTTAAGTGTATTTTTGCTTGCGCCACCAGGTAAAGTAACAGATATTTTGTCTGGAGTTTTAATAGACGTTGATTTACACACTGGAACAATGCAATACTTGGAATACAACGTTTTTTTGGCTTTATCCATTTTTGAAGCTTTCAGAAACAAATAAGGTGACAAGAACTCATAGCGTGATATACGAATAAGAACGTAAACAAATGACGTCACACCATGGGGCAGCCATCTTTATGACGTAAAGCGCGTTTTGGCGGACTTTCAAATTCTATGATTTTTAAAGTCGTTTTAAAAGTAAAGTTTATATTTTTTTGGAAAAATAGGCATGCAAGGTGTTAGGAGACCTGATAAAGCGTCAATTCCCACCATCAATTCCCACCCATTTATGCTTGTACTCTATTTATATACATTTAGAAAAATCACGCAATTTTTCAAGTTATCTCGAATTTTATAAAAAAAATCTCTTTATATTTGTCAAGATTAAGCTGAAAAGCTGTATTATAACTCCAGTGTCTTTTATTCGTTACGAAGTGTCTTCCAAATCCCTTGTATTCAAAGCTGAAATTATGGATAATATTACCGAGAGCAAAAGTGTACCGCTGGTTGCCGAAATACAAAGCCTTAATGTTGTTCATAAAGAAGGTTTGTATTAACTGAAAGGCCTTGGATGAAATTGATGTTGCCCAACTGACAATTAAATATGTGTGAGAGATAATTTAGTTAAATTGGATTTAATTTAGGCAAACTATTGTAGCTACAAATAAAATCAACACAATTAAACACGGGTAGTGTTTCATATAACCATTTCAGATCTAATACAGTCATAAATGAATGTCTCTAGATGCCTATAGAAGTAGATATAATTATGTCAATCATGCAAAAATAAGCAGCTTGGAAACGAATGGAAACAAATTGGATGAGATAGGAAAGATTATTTTTGGATTGCATTAATTTGTGAAGAAACACAGTATTTTATTACATCTTTGTAAGTGTAGGAAAGTGCATCGAAAACTAAATTAATTGACCTAATATTAAAAGAAATTCTTTCAGGGATGAGAAATTTGTAAGCAGTGAACATACAAAACAGATTAAACTTCTAGATAATCATTTGGTAGTGCAGTTTATCTCGGACATAATTCATGTTAACCCAAAAGCGTTTCTCATATTAAAAAGGTAAAGTAAGCAATTAAAAGAAAGGGTTAAACACATTTTAAATAGGATAATTAAACGACGATAAAAGAGAAGCAAATACACAGGATAAATACTTATCTTTCTAAGAAGTACTTTAGCTCGTCGTAGACATTATCATTAAAACCCTTTCACAGGATCCCTTCAGCCCAGACTAATCTATTTAGAATAATCTTTCATGTCACCGACTATTATATATATATTTTTTATTGGTTATGGGAACAAAGCCACAGCTGGAGCGTTCATTTTAATCGATTGTTCAATTATCATCATTTTCGTAATTAAACCGGACAGTTCGAACAGTTGTGGAATAATATTCCACCGAATTATGTAGAAATAAATAAAAACAAGTGGAATAATAACTAGACATTAGTGGAAATAAATGGGAATTAATGGGAATGAGCAGTAACAAGCAGGAATAAGTGGATATATAAGTAGAAATGAATGGAGATGGTTAATAAATAATAATGAATAAAAATAAGGAGAAAAAGGAATGAGTGGAATTGGGTAGAATTGAGTACAGATAGGCAAAAATAAGTAGAAAAAGGTAGAAATAAGTGGAAAAAAGTAGAAATAAGTGGGAAAAAGAGGAAATAAGTAGAAATAAATATTATTAAATGGGAATAAGCAGTAATAAGTAAAAATAACTATACATTGATGGAAAGAAATGGGAATTAATGGGAATGAGCAGAAAAAGGCAGAAATAAGTGGATATATAAGTAGAAATGAATGGAGATGGTTAATAATTAATAATGAATGAGAATAAGGAGAAAAAGGAATGAGTGGAATTTGGTAGAATTGAGTATAGATAGGCAAAAATAAGTAGAAAAAGGTAGAAATAAGTGGAAATAAGTAGAAATAGGTGGAAATAAGTAGAAAGAAGTGGAAATAAGTGGAAAAACTAGTAATAAATGGGGATAACCAGGAATAAGTGAAAATAACTAGACATTAGTGGAAATAAATGGGACTCAATGGGAATGAGCAGAAAAAAACAGGAATAAGCGGATATATAAGTGGAAATGAATGGAGATGGTTCATAAATAATAATGAATGGGAATAAGGAGAAAAAGGAATGAGTGGAATTGAGTGGAAATGAGTACAGATAGGCAAAATAAGTAGAAATAGGTAGAAATAAATTGAAATAAGTAGAAATAAGTGGGAATAAGTAAAAATAAGTATAAATAAATGGTAATAAATGTGAATAAGCAAAAAAAAGTGGGAATACGTAGAAATAGGTGGAAATAACTATCAATAAATGGGGATAAGCAGGAATAAGTAAAAATAACTAGACATTAATGGAAATAAATGGGAATTAATGGGAATTAATGGGAATGAGCAGAAAAAAGCAGGAATAAGTGGATATATAAGTAGAAATGAATGGATATGGTTAATAAACAATAATGAATGGGAATAAGGAGAAAAAGGAATGAGTGGAATTGGGTAGAATTGAGTACAGATAGGCAGAAATGAGTGGAAATAGGTAGAAATGAATGAAAATGAGTAGAAATCGGTGCACGCGAATTCCCGTCAGGTTCCTTAATGACCAATATAATACACTTGAGTTCCCGTCCGACACTTGCAGGTATCTTAACCCCGCACTCGAATTGCCGTCCAGTTTATTTAATTTGTTCTGTTATCGGGACTGCCCTAGTAGTTTACCCTGTCGGGGTTAGGTTATGTTGGGTGTCTTATTATTCCTGAAATAAATGTAGAAATACCTTTACCATTTAATTTATTTTATATTTCCTTAATCTCCTTGATTTTGTGTTTATCTTGTTGCGCGCAATTCGGCTCCTAATTTTGGTGTTCTTACTCGTATTCAGGTAGAAAATGACCGCTGCGCGCAACTCATCCCTGCCCAAATAAACACCTTTTAAACTGGTCAGTTTTCACCCTGATGGGAACTCGAGTGATAGCTTAACGTACCCTAATTATGACACAGGTAGAGTGGTTATCCTGACGGGAATTCGCGTGCGTCCGTAGAAATAAGTGGAAATAAGTAGAAATAAGTGGGGATGAGTGGAAATGAGTAGAAATTATTGGTATTAAATGGGAATCGACATAAATACTTACTGTGCTGTACATAAAAAATGCTCCCAGGGCTATTACTCTTAGCAATACAGGACTAGCAGCACGAACCACCTAGAACAATAAGTCTATATAAAAAAATTATATCCTAGATCCGCAACATGCTTTATGGATTAAACTACTTCTAATTTTTTCAATAGTACAATTATCTTCGACCATGAGAGTGGATAATAATCACATCACTAATTAATCGCTGATGATTACTTGAAAAATGAGACACTCCTTCCTCAAGAAGATAAAGAGGAATTTTGATTTTTGGAACTTTAGTTCTACACGTCAGGTTATGTTTGAGCGACCGGGGGTCGCAACGCAAAAGATCTGACCGTTACGTTACGTTATGTTACGTTGCTTCGTTATGTGCCTTGCTTGCGTGCGTGTGCTCTCTCCTGAGTCTCTCTCTCGTTTACGAAGCAGCGATTCATATGCTTCGGCCGGGAATCGAACCCGGGCCGCCCGCGTGGAAGGCGAGCATTCTACCACTGAATCACCGATGCTACATTAAAATTCTATGCAAAGCTGGTATTCGCAGTGCTGGTGATCTACTTGAATTTGTTCGGATAAATTTTTACTATTATTTCCATAAATTTTTTTGCGCGATTGATCTTTTTTGTTTATTTACAGCATCGGTTGTCAGGACGGTAGGTGTTGTTTACTGGTTTCTAAGTTTAACACATCGGTAAGTGATTTACTTACCGTTCAGACGTCAAAAAGTAATAAATAGCATAAAAACAATTTCACCAAAATGCAAAATATATTTTAAACTGATCGAGAAGTATAAATGTCACTTTTGACATTTCGTTCATTTCGAAGAAAATTAAATTATTTTATTCGGAATTTATTTCAATACGATCGCGCAAAAAATGGTATAAGCATCTCGAACGTTAAGGGTAATTACAACGTTTGCATGTAGATTCCTCTCGTAAAATTGGACAAAATGATATGAGGATTTAGGGGTCTAGCACATTTACTTTTCCAAATACAGGATGTTGAAATTTTGAAAACTTTATAGTTTTAATTCGATAACTTTAAAATGGATGGATAAATTGATTTGACATTTGGCAGGTTGTTTTTAAATGTAAAAGGGCATATTTTGATAGAAATAGTAGTTTGTGCAACTATATCGCACGAGGACGAAGTTTGAGCACGACGCCGTGGGCAGAGAGTCGAACAGCACTTAAGAAAAAATCTAGAAAATAAAAATTTCTATAAACTGTAATATAACTTCAAATTGGAAATTTAACAATTAAATTTTATGTTTCCACTAATTTTTTTGTGGTAAACGTACAGTTCTTGAATGTCCAATTTATATAATGCTACGGTTTCCCTTTTTAAATATAAGATGCTGTTATAAGTAGATGTTGCCAGTCGCACTCCCTCATGAAGGGTACCGTACCATTATCTATAATAATGAATGTACTGCTAAATATTTCAAACGTCTACCAGTTGTCGTTATTAATATCAAGCAGAATAATTATTTAAAAATAAAATTAACAATAAAAAAAAACTTCTTCACGGGGAATCGAACCCGGGTCTACCGCGTGAGAGTCTGGTTTGGTTACTACTCGACCACCGAGGAATATGCAAATTGTTTATCTATTTCGTCAGATGTATTACATAATTTTTGCTTAAAAGGAACTAAAGTTCCTACCGTTTTTCCCGCGACACGTTCTACCTTTTTTTTAAATTGATAGAGACATGGATTGAGTCTATGTCATTATCAGCGGTTAATAAGTCCTATATTGCAATCTTCCCAACTTCGTGATGGAGCTCTATGAAGATGTTATCCATCTCATCGCAATACTTCTTCGTGGGTACGTTATTTATATCGTCAAAACAAAAGGTGTATGCAAAAATAAGATGACTCCTAATATTATTCAAATAAATCGTCTTCGTTTAGTTACTGTGCTAGAAATCCATACTTCCAATCACGTATTTTCATTTTCCATTAAACTTGTCTAGCAGAATAAATTCTTGGTCCAATATAGAGTTGAATTCGATAAAAAATATGTATTCCAACAGAATATATTTCAGTTCCACGGAGCTTATTCAGTAAAACTAAGACAACAACATTTCAAACAGACGAATATAAAACAACGATATATGTACTACCCGTATATACTTCACTCTTTTTATTCGTTACTAGTTTGGTTATGGAAACCGAAATGCAGCTCACATAATCTATTTGTTCTTTCTTTTGTTTCTTGGAATACTGTCATGGGAAATAAGAAACCATAATCCTTACGTTTCGTTCGATATTTTAAGACGAAGACAATAAAACAGGAAGGGGATTCTTTCGTAAAACAACTTTTAGGATTTACGTGCTTTTCAAAAGTTGTCTGTTATTTCGTGTCACCATTGTAGAAAAAAAAATGATAAACCAACCTCATAGATATAAGAATCCCTTCACTCTGTCTTCGAGAATCTGCTTATAAAACTTTGTAAACAGACAGTATTTTCCCAAACCCTTCCAACTTTATCCTTTAAATTGTCTCAGTTTTCTTGCTTCTGTTTCATTTTTACTAAACCTTGCTTGAATTAAATAGTAAAATAAAAAGGAAGATATACTAATGCTGCAATAAGTTCTGAAAATGTCATTTTTTTTTTCTATTATAAAAAACAATATAGCTCTAATAAGGCCAGTTTGTGCTGACCAGAGCTATAATATAACAGCTGGAATAAACCAGCTCCCACAGAAATTGAATGTTTGGGCTGATCGAACCATTTTTCATAGAAATAAATCTAGCCTGCCGTAAAGCCTCGTTCACATCAGAGTAATTCAGTTTAGTGAAGTGGTCCAAGTTATTTGGGGAAGTTATCGACTGCTCAGAATGTTTACATTGCGCGTATCAGTAGACGACTGTAGTGGGGAAGAGGGCGAGAGTAATAAATAAAAGAGGTTTTAAATCATATGAAAATAAATGGAACAAAGTTTGTGCGCAGCCAGCTGCGCATGGCGCTTTACAGCAATTAACCGAACTAACAAACCCCGCCTCTCTCTACACAAAACTTCATTTTCAGTTTTATTGTAATTTGAGGTTAGTCGTTGTCATTTTTAAATTGATTTCAATTTAATCCACTCATTGGAATTTCTGCAAATAAATTAATTATCTTTATTATTGGTGAATACTATTATCACAGCATTTATCATCACTTATTATAGGTAAGTTGAAAACATTTTTAACTCTAAACGTTTGAGCAAGGAGACTATTTGTGACCCAAACCAAAATAATGGGTCCGGTGAACTATAGGGACACACGATTCTTTAACTGATTTTGTGAAAAATCGATAGTAGGTACTCACCCATTTTGAAGATTATCTGTTGAAAAATTTGCGGGTTATACACAATTTACAGAGAAAAATCCAATAAAAAATTTTTTTTCTCCACTTGAGCCATCACTTTTTGGCCCGATATTTTATACAAAAAACAGTTTAACTGTATCGCACTGTACAGGAGAGTGATCAACAATATGTGTTCTCGCTTTCTATGAAAAAAATCCAGTTAGATTCTTCAAATATTGTTTAAATTACCACTTTTATAAATATATATTTGACAGGCAACCAGTTTGGATATACATAATTTTAATAATAATCGCATACACAGATATGCAACCTACAAAACATAGGACAAAATACAATACTTTGTAGCGTGGTTGCCAGCTGTAATCGACTACTCGACAATCATGCTACATGACTATTAAGATACTCAAAAAATATCCAATACTTTGTAATCCACATCAAGTTATTCCAGAAGGGGAAGGGAATGTAATAATTGGATTCACCATTATATTCCCTTCCCCTTCTGGAATATCTTTTGAGGGCATTTGCCCTGCCCTCAAAAGATATCCAATACTTTGTAATCCACCTTAAGTTATTCTAGAAGGGGAAGGGTGAATCCAATTATTATATTTTTTTCCTCTTCTTGAATAGATTGATGTGCATTACAATGCATTCATACCTCTCATCCAATACTTTCTAAGATGATTCGAATGCAATAATTAATTAATATTTTAAAAATATCATGATTCTCACGTAATCGTTTACAGCTGGCAACCATGTCACACATTACGCTAGAGCTTCTATGTCATTTGCCATTTGATTTAATTGTTTTCATACACATTTGTAGCCTGTCAAATATATATATCAATTTATAAAAGTGGTAATTTAAACAATATTCTGAAGAAACTCACTGAAATGTTGTTATTATTAGCGAGAAAACATGTTGTTCATCACTTTCCCGTTCAGTGTGATACGTTTAAACGGTTGTTTGTATAAAATATTTATTCCAAAAGTGATGGTTCAAGTGGCGAAAAAAAAAATCTTTTATTGGATTTTTCTCTGTAAATTGTGTATAACCCGCAAATTTTTCGACGGATAATCCTCAAAATAGGTGAGTACTATCGATTTTACGCAAAAGCACTAAGAAATTCGTGTGCCCCTATAGTTCACCGGTCCCCAAAATAATATATATGTCGCAGATATATAATTATATTGATGTAATTTAGGATGTAATGGTAGGTACCTAGTACTCATGTGAAAAAAAAGTGCTTTAATACTTTGAACACTGTATTTGTGTGCTTGCTCTGTAATATTGGTGTGTGCTTCCAGATGCCAAATTGTTTAAAGGGGTACGTTGATTGAATAACTAAAAAATTATACATAAGTATAAGAAGTCTTAAGTTTCCTGATCCAGATATTCATAAAACTCATAAATGGTTTGAAACAATGAACCTTACTTATTAAAAATAAAAGGTGTTATTTGCGTGAAGATCACTTCCTTAAAAATGATGACTCATTCGGTCTTATTAATAAACACGGAGTAACCTGAGACTAACTTTATTCTATGCTTAAACCATCAGTTTGACAGATACGCTATTAATAAACGCATATTAGACAAGGAATAGGCTACTCCGAGGTTAGTCTGGGACTAATTTTGATAGTAATTTTAATCTAAGGAAATAGGTAGTTTAAGCTCGAAATAACCTTCGACTGAAGTTTATTATTATTAATTATGTATATTTACATATTTAAGTATTTGCGTTGGTTCAGTGAGTAGTAATTATTTTGCGATGGAAGGAAGATATTATTATTATTATTCGGATGATTTGAGAATGATGGAAGGATTGGAGATTGGAAGAAGCAGAGAATATTTGTCCGATCAGAAAAATTAAATTTTTAAAAATTCGAGCTAATCCCTCAAAAACATTGTTAGGAGAGGAATTTGAAGCTATCAAATCAAAAATAGAATATTTATATCGTTTTCTATTTAATTTTTCCTTTTCTTTTTGTTGCACAAATTTTTCATGTACTTGCGTTGTATAGTAATCTGGAGTTCCTCCTCAGCACGCCTTTTTTTGATTTCTTCAATTTGCATGTGAATTTCATGTAAAATTCGGAAATACTACTTTTAACACAAAATACAAACTGAGAGATGATAATTATGAGATAACTTTCTATTTTTGAAATTAATGAACAGAGCACTGACACATGTCACAATAAAAAACAGAACAGATGTCACCATAACGTCACGTTATTGGTCAATTCCTACCATAAAACTGTAAATCTTCCTTAAGTCATGTCCTAATCCAGTAATAAGGATAGAGTAACTATTACCTGCTTAGTCGGAGTTTATTAATAGCAATTGTATTACTTCTTTAAACCGACGCTAGACCGACGCTAGTCTCAGAGTAACTAGTCTCTGACTAATCTAAGAGTAAGGGAGGAGTAAGAAATTTTTATTAATAAGACAGATTCAGATTGACAAAATTTGCACTTCTTTTATAAACTTAGTCCAATTTCTATCCCAATTCAGATTTAGGTATTGACTGTTTTTGTATGTAATTTTGGATATTTTATTGTATGAAATATGTTGAATTAATGACATTTTATCACTTGCAAAGGGCTTTTGATTCTCCCACTATAATTCCCTATAACATTATATGCTAATACAATATTTGTAGCTGAATGATTTAACACAATAAAGTAATTTCTTAGTATTTGAAAACTTGACTTGAAAGACTAAAAAACAAATATTGAAGTGAAAAATCATTCAATTGTAAATACTTATTGTAAAATATTACGCGTATGCTGAAAGCTTGCAAATTCAAAAAACGCGCGTCTTGAATGCTAGTTCATACCAGTAGCCAAGGTAGGCGCTAGTGGCAACTTTGTGCCACAAAACGCTACACGTTTAACATCTCTCTTATTTATTACTCTATGACTCTACCGAACACCATTGTCGAACACCCAGCGACACCTACGGCCTGACGAGGATTGCGGAAAACGTTACGGCTAAAAAAATGGGATGAAATCAAGGAATGCAGCTTTGCCTGGTTTCATTTTTTTATATTACACATTCACATTATCGAACAATCCCTCTTTTATCGCTTTTACGTGTTTTGAGCTTTCGATGGAATAGGTCCTTTGCTTCACGTATAGTAATTCTCATCCGGTCGACTGTATAATCGCAAAAAAATTCTCGAATAATGTGTCACTGAATACCGGGATTTCGTTTCAACAATTGAATTGTATCTTTTTGAAAAAATTATGATAGGGAAATATTTTCAGATGACGAACATCAAGGGTCGCTTCTGCTTGGATAGGCTTTTGCGAATGCACGCTCACAAATCCGAAAACAATTACAATGAATTATTCGGTTTGGATGGGTCGCAGAGAGTATGTTGTGTGTAACGCAACTATACATAGGTGTTTCGTTTCAGAATTTTTTTTACATTCCAAACTGTACCAAACTTTCCACAGTTATGAACCTTTTGTTCAAATTACTAGTACAATATTGAATGGGGTGTAATCCACAAAATTAGTAGAGTTCTCTAGCGCGAAGAACATTTGTTATGCCACAGTGCGATGAATATGAGTCATCTTCGTAGTCATATCGTTGTTGGGTCGCAAGGCGGGTACCCATATAAGTGTAAGGCTAGAACAGTACTAGATCACATACTAAATCACTGACATGGAAGGCTCATCTTGATAGTCGCCTAAGCAAGGCGACAAACACGTATTGGGCCTGTAGGAGAGCCATTGGTCCGAGGTGGGGACTGACACCCAAAACGATCATATGGTTCTATAGAGTGATCATGCTGCCTATGCTCACATATGCGGCTCTGGTCTGGTGGCCGAGGGTAACCTTGGTCACGGCTAGATCGCTACTGACACGCCTTCAAAGGGTGGTCAGTCTGAGGGCAACTAGCTGCATGAGGACTACACCAACTGCTGCGATGGAAGTGATCCTTGGTCTTCGGCCTCTTCACCATGTGATCGAGGCTGAGGCAGGGAGGGCTTTCCTGCGCTTGAAGCGTCTGGGATACGTGCGAAGAGGGAAAGAGTGCAGACACGTCAAGAAGCTCCGGCTCCTGGAAGATATTCCAGTTCTGGCTCGAGCGGCTGACGAATGCTTGCACAAGTACTACTTCGCAACCCCAAACAGGGCTATGATCCGGGACAGAGAATCCTGGGGAAAAGAGACGAATACACAGCCTCATGGAACCGTCTGGTTCACAGAGGAACCCAAGGACTCAAATCAGTGTACCATTGGGTGATGGTGTATCTGCATATCAGGCCGAGATACATGCTATCTTGGAATGTGCGCAGATAAACCTAGAAAGAGGTTATGTGGATCGACGCAAAGCCATAAACACCGACAGTCAGGCAGCAATTAAAGCCCTCAGTGGATATACCATCAACTCAGGACTTGCTGATGAATGTCGAGAACGACTTGCTGATCTTGCGAGTCGGAACGCAGTGCGGCTAGAATGGATTCTGGCCCACTCTGATTTTGAAGGCAACGGAATGGGTGGTGGAAGGGGCGGCAGCTCCTTTCGGGCCCGACCCTCGGCCTAACAAAACAAACAACTCGCAAGGAGACGAGAAAGTGGCTGAGGAACCAGCACCTCGCTCATTGGAATGCTCTGCAGGGTCCTAGACAATCCAAACTTCTACTGAAGGGATGGACTGATGGACATGCTGGGGCAGCTATTGAACTACCAAGGAGTAGGTTGAGGAAGATAGCAGGACTCCTAACAGGGCACTGCTGTGTGAGGAAGCACCTCTACAACCTAGGAGTAGAGGAAAGTTCCCTATGTAGGGGTTGCGGCATGACTCACGAAACGTCAGTCCATGTTCTCTTAGAGTGTCCACACTGGGCTGTATTACGCAGGCAAATCTTCGGAGTCCCTGGCATGGCCCCTGGAGATACAAGCAGGCATCCACTGAAAAAGGTTGTGGCCTTTATTGAAGGGCTGGGCTTCATGGATGTCTAGGTAGCAGGAATGGCACAATGGGCCCGCCAGTGGCATCAGTGCCGGAACCTTGGCTTGAGTGTGTCCAGGACAAGGCTCGCCTGCACATTTAGTAGTAGTAGTAGTAGTAGTAGTAGTAGTAGTAGTAGTAGAACAGTACTCAGACGAACGACTTCTTGTAGCGTCGTTGTTGGTGGTTCAATGCAAAACACATGGACGACAGACCGCCTTCGCAATGCGACAACTGGCCACTCCTCGTTTCTCCATAGGGAAGAATCTCGGAGTGGGCGACATCTACAATTAATCGTTCGAAATACTCGGAGGGTGAACAACAAACTAACCCAAATGTGTTTATATGGGTGAAGTGTGAGATTTTTATACAATTTTAAGTGATTTAGGTCGAAAGTGATATATTTTTACGTTATTTTATGAACAATAGTTGTTTCAAATAAACATCAAATCTTAAAATGCAGCGGATTGGAAGAGATAATGAGGTAAGATCACGCAAAATGTGCTCAGTTCCTCAATGTGCATCATACAGTACTTCGGATATTTCTCTACATAAATTCCCTTTGAATCCCAAGGCAGTAAAGAAATGGCAAAAAATCTTGAAGATAGGGAAGCCTATCTCAAAATACATGCTTGTTGGCAGCAAGCACTTTCTGAAAGAGGTTTTTTTTGTGGTAAGTTCAATAATTTTACTACTTATCAGATTCTCTTCACTTCAATTTATATATTTTATTATTCAATATATAGTTACCTCCACAACACAGAGGGAGCATTTGAAAAATGGATCCTTTCCTAGCCAGAACCTTCCAGTGACCAAATATCAACATACAAAAAAATATATATATTTGTGGAAGTGACCGACAGTAAGTGAGAACTCAAAACAATTACTTCTGGTTTATTATTTTTGCTATACCATATTTTATTCTATATTTTTTCATTTAGTCAATTAGTATTATAAATGTTTCTTTATTCGTATTCTGCATAAAATAGATTAAATGATATGAAAAGCAAAATTTGTTTTTATTATTGCATAAAGTCTTCCACCTATTTATAATTATTGTGCAAAACCATACATACCTTTGCT
Source organism: Galerucella calmariensis (assembly GCA_910591675.1). Lineage (NCBI taxonomy): Eukaryota > Metazoa > Arthropoda > Insecta > Coleoptera > Chrysomelidae > Galerucella > Galerucella calmariensis. The sequence continues at coordinate 470,794 of CAJUYG010000073.1, read as the reverse complement.
CATATAATGAAACAATAACTTTTTTATATTATTTATTTATTTTTTATTGTGATACAATACATCTTGCATAATATGATCTAGATGCCTGAAAATAAACAACACATAAAAGAGAACAGGTAAGTCAAACAGATGAAGCTTTTTTCTCTCCAATCGAAATGGCCAATATGCCATTTTAAAATTAAATTATACAACTTCTCCTTATTTCTTGAATCATACACTGGTGCACCCATTTGTTCTTTTACTTGACGATATCTTCCCAAAAATGTTGCCAAAGCAGAATCCCCTACACCTGCAGGTATTAAAAAAGTGCTGATGTTCAACATATTCAAATGACTTAATTATTGTTCGTTTTCATTGTCTAAAACTTACTGTAGGCAAGAAGATTAAAGTTTTTTTTGTTCAATTCAGCTGTTGTATTGTATTTTCTTTTTTTTTTAATTCCTGGGTGACTAAATGACTAAAATGGTTCTGGCCTACTGATTCTCTCTAGGTATGTCTTTTTTCCTTTCCCTATTTTTGAGCCAGAGATCAGTACAGCTTACTGGTTTTAGCATCTCATATCTGAAACATGAAAAAGAGAGGAGGCAAACAGGGATGTGTGGTTTTGAAATCATCTACCTACTTGCTTTCTTAGGTAATTGAGAAAACTTATTTACCTGTTAATATAAATCAATGTAGCAATAATATCCTTGCAGTGTCCTCCTAATCCTTCTTTACAGGAACATTGACAAATCCAGGACTCACTGAGTTTTATAATGGGGGATTGTAATATTGTTGGAGATCTCATACATAAGCTTTTAATAACTTTTTCATTGAAACCTCACCTTCATTAATTGGCCGAACACGTTCACCAACAATCCAGAATATCCGAAATTGATATCTCTACTTTCACAGGCATTATTAATAGATATCTTATGACACAAATCCAGCAATACAACACAAAAATTTCGAAAACGAAGCTAATATCAAATGACAGAATATTTGTTGTTCACCCTCCGATCCGACATTTTGGATTTCGCAGCGCCATCTCGCGGTTCGTGATTTTTCCCTATACTGAAACTCCATACTGAAACTGATGAACACCATTGTCGTTAACTGAAGCCGTCTTCAACGACAGATAACGACAACAAAACCACAAATTAGTCGCGTCGCTGTGGTTTGTCCGAGTTTAGCCTAACACCGAACATGAAACAGGCTCGTTGCAAGAGGACACGCGCTCTGAAACATTTTTTGCTGTGTTCACTATCCCGTAACGTGACTAACCATGGATACCCACCTTTACAGTGATGTTCGCGAGTTAGAAAAGGAGGAGGATTCGAGCGGACTTAATGCAAGAGATTGCTGATGATCTCGCAACCATTTAGCGGTATCCGAAAAAGCCGCATCAGGATAAAATAATATTTCTCGTTCTGGTTCTTTATTAAGTTTTAATGTTTATCATCAAATTTTCCTTGGATTTACCACAGATTATTTCAAATGCTCCGAACGATATTAAAACTTTTCACCCCACAAAAAAATAAGTCTGTTGGTAACTTGGTTAGCGGGATGAATACATTTAGTAAAAAAAATGTGAGAAATGTACTGGGATATGAAAAATCACTGATAAGGACGACAGTGCCGTTTGAATTCCTTTTGTAGCTTTTACTTTTTAAGGATGTTTCACAAATTCTGAAATTTTTTTACGATGACTGGAAAAATGATTGTAGATCTATTGAGACAAGACAGTCTTGTGTAAAGTCCTAATTATCAACAGTCCAGTTTTCGAAAATACTCAGTTTTTATTGAACGATTTTCAGTTCAATATCCTTAGTTTTGTAGTTATGTGGACTTTTTCGTAAATTTCAGGACATTATTGGTAAATTTTCTATTTTCCTTGGAAATTTTGAGCAATGAGGTAGGCATGGAAATATTTACCTCTTATTTTTTGTTGACGACTCCTTGGTCAATTATTTTCCAATAAAATAGGTCCAAAATCCCAATCGCCATCAGTTGATTTTTCAGTTTCTATGTATATGTTACCGTGAAAGACCGAAATCAGGTGAATGTCGAGATACACCGGTGAATGTCAACATTCTCAACGTTGCTTGACGTATGTCCGAAATATTGTTGAAATTTCATTATTTCTAACTTACACCGGCGATTGTCGACATTCAGGATGCACTCATAGTGTATGTTAAAAGGAATTTTTTTTTGAAATAAAAACAAAAAAAATCCAAAGGTCTTAATGTATTACAATTATATGAAAAAGGACTTTGTTGAACTCAAAACAAACAGTAGAACATAAAAATATAGAATGAAATATAAAAAATAAGAACAATATCTTATTTATTGCAACAACTTAAACTACCGTGGCACTTCGAATTGCACAAAAGTTCCTTGCTTCTACAGCTGCATTTAGTCGTGGAACAATTCCTTTTGCAGTTACAACGTGTATAGCCTTGCCCTCCACTTTTTGAATTAGCAGAAGCTGCTTCTTTTAGTGACATTTCTTTTGTTGAAACTTTGTCCATGGAAACTAACTTTTCTTTACAAATTACGAACTGATTACGGGTGAAAAGCTGCTTCAAGGTACCATTTTTGTTAGCTAATCTATAAAAGTCTGAATCCTCTATTCCAACAAGAACCGCTAACACATTTCGAGGGTCTGTACGACCACGGTCGACATCAGGGACTTGACGCAACATTTTTGTTGCTTGAAGTAAAATATTCTCTTTTGCAACTACTCTTTTTAAAGAAATTAGCTCGCATTGTTCAGTTAGTGCTTGAGATGAAGATGTGTTAGGTGCCGGATCAGTCAGTGCTTGAGATGAAGATGTGCTAAGTGGCGGATCAGTCAGTGTTTGAGATGAAGACGTGTCAGGTTGTGGGTCAGTCAGTGTTTGAAATGAAGACGTGCCAGGTTGCGGATCAGCTCCAATGGTATTTTCATTATCCATGTCTGTTTCAACATAAGCTTCTAGCTGTTCTTCGGTTTCAATGTTTGAAATTTGCTCACGAGGGAGTGATGACGATGTTATACCCCTTTTTGGCTTAACGCCAAACAGGGCTTCATAAAGACTCCGGCGTATTCCTTCGTGATAAGTTGTGTTTTTGGCGAATTGGACAAACGGCAAACCTTCTGACCACTTGTTTGAATCATTGTCTTGCATCCAAGCAGTTAACATATTTTGTATGTCCTGATTGGCTCTTTCACCTGAGCCTTGTGTTTGACTGTGACGAGGCTTTCCGTCACTCTTCTAACATCTATCCACATAGCGCATAGTTCAGATATGACTCGATTACTGAACTCTCCGCCATTATCCGTGTGACAGTGTGCCAACCAGCCCCTGTCTCCCCTACATAAAAATGTCAAACATGATACCAAGAACAAAGCTGACTTTTTTCCAACGAATGAATTCCCTAATTCCAGAACTTTCACTACGTTATCCTCTTCAAACCCGCATAAAAAACTAATTTTCTCACGGATGTATTTCCTACTATAAATTGAAATTTAAGGATGTGACGCGTACTGCATGAATAAAATATCATTTTATAGAAGTTTTTGCATCTACAGAGCACAATCTCATTTTCGGATGATATCTACAATAATATTGTATATATCCAAGCAAATGTAAAGACTACAACACGAATTAGTTAGATACTGAATTACAGTTTCCTGTAACAATTGTAGATGTTTCTTCTCGCGAACGGTCTATCTTATATATTATTTTGATAAATTCTTTCCAAGTCCTATGAGAAATGTGTTTTGAAAAATATATACTTTGTTTTGGACAAATGGTTGAATACTTTGAAACGTTACAATACCCTGGAGAAGTAAAAATTTAAGCCCGCTATAGAAAAATAAAGATAATATATTATTCTTACCTTAACGTTTCCATATTTCCACGTGAAAAACACCACAATGGGTAAACAGCATATTATGACGCATGAAAGAATCAGAATGACTGTCCGCATAACCCAGTTCAGAGTTACCACACAAGGACGCTCATCCTCACACGATTCACATCCTTCTGGACACTGTAGACACTCAAACATTGCTTCTTTATCGTACTGACTCTTTTCACCCTGAAAATAATTAGACTAGCTTTAGATGTTGTATTTTAGTAAATACTATTTTTTATAATTATATATAGTTACTAGTGGATCCGACAGACGTTGTCCTGTCTTGTTTAACCATATTATACAAATTTTGATTAAATATTATCACATTTTGTGCGGAAAAAGAATATATTTATTGAAAATTCGACTTTCCTGAATTTTCTTTCCATTTTTCGGACAAACAATGCATCCAGCATCCCAGCTTCTCAAGGAAGCTTGAGCGTTGCATTAGCTACCAGTATATTTACTAAAAGATATCAGAAAAGACCTGGGTATACAATCAACCTTAGAATTTGTAGAAGAAAGACATGCAACTACAATGGTGGGGAGATTTGCAACGTATGGATGAACAAAGACCAGTAAAGAGAATATGGAAAGCATAAATTGAAAAAAATAAAAAAAGGGGCCGACCAAGAAAAACTTGGGATAAGGTAATAGCTGGATTACTGGATAAAAGAGAAAGAAGCTGGATAGAAGCGAGGCACTTAGCTCAAAATAGGAAAGAGTGGAAAAAAGTAGTGACGAAAGAATAGCTGTAACAAACCCTACACCACTAAGTGGTAGAAGGGCTTTAAGATTATATATATATATATATATATATATATATATATATATATATATTTACTGAAAGGATTTCAACAAAGTCTCTGTTTGTATCATTTAGAGGGCCTAATGGATGCTACAAAATAAAATGAAATGAATGTAGGTTATTAATTAGAGTCAGCTATTACTTTCCTGATACTAAATAGTTATAAAAGTATTCATAAGCATGATATATACGAAGATGTATTGATATCTAGTTAGCCTAGACCAGTTCCATGCATAAACAAAATATTGCGTTACCATAGCAACGAACAATAACTTATTAGAAGTGTCAGTGTGAAGCTGGACGTCAAAAAAGTAAACCAGAGTTTCGCAATAAATTAAAAGCAAAAAGATGTCCACCGAAATTGTGAAAATCGAAAAATTGGAGTATCGAGCCATCCTCAAGTACCTGTATTTAAAAGGGTTAAGAGGTAAGCAGATTTACGAAGATATGCTTAATACCCTTGGTGATCAATGTCCTTCGTCCTCTCCAAGACCTAAGAAGTTGTGTCCAAAAATGTGCTTGAAAAGTTCTTGCTTCAGTTTTTTGGGATTGCCATGGAGTAATCATGATTGATTTTTTGGATAAGGGTAGAACAATAACCGGATATTACTATCCGACATTACTGACCACTCTACGGGAAAAAATTAAAGAGAAAAGACGCGGAGAGCTATCCAAAGGTGTTTTGTTTTTGCAGGACAACGCCCCTGCACACAAATCTCATGTTGCCATGCGAAAAATTGGTGATTTAGGGTTACTAGAACACCCCCCCTTATTCACCAGATTTGGCTCCATCCGACTATCATCTCTTTTCTCAACTGAAAAAAAGTTTAGAAGCTCGTAAATTTTCTTCCAACGAGGAGGTAATAAAAGCTGTGGAGGTCTGGTTTGCAAAGCCAGAAGAGAAACATTTTTTTTGGGTCTAGAGACGTTGCAGGTTCGCTGTAATGAATGTATCCAATTAAGAGGAGAATATGTTGAGTAATAAAATGTTTTGACATTGAAATTGATACTGATGATATTACAGGCTCAGAAACAACTTTTTCCGTATTTCAACAACAAAAAGTCTTTATATTCGATTACATAGAGAGAGCTGTCAATTTAGAAAATTAAAAAATCCACTCTTGTACTTTTCACGTCATCCCTAAATCAGTCTCAAATTAATTTCGCCCAACTAATTGAACAAAACAGGTAAATTCCAATTTTATATTGTGTCGGATCGATCCACTGTAAACATAAAATGTCAGCTACTTTCCAATTTGTCAAATTTTTTCTGCTCTATCACTTTTAATTTTAATTTACACAAAAACACGGTAGCTTAATCTACCATCCTGTTTAATTTCTTCTAATCATAATGTACACCAAACACTTATACATGTTAAAAGGATGCCACTATAATAACCAATATCAATTTAGATCGGGCTTAGAAATAATTATTCGTTTTTTCCCACTACTAGCAGTGAAGTTGACAATTACTGCTTCTTCTAGCCAACTGAGAAGTTGAATTTCTCTATTAGTGGTTAATAATTCTTTATCATTATAATAATATATAATAATGGACAAATTCAAATATTTTGAGAATTTAGTAGTTCAACAAAAACTTGTGCAACATAATTTTGTTTACCCAGGAGATTGTCTTTAACATATTTGCTGCTTGAAATTACGTATCATGTTAAAATTATTTGAATTAAAAGGCCATTATTTTAAAATTCGCGCCCAACCAAAAATGACTGATGACATAACGAGTACGTTCATAATATATCGAAAACTGACAGTGTACTTGTCAGTCAGACGACGGAGTAAACGCTTCTCGTGGTGCGTTTGGGAATTATTTTTTATTTTTGCCTTGAATTTGGCTAGTAGTGGAAAAAATTGTATATACACCATGGTGTTGAAGACATTTATAAACCTCGCACCTTATTCTTATTCTTGGTGCTCGGTCAATAATAATAGTCTTCACCACCTTGGTGTATGATATACTATTGTCAATGACATCGCCAAAGACGAGGTTTTTCTTACATCATTAAGAAATAATCACTAATCACATGACACACCTTATATAATTTAACACGTGTCCAAGCGTTTGTCCCAACACGCCCTCATTTATTCGTTATCGAATTTGGCTGGCATTTGGCTGTTCCACACTGTATACATCAAGGAAAATGAAGACGTTTACTTTTATTTTCCGTTTACGAGTTTTTCTCCTCCCAAGTATTTTAATATTGGTTCAATCTGGCTTGTAGTGCGAATCGTATACTCTTAATATACGTTTCACCAGTTTTGATTTCTCTATTTGTCTCTTTTTAATGTTCTTTTTATGTTCGAGCTAGCTTATACGACATTACTGAAATATTTTGTCAAAACAATATCTAACGCGTAAAAAAACTTTCATATATATATATATATATATATATATATATGTTGTTTTTTTTATATTGGCTCACGAACGTCCAAATCCTATTTTGATGAGGGTTCGGAAATTTAATTAGCTTAAAGAAGTTAACAGCGCAAGGGCAAAAATTGCCTCGGGAGCATGGTTTCGCAAAATAATTAAAAATACATGTTATCGTTACTTGTGCCGTGGAAAAAATAAGTAATAATTTATTAAAAACTTTGCTTTGTTTGACGGTGAGTCAACTTTGATTTAAATAACAACGTTCATGCAGTAGTTATGTATAATTCTTAATTAATAACAATAATAATAATAATAAAGCAATCATAATCAACTTTGCAACACCTTCCATCAAAAGTTGGCTAACAAATTTTGATTGATGAACACCTACACGCCTTATTACAAGTACCATCTGCATTCAGTTCTAGAGAATGCTGATAGTGAGGTAGTTGTGGAAAAAAAGCTAGGTTGGGTTAGGTGTGTGGGGAGTGGGTCTATAAGGCCCTCCACTGCGACTCCCCAGAGTCTATAGTGGCTCACACGTATTCAGATTTCACCAAACAAATTCAGCGTCTTAACAAAGTCGATTAGTTTATTTGGTGAATGATATTTCAGGTCCGAGGGCAAGAGAGAGACCCTGCCAAACATCAGACACCTGATTCGAGCTGCCGCGGGGCAGGCACAAATTATATGCTCTGCTGTTTCATCATCTTCCAGACAAAGACGGCAAGTCGGATCTTCGATGATTCAGATGACAGTGGCCTGTTAGACAACGTAGGTCATAGCTATAGTTTGGAGACATTCTTCGACGGATGTATAAAAGCCTTCAAATGAACCAACTCTGGTAAATTATGCCAGAAGTCTAACGCTCTCCTTGCTGTTCAGGTATTTAGTGCTTGTTTGGCAAAACTTATTGCGATGCCAATAGGTTCTGGTTCGATTGAAACACGTGCGGCACCCTCGCTAGCAAGATAGTCTGCTTTCTCCTTTCCATCCATGCCAGAATGGCCAGGGATCCAGACCAGCAATACTTTATTGAGTTCTCCTATTGAGGAAATTTTTTTTGGCTGTCTAGAACCAATTTCGACGTTACACGGTGAGAGCTAAGTGCTTTCAAAGCCGCTTGGCTGTCCGAGAAAATTTTTATTGCTTGCTCCAATCTCTTCACACATGAAACAATGGTGTAAATTTCCGCCTAAAATAAAAAAGCTACTTCGGTTCTTTTAATGGATGCTGCTGTACCCAATGACAACAATATTTCAGATAAATACAATTGGAATTGGAATGAAACAAAATTTTAAACCTTCATTGGCAAATAGTTATTTATTGAAAATAATATCATGATACGGCTATGTAATCTTCAATACACAGGGCTTTTGGCCTGTCCAAATTTTTTGGAACTTTAGTTCTTTACGTCTTTACGTCAGTTTATGTTTGAGCGACCAGGGGTCGCGACGCAAGAAATTTGACCGTTACGTTACGTTATGTTACGTTGCTTCGTTATGTGCCTTGCTTGCGTGCGTGTGCTCTACCCTGAGTCTCTCTCTCGTTTACGAAGCAGCGATTCATATGCTCCGGCTGGGAATCGAACCCGGGCCGCCCGCGTGTAAGTCGAGCATTCTACCACTGAACCACCGATGCTACATTGAAATTCTATGCAAAGCTGGTATTCGCAGTGCTGGTGATATACTTGAATTTGTTCGGATAAATTTTTACTATTATTTCCATAATTTTTTTTTCGCGATTGATCTTTTTTGTTTATTTACAGCATCGGTTGTCAGGACGGTAGGTTGTGTTTACTGGTTTCTAAGTTTAACACGTCGGTTGGTGATTTACTTACCGTTCAGACGTCGAAAATGCTAAATATATTTTAAACTGATCGAGGAGTATAAATGTCACTTTTGACATTTCGTTCATTTCGAAAAAATTTAAATTATTTCTTTCGGAATTTATTTCAATACGATCGCGCAAAAAATGGTATAAGCATCTCGAACGCTAAGGGTAATTACAACGTTTGCATGTAGATTTCTCTTTTAAAATTGGAGAAAATGATATGGGATTAAAGGGTCTAACACATTTACTTTTCGAAATACAGGGTGTTGAAATTTTGAAAAATTGAATGTTTTAATTCGATAACTTTAAAATGGATGGATAAATTAATTTGACATTTGGCAGGTTGTTTTTAATTGTAGAAGGGCATATTTTGATAGAAATAGTAGTTTGTGCAACTAGTGTGGATATGATGGCCATATCGCACGAGGACGAAATTTAAGCACGACGCCGTAGGCGGAGTGCTCAATCGTTCAAGTGCGATATGGACAATCCACACGAGTCGAACAGCATATTTTTTTTACGACCCACTTAAGAAAATATCTAGAAAATAAAAATTTCTATAAACAGTAATATAACTTTAAATTCAAAATTTAAAAATTCAGTTTTATGTTTCCACTAATTTTTTTGTGGTAAGCGTACAGTTCTTGAATGTCCAATTTGTATTATGCTACGGTTTCCCTTTTTAAATAAACGATGCTGTTATAAGTAGATGTCGCCAGTCGGACTCATGTCATGAAGGGTACCGTACCATTATCTAGAATAATGAATATTCTGCTAAATATTTCAAACGTCTACCTGTTGTCGTTATTAATATCAAGCAGAATAATTATTTAAAAATAAAATTAACAATAAAAAAAACTTCTTCACGGGGAATCGAATCCGGTTCTACCGCGTGAGAGTCTGGTTTGCTTACTACTCGACCACCGAGGAATATGCAAATTATTCATCTATAACGTTAGATGTATTACATAATTTTTGCTTAAAAGGAACTAAAGTTCCTACCGTGTGTCCCGCGAAACGCTCTACCTTTTTCTATTATTTTGTACAGCTTTCAAGGTTATTAAGACCAAAAACCAAGACCTTGAAATTTTAAGCACTGATTGTATCTGACGTGGTCCAAATATAATAACAATAATGAATGACTGTCACTTTTGATGTCTAAAAATCGACAAATTTAATTATGATATAGCTGTTTGTCATTTTTAAATACAGAAACTTTTTGATGTTCCAGTGCTGCGACGAGGATAATGAATTACATTAATAAATCTGTCAGAGCCGAAGTGCAATTAGATTAAATTTTTAATTATAGATTTTAATTAGACGAGATCGAGAAGTAAAATAAAAACGTGAAGGAAAATGAAGTCTGTTTGTGACCTTGATGTTGGATTATTCGGAAAAAGGAAATAATGAAGCTGTATCGATATTTTTCTGAGGAATTGAATTTTTTTGTGATTATCAGTCTCATAAATTTCTCCGCGCGAGTGTATTGAAGGATATTCTGTAAACTACTACGTCGTTTTCGATATTTATAAGGAAATCCACCCGTGTAATTGTCACCTTCGACCGTCCCTTCAATTACCGTGCTAGTCAATTCCGTTCAATGCCACTCCAAATAAATCTTTCGTCTAAAAATCTTGGTTCATTACCTTGTCGATCCAATTTACTCTTAATATAAGTTTACCTGTTCTATCTGATAATTATTTTTATAATTTAAGTATACGGTTTTCCAAAATAGTTGTGCCAAGCCAAAAACCGTAAGATCAAGACTCTATACTTATCTGTGAAAATAATATTTCAATATTTTGCGCCGAGAGACTAGATTAGATTAGATTAGAATTGGAGTGGCTCTTTGTCCTATCCCACTGCGACCTTTGCAGATCTATTGTGGTCCTCCCTATATTTAGAGCTCAATATCTAGCTTTATTCTTCTTATTAGACCTAATAGCCTGGATACCGCCTCCTTTGCGTAGCTCTCTGCCCTCGGTTTTTCTTCTCCGAATAGGTGAAACCGCACCCTTGCTAGGCCTTCGCACTCACAGAGTATGTGCTCCGCAGTTTCTTCTTCTTCCTGGCAGAACCTGCATAGGCTGTTATCTGCAAGGCCGAGAGACTAGCTCGCCGGCCGAGTGGAGGCACATAACGTAACAACGTAAAGTAACGGTCAGATCATTTGCGTCGCGACCTCTCTCGCTCGGTCAGATTTTTTCTTCGCTCCAACCTAACATAAGGAACTAAAGTTCTAAAAAATTCCCAATTTTTGGAATGCTTTTAACCAAAAAAGACTAAGTACTTGTTACAAATACCTTGGAATTGTGCTATTGAAATAGTTGTAGCCGTTTATGAGCATCAATGTGTAAGGCAAGCGGAACTAATTAATAGCGTTCTATTTAACCAAGAATTCTACTGAAAGTTCTAACAATTATTTAGAAACTCAAACTAAATTTCAAATAAGGTTCTTCTTAAGCATTGAACGTTGCTGCTGCTTCAGTTCCACACACATTGAATTTCGTACACGCTACTAAGACTTTATGTGATTTATTTGTACTTGCAGGATGTAACAAGGAAAAGACAGTGACATAGATACGACTAATTAAAGTAAAGTACAATTATCAACGCTTATATATCATATTAGTAGAAAGAGCATTCATTAAAATTATGTAATTCTATACCAGATATAATTGAAACTATCACCATAAAACATTCTCACATTCCGTATATAAAAAGACAGATCTCTTTGGACGCTCCTCTTTCGATCCTCCCCCAGTTCTTCTGAATCCAATTCTCATCCAGAGAACTCTTCCTTATCGAAGGTAACACTGACAAAATCAGTCCTTAGCTCATCCGACAAAAAGTTTTCCAGCCTAGTTTTTTTTCGGGCCGAGATGGGAAACTTATGTTCGACTTGGTCCTTAATCAGTACTCAGACAGTGCTGGACTCATCACCACGGGAATGCCTACCAACCAAACCCACCTCAAACTCGCCGTTAATCTCGCCTTGGAATCACTACCCTAGCATACTTCAAGACGGGCAGTGGTCCCTCACACACTCTCCGTCCCCTTCTCTCTTCTATCGCTCCTACCTCTCACATGCCATGCCGAGTCCTCCTCTTTCCCTAATCATGCTCTCTACTACGCCACTTATCTCCATCCATTCCTCCTCGCCCCTCTACATAAACTCCACCATATTTTCCCAATACACCGCCTCTCCCAGTTTATTTTCCAACTTCTTCAAAACTTCTTCGTTCTTCCAATATCTAAACACATGTCCCACATCATCCTCCACTACACATCTCTCGCACACTCCAGTTTCTCTTTTCCCAATCTTGTGGAGGTAACCCACTCTCGACCCATGCACTGTGAGCACCTGCGTCAAGAAGTAGTTCACCTCTCCAAATTTCCGGTCCACCCAATTTCTCCTGCTCCCAATCACTCCTTTTAGTGCGCCCTCATACTCATTCCACCTTCTCTTCATTTCCTCATCCATCCATTCCTGTTCTTCCTCTCTGCTCGCACCCCACCAGCGTTTCTGTCTGGCTCTAGCCATCAAGTCCAATGGATAGGACCGTGACAGCACTGCTGCTGCCAGTCCACCCACTGTCCTGTACGCCTGCACCACCCTCAGAAGTATTCCTCTCTGCACCCGCAGGAGTGGTCTAACCCTCGCCATTCACTCCTGCTTTCTCACCCCACACTTCCGCGCCATACAGCATACTCTGCTCTACCGTCCTACCAATTATCCTCCTCTTCCATTCTCCCGGTCCTTTTACATTACCCATCAATCTTCCCAGCCACGCTGCCCTTACTTTTACCTTCTGTGCAGCCTTCAACATATGGGTTTTGAAGGATAATTGGCTATCCAACCACACCCCCAGATACTTCACCGCTTCCTCCATCCGAATTTTCTCTCTCTCCACCATCACCCCCACCTCCCTTTCCTTGCTCTGCCCCTTCACCAGTAGCCCCACCGTATTATCCTCAGCCACTTCTAGTCCACACCGCTCTATCTTCTCCACAATCTTCCTACACATCCTCTCCGCCTTTCTTTCTATCTCCACCTCTCCCTTTGCCGTACATTCCAAACAGACATCGTCCGCATACACCGTAATCTCACATCCCTCTTCACATGCTATCTCACAAACTTCATCAAACACACACTTCCAAAGCTTCGGTCCCAGAACTGAGCCCTGGGGCACCCCAATCTCCGTCCCATACCTTCTCCCCCTAGTGTCCACTATCGCACGCCCCGTCAGGTAGTCTTCTACTAGATTAACTAGCCCCTCCCCTACTCCGAGCTTTGTCAACGCGCTTAACACTGCCCGTTTACTGACACTGTTGAACGCGTTCCCCACGTCGAAGAACATAAGCAGGGCCAATTTCTTATTCTTACCGTTACCCTGCTTAGCCCTTTGCATCAAGTCCATAACCCTGCCCAGCGCTGAGATGCATGACTTCCCTTCTACAAACCCATGTTGGTTTTCCCTAAAACCCCCATTCCTATCAACTTCCTCCTCAATCCTAACCTTTATTATCCTAGTTAGACTAGTAAAAGAAAAAGTACCCAACGAAAATCAGGGTGTGTATGAGGTTCCAGGTCATTTCATCATATTCTCAGAAAGCAAAACTCTGGCCCCAATTTGATCCTTAAAATCCCGTACTATTAGAAAGGCAATAAAAATAGAGAAACGTCCAGATTGAAGCAAACAAAAGAGATGATGGCCAGCGATTACCAATAACATGGTACCCACCTATCCCTGTCTATCGTTTTCCAATTATTGCTGTACGAAATATGTTATAATTGTTTAGTTTTGAAATAGACCCTTCCATTATTTATTCTACATGCATACCTGGCCTATGACAAGAGGTGAATTACGAGCGCTGCAAAATGTACCTTACAATTTCCTGTGAAACGTCTCACTAAATACTAAAAATGGAGAACAAGTTTTATGCTCTACATGATAACTAAACGTTAATAGTAAATCTTAAAGACACTTCTCCCATCATTCTTAAATTTTCTCTGAGAAAGAGCCAATCGTAAAAGAGGTAATTAAAATTTTTAGCTGCTATAAATTTCAGGAGCTTATATTTTGTGAAAAGTTTGGAATATTTTTATGAACGGTAACGTTATCGTTATTTTCGTAGTCTGAATTCATGCTTAATTAATCATTTTAAAACCAGCTCCAACTTAAAGAATCAATCCTTCACCTACCAAAGAACATGACAACTTTTAAATTCAACCATAAGCGCCAATAAATGTCTTACTGTGATCCTGCATTGGAACGTTCTAGACCCATCTTTGTATTTGTCCTCTGACCTGCACTTTCTTTGTGTCTCAAATACTGGTCTGTTGGTATGCTTGACAGGCAAGT
>CAJUYG010000073.1:419243-440851 GCA_910591675.1 Galerucella calmariensis | reverse complement strand
GTATAAAACAGTGTAATACATTTATTTTATACTATACGAACACACTCTATACTATTTTTTTATACCTATAACAAAAAATTCTCCAAATTATTCTGCGAATTTGAAGTTTAATTAAATTTAAAAAATACGGAAAATAAATCTCAAGCTGCTAATACCATTTAATGAGTTTTTAAAGACCATAAATCTGATTTTTTGTTTGGATGAAAACGTTAAAAATTTATCATCCTGCCGACTCATTTTCTTGCTCGCATTTCCTACCACAAATACTTTTATTTATACATTTTTAAAACTGCTAAATGCATCCAGTTTTTTCCAACCTTGGAAGTTCTTGCAATTTATCAAGTTAATGGACCTTTTCAACAAATACACTTCTGATTTAGAGAACTTCAAATCAAAAAGAAGCTTCCTAGATTATGTCTTTGTCCGTTACATACGTAGAAATGTATGTGTAACATTTTTATAACTTATAAAAGATATTCCAGCTTGTTTTTTGTCATTATATTATTAATATGGAAGTGAAAGCTGAATACCGTCACAAAAATCCAGAAGTAGATTGTGAAGAGTGAAGAAATCGGATACTTGATATATCAGTTAAAGATGTGTGGGAAGCTTAAATAAATACAAAAAGGAAAAGAGGATGTCCTAAAGCGATCCTTCTATCTCCTTCCGTCTATTTCATTCCTCGCAACAATGAGTACTTATAATTGTATATATCTAAGAGGGAATAAAATACTTCCCTTCCATGAAACACCCACCACTCTAAACTCGATTGGGTCTCTGGAGAGAGGATTACAACATTGTCTCTTTGTTGTTGTATAGCTTTCTCTCCTTCACTCACAAAATTGCTCTACGGAATAAAATTATATGTATACCGCTTCATCCAACTCGTCCATCTGTCTCATCTATTTATTTCGCTCTATGCATTTGGCTCATCCCATCTCACTGTATCTATTTCGCTTCATTCATCTCCATCTACATATTATCTCTCTGTATATAGGCTCGCAGCACTTAGGCCACTTGTGACCCATTGCACATCCTCCCGAGGAGCTGCCCTCCTAGATCATCGTCCATCCTGTCCTTCCCAGGAAGGTGGACAGGTCACAAGGAGACATCTCATTTATATCGACAGGTGTAGGCCAAGACTCACCGAACACACACTCTCTTATTGACGATAACTGCGGACACTCGCATAAGACATGCCTGACAGTTTCATCTTCCTGTTCATACATCTTGCATAAAGGTGTATCTACTAGCCCCATAGTATGGAGGTGTTTCCTTAGTTGACAGTGACCAGTCAGAAATCCTACTGTTAAACGTTGGTTTTTCCTGGTCATCGCCAAATATTTCTTCGGCGCCAGCTTCCCAGGGTCGCCCAGGGTGATCCTAGCAAGACTGCATCTTTCGATTCCATCCCATCTCTTGAGGGATTAAGCATGGGTGTAACGTTTGGTTAGTTCCGCAATTGTCGAAGTCATTAGGCCGTAGGTGTCACTGGGTCCTAACATTTTTAATCCAGCCGCTTCTCTGGCTAAAGAATCGGCAATGCGATTTCCTTTACTCCTGTCTTGTCCTTTAACCCACCTCAGGATAATATTGTTATCTGCCGAGGCGTTAGCTGAATCTTGGTGGCACTCTAGTACTAGTTCCGATATAACTCTGTTCAAGGCTAACAGGGCTTGTCTACTATCAGTGCAGATTGTTATGTTTTTGCCAGAAATTCCTTTTCTGGTTAGTTCTTTTGCGGCAATTGAGATACCAGCCAGTTCTGTTTGAACCACGCTGGTATTGTTTTCCATTCCCCACCTAATCCTTAGGCTTAGTGCTCTCGAGTAAACTCCACATCCTGATCCTTCTTTTATTTTTAAGCCTTTTGTATATATGCATATTGCATTTGCAGCATCTGGCTCTGCGTTCTGTTTTATTTGTATTTTGTAGGGTTTATTAAACACAAACCTGGGTTCAATTGCATCATGGGATACCTGCAGCAGAGGTAGCGCAGTAAGCGCTTCTTGTCATAGGTTTAGTCTAAATTCACCCACTCCTACTTCAGTTGTTTATAAGCTGTTCATATATCTTCATAACGGTATTTAATAAGGTTATTCCTCTATAGTTTTGACATTGTTTCTGGTCTCCTTTCTTGTGTATAGGTGTAATTAAGGCTACTCCCCATTCTTCTGGAATTTTTCCATCACTCCAAGCTTTATTGATAATTTCTAATAACACTTCCAGTCCTATATTTCCTAGATTCTTAATCATTTCCGCTGTAATTCTATCATCACCCGGCGCTTTCCCATTGTTCAATTTTATAACAACTCTTTTCAGCTCTTCCAATTTTATACTCTGTATTTCGACTTCTTCGTTTTGATTTGTTCGTTCGACTTCTTTGTTTTGATTTTCCTTTTCTTGTTCGTTATTTGGTTTTATTTGAGTTTGTTGATCTAACAGCTCTTTAAAATACTCTCTCCATCTTTCTATAATGTCTGCTTCATTTGTTAGTATCTCCTCATTTTTATCTTTTATGTACTGTTCTTTTCTCTGTTTTTCTGTTCTTAACGATTTTAGAACCTTATAAAATAGTTTTTGATTCCCCATACTATCTTTTTCCATTTGTCCCGGAATTAATCCAGGCATTTTGTTTTGCTTTTATTATTAGAACTTTGACTTTCTCTCTTTGGTTTTTGTATCTTTTATATTGTTCTTGTGTGTTGTTTTTTAAATACTTTTTCCATTCTTTCTTTTTCTTCTCAACCTCTTCTGTAATTTCATTGTTCCACCATGCTGTTTGTTTTTTCCTATTGTCTGTTTTGCAAGTCCCGCAAAGTTCAGTGGCAGTGTTAATGACTACGTTTTTAAATATGTTCCAGCCTTGTTCTGTGTTGAGTTTTTTTATGTTAGTGAATTTTTCTTTCAGTTTTTCTTCTGTTTTCAGTTGATATTTTATTGCAACCGTTTTGTTTCTTAGTTTGTATGTGGACGTATCTATATTGCTCATTCTATTCATCTCACTTTATCTATCTTTTCCGTTTATCTAGCTCCATATATTTCGCTAATTCTATCCCATGCACTCGATCTATCTTGCTTTATCTATTTCGCTGTATTTAACCCACTTTATTTCTCGCTCTCTTTCATAATTTGTCACTCCTGTCACGTGCACGGTGATGCTTTCACAATTTGTTTTTCAACGATTTGGTGATTAAATTGATTCAGTTTGAGACTATTTTTCCAACCCAAAACCAATTTCCATAATCGAATTGCACGGTCTTTACGATAGAACTGTATTAAAAATGTCAAATGAAATATTTCCGAAAATAGAGCTAGTTCATATTGACTGCAACCTATTTGCTGAAAAGTTCATTGGGTTTTCCAAAGCTAAATAACAGTAGGTATATGTGGAGCACTAGATCTGTAAATCTTTTATAAACAGCTTGATTTATTGAACCTCAAAGAAAAATCGATTTTAACAGCAGCTTTCGGTGGGAACTTGAACTGTAAGATGTTAAAAGAAAGTTATATACCATTCTAAAAAAAGTATTTGTGCCTAATTTATGTCGACAACGCCGATGGAGCTTGAGAAAAACTTGGTGATTGTAAAAATCGTCCAAACTTTGTATGTTTACATTTAGAAATTTTACAAATTAGCATTTCTCTTTAATGTGTAAACTTGAATAAAAAAAATCCGTTTATTTTCAAATAATATTTTGGTAAATATGTTTTTCAGTACTCATAATCATCTTTTTTTTTTGATAAAAGTTAATTTTTTATGTTTAATTACTTTTTCACTCCTAATCCAAAACGGACGTTCCAGTTCACGTCATAAAAAGTTTTCTACAAGCTTATTACGGTTTGTGAATACATACGCAAACGTATTTACAAAATAAATTACTCTCTTAAAATTAAAAACTGCAAAATCAAATATTTGTTTTTAAAATTATATTAAAACTAGGTTCATTTTTCAATGAGATTCAACGTAGTCAACTTTTTGTGAATATTTTTCACTTCATTATAAATATGCTTTTAACAATTTAAGTCTTTGTGGTGGATGCAGCTTTTTAAAAATTGTCTTGAATATCAACTGAATGAAGTGTACCCGCAAAAAAATGCGACTTTGGGACGTCTGTATGGCGAAACTTGAATAGCATATTTGCTACTCAACTTCAGCTAAAATATGTGACGGCAATTTCTCTTAGTAGATAAAACCATTATCCGAGATTTATTCTTATTCGGAAGGAAATGCTTCTGTAAGAATGGCAACAAAATGAAATAAAAGACGAATAAATACTCCTGTACTCTTCAAACATTCTTTTTACAAAAAATATGAATTAATTGTACTGTAAAAATTTAAATTTCATATACTGAGGTAGTAGATACCAAAGGGAAAGCAACAAAGAATAATGTATCGTCTTAAGAACTTCAACCAAGTGCGGAAAGTTCATAACGCCGCAATTTTTGAAGATTTTTACCATCTGTCACTTGATGACTTTGACGTTTCGCGTGAATATAGTGTATGTCAAAGTTTTTTTTATACGCTTTAGTTAATGGAACCTTTTTATAAAACTTACAAAACAATTCGAAAGTAAAACAGGCTTAATGACAGGTTTTGGTAGTTACCTGATATAGAGCGTAATAAAACCAGACAATCTGCAATTCATTAACAAAACTAACTAGTTTTAAAACTGCTTCAAACCAAGCACAGTAAGGCAAATAGTATCGAGTAATTGTATTATACAGTGTGGAGGGAATAAAATTCTTTAGGTATGTCATTATTTTAGAAAATTATAAAAATTGCCGAGACACGTCAACTTTTGAATTGAGTTGTGCGTTATGTAAACATAAATTTAAATGTACAGGGTGATTCACGCAAGTATGCCATAGTCGGTGTTTTTTTTTAAAGAAATTTACAATTTAAGAGACTGTAACTAGGGCTCTTAAAGCCATTTGGATTGTTTTTTCTTGAAATAATTGCTTAATGCTTTTCCCGATTATAACATCAAGGATACATTCTCGATTAACTTCCCTGAAGATGTAAGTAAATATTATCAAAAACCCAATTAACATTGTATATGGTGTATACTTTTACAATTATACTTATTCCAACTAGGTACATCGCATTATGCTTGAGATATAATATATCAATTTTTTCATCGATGCTCTGGTACATTGTTTTTTATCTCTTGCCATTGTTTTTGCTTCTGTCCATGTTTCACCTTTTTCTTGCAGTATGCCTACCAGCTTAATTGTCTCTTTTCAATAAATTTAAATGTTGATTCTATTTCAAGGTCCGGTTGGGTTTAAAAGCAGCTCATTACAGCTGAATCTCGCCTTTTCATTATTAGTATTTCGCTTATTTTATTTTTATTATGTAAGTAAATAATGAATAAGGACATATTATTATTATTATTATAAGGTCTTCTCTTATTTTCGTATTTCTCATTTTATCTTTCTTTGTGATTCCTTTAACTCGCCTAACATACTTCATCTCAACTGCTTGTATTCGACTCTTTTATCTCTTTGTTAATACCCAGGATTCACATCCGAATGTTAATGGACTTAGTCCCCCTCCTTGCCTTAAATCTTCTTGTGTTGAAAATGGTTCTGATGTTTTATTTTTGTATATTACACAATTTCTATTATTTTTGTAAATGTTTTTGATTATGTCTATTATTTTGTAGTTTACTCCCCTTCCTTCTAGTACTTTCCATAACTTCTCCCTTGGTATTTTGTCAAAAGCTTTTTCTATGTCTATGAATCCTATATATACCTCTTTTTCTTGTTGTGAGAACTTATCAATTTTGGTATTTATTTAATTTATCCGTCAAAATTAGTTTAAGCCCAAACAAAATTAATACGGTTGTGTAGCCAATGTCAATGACTTTCAAACAAGATATCACTTGCCATAAGGTCCTATTTAAAATTATTGGCCAGAGTGGCACTGTGACGTCATTGATTACTATAACTATACTATACTAACTATACTAACTATAACTGGTGATAAAATAATTTTTGGTCCCTATTTGACAATCTTGACAACGGTAGCTGGAACGCTACCGAAACGTCGAAATAAAAAATAAAAAACATTATTGTAGTTTGATTCTCAAAAAATAAGAGAAGAAGGTAGAACGTGTCGCGGGACACACGGTAGGAACTTTAGTTAGCAAAAATTATGTAATACATTTGACGTTATAGATAAACAATTTGCATATGCCTCGGTGGCCGAGTACTAAGCAAACCAGACTCTCACGCGGTAGACCCGGGTTCGATTACCCGTGAAGAAGTTTTCTTTTATTGTTAATTTCATTTTTAAATAATTATTCTGCTTGATATTAATAACGACAACAGATAGACGTTTGAAATATTTAGCAGAATTTTCATTATTATAGATAATGGTACGGTAAGAAGATATCAAGATATCACTTGCCATAAGGTCCTATTTAAAATTATTGGCCAGAGTGGCACTGTGACGTCATTGATTACTATAACGTCACCTGTTACCATTCGTAGAGAAGTTTACAACACTTTATTTTCACCCTCCAAATTTTATTAATGTGTAGCAGTTCAAAAGATACTAGGGGGGGGAGGGGACTTTTGAATAGCACTGTATATTGGAACTATTAAGGCTGTCTTCCAATCTTCTGGAATCTGTTCTTCCCTCCACGCAATGTTGTGTGAAGTTAAATAATATTTAAATCCTAGAAATATGGAACTGGAATTGGAGGAGTTATAAGGGAAAGTTATGAGACTGGAATATAAAATAGAGACTGGGTAATAGTGGAAAGTTTCATTTTGAAATATCGCTAACCCATGCCCTTTCGTCCGTATAAATACAAAAAATTCTAGTATTCCAATCCGTAGGCGATCATCATTCTACTTGTTTCATTTAGATTGCATACATTTATCTTTCTTATTTAGACAGTTCCAAATGGAAACAGTTTAATAAAAAAATTGAAAGAAACGCTGACCCGTCCGGACCATAGTTTTAAATAGTCCACGTTAACCATAACGGAGGTTTTTGTTTTCCTTCGGCAATAAATTACAAAGATTTATGATAATATTAAATAATTTTATATGAGATAAATACTCGAAATTACTTTAATCTTTATTCTGATTTGGCGGTGCATACAATATAACCGGATAATTTACATTGGATTCACTTACTGAATTTTAAAGCGATTCGAATTAGCGAAACGCTATTTTGCATTCTCAGCGAAATCTAGTCAATTTAAATGTTAAGAACGAGTTTATAATTCTATTGAATATTTCTGAAATATTCCTAGCTCTTGAGTATTTTATGATATCGAGACCTGAATCAAATTGATGACAATCTATAAATTATAGATTTTTGATGACTATTGAAAATTATTGCGAGCTTGATGAAACCTTTTTTTGTATCGTACTATTTACATTATAAAGTTTGATCCAATAAAAAAGAAAATATAATGCAGTCACATTTAAAATATAAAAATATTTAATAATTTGTAAAAATTGATTTTAGGTGGAATATTTGGTCCAAATTTCAATACATAATTGTAATTCCGATTTTTTTACTTGAATTTCAAATATTGAACCTTAGGTATATATATATATATATATATGAACGGAGAGGCTTTCAACGGGCTGCTCATCATTGTCTTTGAAGCAACAATTCCTAGGTCATCACAATCCCTGGGAAATCACAATTTCTGGGTCATCACAATCCCTGGGAAATCTCAATTCCTTGATCATCACAAACCCTGGGAAATCGCAATTCTTGGGTCATCACAATCCCTGGGAAATCACAATTCCTAGGTCATCACAATCCCTGAGAAATCACAATCCCTGGGAAATCACAATTCCTGGGTCATCAAATCCCTGGGAAATCTTAATTCCTGGATCATCACAATCCCTGGGAAATCGCAATTCCTAGCATCACAATCCCTGGGAAATCACAATTCCTGGGAAATCGCAATTCCTGGGTCATCGCAATCCTTGGGAAATCACATTTCCTATAAGTCATCACAATCCCTGGGAAATCACAATTCATAGGTTATCACAATCCCTGGGAAATCACAATTCCTGGGTCATTACAATCCCTGGGAAATCTCAATTCCTGGGAAATCGCAATTCTTGGCTCATCACAATTCCTGGGAAATCACAATTCATGGTTCATCATAATCCCTGGGAAATCATAATTCCTAGGTCATCGTGCTCAATCCCTGGGAAATCACAATTCCTGGGTCATCATAATCCCTGGGAAATCGCAATTGCTGGGTCATCACAATCCCTGAGAAATCACAATTCCTAGGTCATCACAATCCCTGGGAAATCACAATTCCTGAGTCACACAATTTCTGGGAATACAATGGAGTGAATACAATTCCTGCATGGTATTAATGAAAGTAACTGTGCCTTAGATAATCCCTGGGCCTTATTTAATACCAATTGTTGGATCACAGTATTTGGGTCACCCTTCCTGATTCATCATCTCCTAACCTTGAGAAATATGTTAGGTTGATTGGCAATAAAATTGGGCAAAATTGGGTATCTTCATGTTTAACTTAAAATATCTCGAGGAATATTGACTTTATCGTTATGGAAAAAGAGTACTCTATTTAAGTAAAAAGTATTGGAGAATCGAAAAATTGTGCTAATATTTCTATTCCGCCAGTGTCGTAGAATTTGGGAACGATTAACCTGTCACTTGCTCCTGTCGTACGCCTCTGGTAGTAGCCAGAAACGTTTGTTTAATATAATTTAGTAGGGTGTACACTGTCTATACTTTCTGCCAAATTTGAAATGAATACATAAAACACAAATAATTTTTAAATTTTTAAACAAAACACCCTGTAACTAAGTAAGCAGCTACATTTTATTTAGGTGTTTTGGGTTGAATCTTCATAATTTTAAGTCAGGATTCTACCATTAATTTATTTCCAATTAGTAATAAATCACCCTGTATATCGCTTTCCCAATTGAACACACTGTATATTGTATGTATGTATATGTATAAATAAAAGTATCAGGATCGTATTGAACCAAATTCGAAAAGGCTATGGAATTAATAATTACCAGTTTTTTCTCTTATTTTTTAGGAATCAAACCACTATAAGGTTTTTTATTTTTTATTTCAACGTTTCGGTAGCGTTCCATCTACCGTTGTCAAGATTAACTAGTGATAAAATAATTTTTGGTCCCTATTTGACAATCTTGACAACGGTAGCTGGAACGCTACCGAAACGTCGAAATAAAAAACATTATTGTAGTTTGATTCCCAAAAAATAATTGAAGAAGGTAGAACGTGTCGCGGGACAAGCAAAAATTATGTAATACATTTGACGTTATAGATAAACAATTTGCATATGCCTCGGTGGCCGAGTAGTAAGCAAACCAGACTCTCAGGCGGTAGACCCGGGTTCGATTCCCCGTGAAGAAGTTTTTTTTATTGACAATTTTATTCTTAAATAATTATTCTGCTTGATATTAATAACGACAACAGATAGACGTTTGAAATATTTAGCAGAATATTCATTATTATAGATAATGGTACGGTACCCTTCATGAGGGAGTCCGACTGGCAACATCTACTTATACCAGCATCGTATATTCAAAAAGGGAAACCGTAGCATTATACAAATTGGACATTCAAGAACTGTACGCTTACCACAAAATTAGTGGAAACATAAAATTGAATTGTTAAATTTTTAATTTGAAGTTATATTACAGTTTATAGACATTTTTATTTTTTAGATTTTTCTTAAGTGGGTCGTAGAAAAAATATGCTGCTCGACTCGTGTGGATTGTCCATATCGCACTTGAACGATTAACCCAAACTTCGTCCTCGTGCGATATGGCCATCATATCCACACTAGTTGCACAAAGTACTAATTATTTCAAAATATGCCCTTTTACATTTAAAAACAACCTGCCAAATGTCAAATCAATTTATCTATCCATTTTAAAGTTATCGAATTAAAACATTCAAGTTTTCAAAATTTCAATACCCTGTATTTCGAAAAGTAAATGTGCTAGACCCCTTAATCCTCATATCATTTTGTCCATTTTTACGAGAGGAATCTACATACAAACATTGTAATTACCCTTAACGTTCGAGATGCTTATACCATTTTTTGCGCGATCGTATTGAAATAAATTTCGAATAAAATAATTTAAATTTCTTCGAAATGAACAAAAAAGATCAATCGCGAAAAAAATATTATGGAAATAATAGTAAAAATTTATCCGAACAAATTCAAGTAGATCACCAGCACTGCGAATACCAGCTTTGCATAGAATTTTAATATAGCATCGGTGGTTCAGTGGTAGAATGCTCGCCTTCCACGCGGGCGACCCGAGTTCGAATCCCGGCCGGAGCATATGAATCGCTGCTTCGTAAACGAGAGAGACACTAAGGAGAGAGCACAAGCAAGCAAGCAAGGCACATAACGAAACAACGTAACATAACGTAGCGTAACGTAACGTAACGGTCAATCTTTTGCGTCGCGACCCCTGGTCGCTCAAACATAACCTGACGTAAAGAACTAAAGTTCCAAAAATAATAAGTAATGCCACAAGGAACTTACAGAAGATGATAACTACCAGCTTCTTTTTTAACTGAAAATACTTGAGAACTTTCAAAATGGTGATGTTTCTCCTGCATATTTCTGTATTATTTAATTATTAGATATTATTTAATTAAATATAACAATAAGATTGAACAATATCAAACACTGAATCAATATTTTTCCACTATTTCCAGTCAAATGAGAAATCTTAAAAAAATATCTATAGAATAGCCAATCTATCGTTGAAATAACACTCGGTCGTGACAAAAGTGATTGAATGGATATTTCATTTTATGGTTCAAAATTTTGTCACGGTCTGTTGATTTGGATCTGTTATGGCATTAGCTGGAAAGGTGTATATGTGTGATATTCCATCTGGAGCACGATAAATTCCAAATCGTCTTAACGCATCGTGATTTAATAAAATAAGGATAAATGGAGAGAAAGGGATGCTGACAGATGTTCCAATCAATTAGTTTATTTCGAAATTTTGTACAGAATCGTTTTTTACTTATTAAGGGTGAGCAAACAAAGCATACAAAAAAGAAGCAGAAGACTTAAAAATCATAGAAATAAATATTCTTAGAATGATACTGGGGCCGAACATAACAAGAACTGGGGGAAGGAGAAACTAACAAAAAAATAGAAAGCGAGTTAAGGAATGAGACAATCGTGAAATATATAAAAGCACAACGCCTTAAATGGGCAGGACATATTATGAGACGAAATCCTGGAGAAATGATAAAAATAATAACACAATGGACTCTTCTATTGCCGAGAAGAAGTAAGTAAGTAAGTAAGTAATCTTTATTTAGCTCCAAGCTAATTACAAACAACTAATTCTATTGATATACAATATACAAAAGAAAATAACTTAAAACTAAAATGTCCCATCTCTAAGGAATAAACTCACATTTTTATTGAATATGTACACATTTTTACTGTTTTTAATATCAGTTGGTAGCGAATTGTAAAGTCGAAGCCCATCAGAGAACAGTGATTTCATGAGAAATGATTTACTTGTAAATTCTACATTATAATGTTGGTTTGTACGTAATAATCTGCCATGGAGTTCAAACCTAGATACTAGTAGATCAGTTAGGTACTGAGGTAATTTTTTATTTATTATCTTGTAAATCAACACCAGGTTAGCTTTTTCAACATTTTGTTGGACTGACAACCAATTCAATTGTCTAAACATATTTTCAATAGGAACGCGCCTACCACATTTGAGTAATATTCTCATACATTTGTTTTGCAATATCTGCAGACGAGTTAGTTGTTCTTTGGAGCATGAAAGTAACAATGATGTGCAGTAATTGAAATGAGGAAGAATTATAGAATTGTATACTAATCTTTTTGACCATTCAGATAACTCTCTTGCAATTCTCCCAAAAAATCCAATTTTTTTGCCTAACTTTTCACATAAATAGTCCGCATACATGTCAAAAGTCAACTGAGGGTCAATAATGACACCTAAATATTTCATTGTCTTTACTCTTTCGATCTGAATATTATTTAACACGATCTTATGATTTTGTGCAATAAATCTAGAACAATTGTTTTTAGAACCAATAACCATATATTTGGTTTTATCAGCATTTAGTTTCAATTTAGAAGCACATAACCAATCGTACAAAAGCTGCAGCTCATTATTTAATACAGTTGCAATTTGGTCATAATCATTGCTAGCAACGGATATAAGTGTATCATCGGCAAATAAATTTACAAAACACTTTTTAAAAACATGACATAGATCATTAACATATATGATGAATAGTAATGGCCCTAACACACTACCTTGCGGTACACCGTTTCCACTTTACTAGAGCAAGTGTTATTAATCCTCGTTACGTGATGACGATTTGTTAAATAGTTTTCAAGTAGTGTTAATGCCGATGATGTTATGCCATAAATTCTCAATTTATCAAGGGGAAGGCCCAGACCCAGAGAAAGTTGGAGGAATCAGATAAAAGAGGATACAAAAGGGATTGAATTCAAAGAGTGGAGAGAAAAATGCAGAAATAGAGCAGAATGAAATAAAATAACTTCTGAAGCCAGGACACACAAGAAATTGTAACAATAAGGAGTGAAAAGGGAGTAAGTCACCCTAATAAATGGATTTAAAAGCGCAGTAGCGTTAGCCACAATCTATTAGATTTAATGATGATGATGAAGGGTGAGCAAATATTTTGATAACAGTTATATACAGTGCTATTCAAAAGTCCCCTCCCCCCTTCGTATCTTTTGAACGGCTACACTTACATTAATAAAATTTGGAAACTGAAAATAAAGTGTTGTAAACTTCTCTACGAATGGTAACAGGTGACGTTATAGTGATAGATGACGTCATAGTGCCACTCTGGCCAATAATTTTAAATAGGACCTTATGGCAAGTGATATCTCGTTTGAAAGGCATTGACATTGGCTACATAGCCATATCAATTTTTTGGGTTTAAACTAATTTTGACGGATGAATTAAATAAATACCGAAATTATTATTTCACATTTAAATATTGAAGATTTTTCAGTTCGCCTCTGGTTAGTTGTCAAAAAAATTGACGTTTTTAATTTAATAGTATTTGTTGCTTTGCAAAGTTTTTCTAAATAGCTTAAATATTTAATTTTATTATTGTTTAACGAGACGTTTAAGAGTTTACATAGGCAAAATGGTACGTACCCAAGCCGACAAAGTAGCAGCTATCTTAATAATTGGTGAATCTAGAAAGAATCTCCATGAAGCGGAACGTTTATTTAATGAGAGATACCCAGATCGCCCTATCTCGAGAACTTATTTGAGGCAGCTTCTTCACAAGTTTGAAGCAGCAGGTAGGGTTCAAGATGCCAAACGATCCGGTCGACCATTTAGTGAAGATAAAAAAAATTGATATAGTTGCCGAAATGGTAGTAAACCCTACTTCCTCTTCAACTAAAGTTGCGTCTATCTGTGAAGTAAGTAAAAGTACATACAGTACAGAGAGTGTTGGCTAAAAATAAATTTCATCCATACAAGTTAAAAATGGTGCTCCACTTTTCGGATGACGACCCCGACAGAAGACTCGAATTCTTTGAATGACAAATAAAACTAGTCAAAACCAACGTTACACAAAAAAAATGACGAAAGTACTTTTTGTCCAATGGAAATATTAGGTATTAGGTATTTTGGGAAACCACATAGTTGGTCCTGTTTGCCTAAATTCAAATTCAAGCGGTGAAGTGTATCTGGAGATGTTACAAAATGCAATTGAGCCGTTATTTCTTGAAATTCTGGAAGATAATCCAGATGAATTCGGCCATCTGGAAATAGCATTTCAACAAGATGGTGCTCCTGCACATTATTATGGTGCAGTAAGACGTTACCTGGATGAAGAATATCGAGGTAGATGGATCGGCCGGCGAGGTTCTATAGAATGGCCACCTCGGTCACCAGATCTGACACCATTAGATTTTTTTCTATGGGGGTACTTGAAATCCAAGGTTTATACTACGGCACCAGATAGCATTGGCGTTTTGAAAGAAAGAATTATTGCTACAACAAAGCTACCTATGACCTGTCAACTTATTTCGACAATTCAACCTAATAGTGTGTTTCTTATTTGTGTACAATTTTTAAATTAAAACCAAAAGTACCTAAGTAAACTATTTATTTCATTATCAATTTTAATTAATTAAAAAACAATTTAAGGAATTATGAACCAAGATCAAAATAACTTATTTTTTGAGTTGTCCAATTCGGACATTGAAAATACTCCTCCATATATTATTGAAAAGGCTAGAACTGCCACCGAAAATTTTTTACCTGAGGTTTCAATACAAATTTATTCAAATTTTACAATTAATTATACATTCAACTGATTTTTCTATTTATTTTCATATTGTAAGTTCTTTCTATTAAAAGTTTGAATAAAATAACTATATAAATGACTGTATTTCTTTCATTAATAAATGTGGTTGTAGAAAAAATATTGTGTGCAACTTGTACGCAAATCACTTTTCCCACTCGCTAGATTTGCGGCACTCGCCTTACGGCTCGAGCCACAAACTTCTGCGCTCGTGGGAAAAGTGACGCTTTGCGCACTTGTTGTACAAACTACTATTTCACCCTCCAAATTTTATTAATGTAAGTGTAGCCGTTCAAAAGATACGAGGGGGGAGGGGATTTTTGAAAAAAATTAATGAAACAGGTTGCGAACAAAACGGAGTGAATATTAAAGGAAAAGACAGACATTTTCATGGAAGATTTTACGTTAAAAATGATGGGATATACAGAGTAGCATTTTAACTGAAGATTTATGTGATATATTTTAAGCTGTAATGGGTGAAATAACTAACAATGATATGCACTGACTGGCTCTCATCTATTCATTGTAAAGGAGATTACAGATTGATATTCGTCGATATACATACATGTGAAAGGTGATTTAGACAGAAGTATGGCATATAATTCACGACCAGATCCACAGCTTTTCTCACAAAATTTATAGCATCGCCCAATAACGGAAATTTAAATTTATCTCTACTGTTGTTAACGTATAAAGGAATAAATATGTACTGTTGGGTTACACAAAGAAAATTAGCTTGAAGTTCCGAACTGTAACGGTAATATCAGCTTTCTACGCTTTTACTACAGAAGAATTGTCACACTTGAAACGATATTCGATCACTTGGAAATCTCTAAAATATTATAACATTCTTGAAATGTTTCAAATACTGAAATACCTTACGGTTAGGTTAAAAGTTTTGCTTCGAATATGTCAAATACTTGCTAGATTAAATATCAACGTCTTTCATGTATACAGGGTTATTTATTCAGGGATTAAAATGAACCATGGGAAACAAGAACCGACGTCAATTTTCATTAATAATTTATTCACAAAAAGGTTGTTAATTGTTGCAAAATAATGTCGTTATTCTATTTGCTATCTTAACATTTGAACATTATTTGAAAGCCCGCACCTGCTGGAAAACTGGGATTTTAACACAGAAAAAATGGTCCTTTCCAATCTATAGTCCATGACATTTTAGTTCGTGTAGAAAAAAACTAATTCTGTTGAAGCTTTTAACATCAATCTATAAAAACAATCATTGAGTTGTGTGCAGAACTGGCTCAATTTCTCTTCCATTTGTTCACTAAAAATCGGTGTAAAACGTCCACGAGTTAATGGAATTGTTTCTGCTTTTAGCGTTGCTTTATTTACGCCAATTGCTTTTGCTTTTAACCTTTTGTTTCACCCTGTTTTAACCAAGCTCGGACGTCCTTCAGAATTTATTCAATAACATAATATATTTTTTCGGTCGGCTCTTCAAGTAAGTATATTTTCTCATTTTATCTTTTCAATTTCTGTTTGGATATTTGGTGAGCATATTTTCCCGCAGAAGGTAAAGTCGATTCATATTTATAGTAAACATTTATATACAGTGCGTCCATAAAGTAACGCATACATTCAATATTAGCTAAATAAACAATAATATTGTAAATTCCCGAAACAGGTCGATTTTTTCAAATTATAATCTGATATACAGTGTGAATCACCTTCGTGTGATGACGCCATCATCATTTATTTAAATGGAACCTACGCTACTTAAAATTGATACAGAAGATCTGATGAAAATCAATGTATACGTTACTTTTTGGACGCACTGTATAACTGGGAGAACAGTAGAATTTTACGTAAAAGCTTTGTCAGCAAATAAGTGAGAAAAAATATGACTTATGTATTGTAGGAATGGAAAAACAAAAACAGGAAAACGATGGGAATTTTTCTTTTATTGGTTTCAACAAAAACTGTTGTCAGCAATAAAGTGGTTGAAGTAATTTATAATAGAAGATTTATATTATAAAACAATACAATAAATCCTCTATTTAAACATATTTTTATAAATCCGAACAGAAAACGATGTCAAGCGAACTGGTTAATTCAAATGACAGCAAATTTTACTTCAAATAGTGGTGGATATCCCAAGCTACCCTTATTTAACTGTGATTGTTTATCCAGAGTTCCATCCATTTTATGATTTCTTAGTTTCCACTTAAATATACAGCGATTATACAGTGTGGCCCATTTTGTTTGGAAGTATCCCTGTAAAATCCGCATTTCTCAACCGATTTTGATTTAAATTTTGTTGTTGGATTTAGTATTGAAAACAGTATTTTGGCACAAATTTTCAAAGGCCCTCTATGTTAATTTTACTCTGCCAAAAAAGACAAAGGTACATTAGGCATTTTTGGAACTTTAGTTCTTTACGTCAGGTTATGTTTGAGCGACCGGGGGTCGCGACGCAAAAGATCTGACCGTTACGTTACGTTATGTTACGTTGCTTCGTTATGTGCCCTGCTTGCGTGCGTGTGCTCTCTCCTCAGTCTCTCTCTCGTTTACGAAGCAGCGATTCATATGCCTCGGCCGAGAATCCGGCCGCCCGCGTGGAAGGCGAGCATTCTACCACTGAACCACCGATGCTATATTAAAATTCTGGTATTCGGAGTGCTGGTGATCTACTTGAATTTGTTTGGATGAATTTTTACTATTATTTCCATAATTTTTTTTGCGCGATTGATTTTTTTTGTTTATTTACAGCATCGGTTGTCAGGACGGTAGGTTGTGTTTACTGGTTTCCAAGTTTAACACGTCGGTAAGTGATTTACTTACCGTTCAGACGTCAAAAAGTAATAAATAGCATAAATACAATTTCACCAAAATGCAAAATATATTTTAAACTGATCGAGAAGTATAAATGTCACTTTTGACATTTCGTTCATTTCGAAGAAATTTAAATTATTTTATTCGGAATTTATTTCAATACGATCGCGCAAAAAATAGTATCAGCATCTCGAACGTTAAGGGTAATTACAACGTTTGCATGTAGATTCCTCTCGTAAAATTGGACAAAATTATATGAGGATTAAGGGGTCTAGACATTTACTTTTAGAAATACTGGGTGTTGAAATTTTGAAAACTTGAATGTTTTAATTCGATAACTTTAAAATGGATGGATACATTAATTTGACATTTGGCAGGTTGTTTTTAGGGCATATTTTGATAGAAATAGTAGTTTGTGCAACTAGTGTGGATTTCATGGCCGTATCGCACGAGGACGAAGTTCAAGCACGACGCCGTAGGCGGAGTGCTCAATCGTTCGAGTGCGATATGGACAATCCATACGAGTCGAACAGCATATTTTTTCTACGACCCACTTAAGAAAAAATCTAGAAAATAAAAATTTCCATAAACAGTAATATAACTTCAAATTCAAATTTAACAATTCAATTTTATGTTTCCACTAATTTTTTTGTGGTAAACGTACAGTTCTTGAATGTTCAATTTGTATAATGCTACGGTTTCCCTTTTTAAATATACGATGCTGTTATAAGTAGATGTTGCCAGTCAGACTCCCTTATGAAGGGTACCGTACCATTGTATATAATAATGACTATTCAGCTAAATATTTCAAGCGTCTACCTGTTGTTGTTATTAATATCAAGCAGAATAATTATTTAAAAATGAAATTGAAAATTAAAAAAAAACTTCTTTACGGAGAATCGAACCCGGGTCTACCGCGTGAGAGTATGGTTTGCTCACTACTCGACCACCGAGGAATGTACAAATCGTTTATCTATAACGTCAGATGTATTACATAATTTTTGCTTAAAAGGAACTAAAGTTCCTACCGTGTGTCCCGCGACACGTTCTACTTTTTTTTCTCAAATATAACTATACCACTGGATTCAGAATCATCACAAATGTGAACTACCATAATTTTATGAAAACATTGACCTCCACATGAATTAACTCTGTGCGATCATTTAACATGATACCAGCCCAAAACATAGCACTTCCTCCTCTGAAGGGCGGCACGGGGCGAGCATGGGCAAGCTGAGCAACTCTCGTTGGATCCGGCCACACACGTATTCGATGGCTATCTTGTACCAAACAAATCCTTGTCTCGTCGGAAAAAAACACCGAATTCCAAAATTCTTCAGGCAAGGCCGCGTGTTCTTGAGCCCACTGTAGTCGGCGAGCTCTGTGCTCAGGTAGTAGTCTGGGCACTCTTATTGGTCGGCGACACCTCAAACCTGTCGCAAGTATTCGTCTTCGTAATGTCGAGATCGATACTTGAACTCCCAACGCAGGTCTCATATCTCTTTGGAGTGCTGGTATTGCCATGGTCGGGTTTCTTCGGATAGTTAAGTGGATATAGCGGTTCTGCCGCTGATTAGTAACACGCCTTCTACCGCTTCTAGATCTATCACGAAGAGAATTGGTTTGGAGATTCCGGTTCCATACACGAGACACATCACTTTGCCAAAGGCCAACTCTGTTTGCCTCGAACCTTTGAGAATGATCTTCTTCAACTAAAGCCAATTCTTGCACGGTCAATCTCACTTATGACTTGACGATTCACGTTTGCACTTAAAATCGTAAAAATCAAATGCCTTGAATGTTAAAATGATCGCACTAAAAATATTATCTTACAGAAAAAACTGTAAACATCTGTATATTGCAAAAAATATGGAACATATTGAAATGGTAAACATTGATAAACAAGCCAACAAAAAATTGTTAGCGCGAAAAAATTCCTTCGCATCCGAAGAAGGTGATGCAAAACTTTTGAATCTATGTGTATTAGCTGACCATTAAATTTGATTTTTTTTCTAATTTTCTTTAAAGAAAGAAAATTAGTTGCGCCCTTAAATTGTTTCCTCTTTTTTTTCTAGTTTTGCCAAAAAAAAATTTTTTTTCTTTAGATCAATAAGGTAACAAAGCCCTGTGAACTGGCTTAGTTTACCTCCAAATTTTATTGGTTAGTTAGGCAAGAACCTAGATTATTCACTTTTTTTTACGTCATTCAACATCATAATTCCATCAGCGAAACTGAGCAACGTTTGTTTCATCGGCAATCAACAACAATTTGGTTTCATTGATGTTATATTTGAGTAAAAAGATTGCCTAATGTACTTTTGTCTTCTTTAGCATAGAAAAATTAACATAGAGGGCCTTGAAAATGGTAAATAAGCTATGAAAATGTGTGCCCAAATACTGTTTTTGACACTGAATCTAACAAAAAAAATTAAATTCGGTTGAAAATGCGGATTTTACGGGGGTGCTTTCAAACAAAATGGGTCACACTGTATAATGTTAACTTTATATATTTACCCCATTTACAACGACAAGTTTCAACAACAGTTAAATAAGTAGGATGAAATTGTCGAAGTAAGTACGTTTCTCGACCTAAATGAGCGCAGATTATCATTTGCATAACACAGAATAAATTTGAAGTAATCAGCATCAAAATGTAGCCAATGATCAAAGTTCGCCTACGATTAGCATATTATTTTAGCTGCCGGTTCTTTTCGCAGTTAAACATCGGTTTATTTTTGGAAGAACTTAAAATTGCATGCAAATTGTTCGAGAAGAAAGTTATTAATCACGAATTATAAATATACGACAAAAGTTAAAAATCTACCGGGTGTCCCAAGTTACCGTATACAGGCAATATCTCGCTTATTTGACATGATAATTAATAAATAAAAAAAACTGCATTGAATGACGTTGAATTACCTTCCTAATGGCTTATAAAAAAATGTTTCACATTTGACAGCCCTCACTTTTTATTTTCAAACGGCACCCCCTATATATTGTCATTAAAAATTGCGTGTCGTTCTATTTGGAATACAACGATAGCACATACTTGGTATTTTTTTCAATAATAACAAAAGCATCAACACAGCTAGTGCTCAAAATTATTTCCTTCAGAATCCATGCAAGCTGCAAAACGTGTTAAAAGCTTTCTTGTGTTGGCCGTGTGAATCATATGCTGGTGTGCTACGACATGCTTCACGAATGCGTTCTTTAAGATCATCCAAATCATAAAATACTTCAACCTAGAATTGTAATCTTGCATCAGAGCTGAACATAAGAGAATATTTGGCAAACTTTAGTTGACGCAAGATTTGGCGAAATACTATCAGTCATGATTTATATTTTTTGATAAACAGCTGCATTTTGTGTTTTTTTGGTAAAGTCAAAAAAATGAAATTCTCCCTAAATTTGATATTTCTGTATCTGTGGAGTAGGGACGGTGAGTGTAGGCTCACAGCTCTTATGCCACATGTGACCCATTGTACATCCTCCCGAGGAGTTGTCCTCCTAGGTCATCGTCCTTCCTGTCCTTCTCAGGAAGGTGGACAGGTCATTAGGAGACATCTCTTTTATCTAAATATCTTTTGTATGTTCCTTGTGGTATATTATTCATTCTTTTTTTAATTTCTTGGGAAATTAAACCACAATATTTTTAAATTCTTTATTTCAACGTTTCGGTAGCGTTCCAGCATGGAGGTGTGTCCACTAGCTTCATAGTATGGAGGTGTTTCCTTAGTTGACAGTGGCCAGTCAAAAATCCTACTGTTTTTCCTGGTCATCGCCAAATATTTCTTCGGCGCCAGCTTCCCAGGGTCGCCCAGGGTGATCCTGGCAAGACTGCATCCTTTGATTCCATCCCATCTCTTAAGGGATTGAGCATAGGTGTAACGTTTGGCTAGTTCCGCAATTGTTGAAGTCGTTAGGCTGTAGAACTCACTGGGTCCTAGAAATTTACTCCGGCGGCTTCCCCGGCTAAAGAATCGGCAATGCGATTTTCTTCACTCCTGTCGTGCCCTTTAACCCACCTTAGGATAATATTGTTATCTGCCGAGGCGTCAGC
Source organism: Galerucella calmariensis (assembly GCA_910591675.1). Lineage (NCBI taxonomy): Eukaryota > Metazoa > Arthropoda > Insecta > Coleoptera > Chrysomelidae > Galerucella > Galerucella calmariensis. The sequence continues at coordinate 419,618 of CAJUYG010000073.1, read as the reverse complement.
TAAATCTTGGTGGCACTCTAGTTCTAGCCTCGATATAACACGTTGTCTGTTTAAGGCTAATTGGGCTTGTCTACTATCAGTGCAGATTGTTATGTTTTTGCCAGAAATTCCTCTTCTGGTTAGTTCTTTTGTGGCAATTGACATACCAGCCAGTTCTGTTTGAAACACGCTGGTATTGTTTCACATTCCCCACTTAATCTTTGAGCTTAGTGCTCTCGAGTAAACTCCACATCCTGAGCCTTCTTTCATTTTTGAACCATCTGTATATATGCGTATTGCATTTGCAGCATCTGGCTCTGTGTTCTGTTTTATTTGAATTTTGTAGGGTTTGTTTAACAAAAACCTGGGTTCAATTGCATCATTGGCTGTCTGCAT
>CAJUYG010000073.1:387590-402166 GCA_910591675.1 Galerucella calmariensis | reverse complement strand
TACACAACACAACTTTTCGAACGTATTTTCATTGAATAATAGTCATGTAGTTAATCACTAAAATGTGATTATCTCTAAAACCGTGAAGAATTGGGGATACTAACAAGTATACCTTTTGTTTGTTTTAATGATGTGGCTTTAATTATTTTCTACAAAAGAAGTGCTAATGTGAAAGGCAAAAAAGTTTTGCGCACATTTATGCCACATACGTGGTCTATGTGGCGCCCTCTACAAAATACATCGAAATAGATACATAATTATGATTTCTCATATCAAAAAACGCCCAACCTCAAAATTTTGTGCATATACGTCAAAAAGCGTTAAATTTATTGTGAACAGCGAAAATTAAAATTTCATGTTTAACACCCGGTATCTCTCTTAATATCAACATTTTATTAAGGCTAGTTGATTTAAATCGCAATATTTGAAGTGAAGATTGTACTGTACTTCTATATACAATTACTTAGGACCACCCTGTAGATATACCAACCCCGTTTAAGAGTAACTAAATGTCCTTCGTGGCATATAGCCCGGGTAAGTAATTATTGCGTCTTTGTTTTCCGATTTTCAAAGACTCTGTAAGTAGTATTATACTTTTACCTTTGACAGATATATCTATTAATTACCAAATCCTTTAATAATAATAATAGTAAATTTCCAATTTTCCCATTTTCATCATACACCAGCATGGACTTCGTTCTTGTGTGTAGGTTCCCATGAAATCTTAATCTGTCGGTGCTTTTCAGCTGCATAAGGGCTTAAGGGGATGATTTGAAACTCATTCATTGTTACGAGGTGAAGACCTGCTCCTATTTTACTTATCCTTTTTTCGACTCCGTTGAAAGATTAGGAAATAATAGGGCATTGCACGTTTAAATTACACACAACGCTGAACAAAGAAGGCATTAGGCCAGACATTGTCTCGCAATTTCACTGCAAAGTGATTATTGAATTAATACACAAACTATAACAAGCTGTAGTGGAATGATATGGTCCGACTCCTATGAAATAGTAATATTCTGGGAAATATTTGGAAATTGTTAAATAGAAAACGAACCATACTGTTTTGGATTTCAACGAAAATGTACGTGTCCTCTAAGAACTTAAATTTTGAAACTAAACGACAGTGAAATAGTGATTTTTGCAAGTCTGAGCAATGGGCGCTATGTAGTCAAGTAAATTATTGCATGGATATTGTTAAACGAGGCTATGAAAATAGATAGTTTCCATCTAAGGACCACTATTTAGCAATTTTCTGGGCTAAGACAATGTTACAATATTCCAGAAAGTTACGAAAACCAAAATTATCAACAAAAGTTGAAAAATGCGAAAGCTGTGTACGCCCTCAAGTTTGATGAATAGCCACACACTTACCAGCATACGTTTTTCGTATTCTTCTTCGAGAACTGTCCCATTGTAATAACGTCTCTCGGCCTTAATATCCGGAAAGAAGAATCCCGGTCTACACACGCACTTGTAGCTTCCTCGTCTGAATCCCAATCCCGGAATTGGGACACACTGAAACAAAATTCACATAATTCAGTTTTTATTTACGTTTCATATCTTTTTATTTTCTTCTGGGAGTAATTAAAAGGCGATGAATAGTTATGGTCAAGAATGTATTTAGTGTAACAAAGAATCAAATTGAACAAAAATATTTTTGTAACATTGAATAGGTATTGTGATATCTCCCTATCATCTCAGTTTGTTGTATCAGCTTGGAATCGAGTAAATAGCTCTGTTTTCACCAGTTTCATTTCAATAGTTGTTTACTGTTACGAAGGATTCGAAGTGATTGTTGAATTTATTACATTTTATCCCATGTGTATTCAATATCATTTCGTCCTCAATTCAACAGTATAAAATTTTATTTTATTTTATCAACAATCAATGTTTTAATACCAGCTTGAAATTATTGCTAAATATTTTAACAATATTAAAAGAATTTAGACCAAAAATAAATAAAAACAAACTGCAGAACCGACAGTCCGAGGTCTGAATAAGACTCGTCTCCTTTTGGTGATAATTTAGTCGACAATGGGGTCTATTCTGTAACTAATCCTTTAAAATATATACGCCTATTAACAATAAGTTTTTAACGGGCCTTTAAAAATTTGTTGTTGAAATGCTATTCTGCAAGTATACGTTTTAGAGGACTCTTAAAAATTATATATTTTAAAGGGTTCCTTTAAAATTTCGAGTAAAGCATCTGGCAACAGGACTTTTGTCGTTTAATAGCTAATCTTTAATAAAAAGAAGGGAGAGTTATTGAAGATAGAAGCAAAACATACTAATATACAGGGTGGGGCAATCTTCTGACATCGGAGGATTACATCGTTGTGGTGATAGATAGAACTTTATAGTTTTGTGTGAGCTAATACAGTTACTGAGAGCACATTTTGAAAATACTTTCGATTCTACAGGGTGTTCCAAAACCACGTAGCAGCACAAACTTACATTTTTTTTAATGGAACGTACTATATTTTGTTTAAGAATCGAAAAGATCTTACCGAGAGCGTTACAAAAATATAGCACTCTAATATATTATAAGGGTGTTTTACAAAGATATGGCCAATTATTAGCAAAAAAGACCTCCTCTTTAACACTATGCAGAACAGTAAATTAAAATAAATCAACAGGTCTTTGTGTTCAAATGTCATACACACATCATTGGCTGTGCTCAGTATTAATTACTTTTTTCATCTGTGGTTTCTTTAATACATTGTGAAACAAAACGCAAATCAAGCAATATCTCAAAATTTTTAAAAGAATCACCCTATAAGTCTTTTTACAATTTGTTAGTACAATTAATAAACTTTCAAACGATGTAGTAAACTTATTGCATTAGTTAATGGAAAATCGTAGATATTTTATGATAATGGTCAAAAACAAATATTTTACATACACAAATTAAATGGTATTAAATTTTTACATGCAACATCTTGTGAATTTTAACATTTCTAAGGCATAAATTCTAATCGTTATTTTGGATGCATCTAAAATATCTTTGACTTCTACTCTTACCATCAGAGGAAGGAAAGAAGGAATTATGTTGGAAGAAATATTTTTGTTTACTGTAAGTAGGCTAATGTCATTATAGTAGGTACTAATAAATATAAAAGCAGTTTGTAGTCTTTACGAAATAATTACTCAAGTCACCACAAACAGTATATTTTAGTTATGTAAAATGCAAGCTTGTAATTCATTTTCCAACTTTTTCTATTTTTGAAAAACTAACAATTATGAAAACCAACATTATAAGAACACTAACATTTACATAAATGAACATTGACATTCTATAAAAAGTATAGTAGTTTATGCTAAGTGTTCAAAATGGCGATCATTTACTTCCATACAATTCTTTTCAAAAACGAGGATCTTACTCTTTTCAACATAGCTGGAGTTATTGTGGAAAATGCTTTACGTTTGATACACAAGTTGCTTGATGTATCCCCATAAAAAGAAATCCATCGGTGTGAGATCTGGAGATCGAGGAGGCCACGAAATTGGTTCACCACGTCCTATCCACCTGTCGGTTAAATGTCTGATATACAGATGCTCCATTTTGTTGGAACCACAAGTTAACTATTGTGTTTGAATCAACTTTCTAAACACAAACGAAGAATACAGCAATATTTCTTCGATATTTATTAGTAGATACTATTTTGATAGTAGCCCACTTGATATAATCAAAAATATGGCTTGATTATGTTTCGCCCATTGCCAAACAAGCCTATAATAACAATTCTTGAAAGTGAAACATGAATAAATATGAAATTTTTGGTAATTCCAGGTAGGTACCTACGGTATTAGCAAACATTTTATTTCATTGATTAGATATTGTAGATGCATCCAAAATTACGATTAAAATATATGCCTTAGAAATGTTAAAATTTACAAGAGGTTGCATGTAAAAATTTAATACCATTTAATTTGTGTATGTAAAATACTTGTTTTTGTTCTAGTCCATTCCAGGATCTGCTTAATTTTTTGTACTCGAAGGGTAGTAAATGAACGCCTTCGAGTGAGAGAGCCCCGGTATGTCTGCCCAGTACGTGTAGGTTTTCCTCTCCACCCAGGTAGCTATTGCTGATCTAGCAGTGCTTTCCGCAATGTCAAAAAATGGTTCAGGTCCCATAAATAGAGTCTCTGATCACTTTTTTGCCAGAGTTTCGGCCTCCTCGTTGCCCTCCACCCTGGTCAAATTGACTTTGTTTTCCTTGCCTAGTATTTCAAGGGGTTGTAGATTTTTTCCTGTTTGAGCTCAGTGCTTAATGGGTTTATTCACATGAAGTTTTGCAAAAGAAAGATCCCAAGAATGTGGTGATTTTGTATTTCCCTCATCAATCCCGAGTGATCCATCAAAGTCTCTCCATTTATTTACCTCTCCACTGATAGCATTCTATGAGCCGCTCTCCTGGCTTCCTTCTCCAAATTAATGTGGAGAGGAGTTAGTTGCAGGAGGGCTTCCATGGCCGCAGTTGGTGTGGATGACATTGCTCCGGTAATGGCCAAGCATGCTGTTCGCTGCAGGCCTTGCAGCATTGCTCTAGCTGTCTTTTGCAGACCTTTGGTCCACCAGACTGCTGAGCCATACGTGACCATTGGCTTGACCATTGATTGGTAAATCCACTAAGCCCGGGAGTTTTCATTAAAATGCTCTGTATATATTTTTCAGGGGATATGGTCTCCATGGAAAATTAAACTGTAGTTAATATTGTATATTATCATTTTTCTTCCTCGCCCTATTCACTTGTTTTTTCGAAAAAGAATTAAACTCTTCGTCAGTGATAAACGTTTGCATATTCTCGTTTCGCTCTTCACTATTCGTAGCTAATTGGGTTGTAATGACCCAAAGGCAATCGCCGAACAAAAAACTCTAGATGAGCTTTCAAAGGGTTTTATCATGAAAAATCGCTGTCAATGTGATATGCGCTCTTGATATATATCCAACACTTCGTTCCGTTGCCAGAAAATAAAAGACGCATACGCAAATAAAATATTGACGATGGGTATTGACAAACGAGCTCGGCATTTCGAAATTGACATCGGTAAACGCTTTCATTCAAAATCGGTAAAATATTCTGGAAGAGTACGTTTTCCCGCGTACACATCAATATTTCTAGAACTTCATTTTTAAAATAATACCGAATGTTTTTATCCTTCCATCAAACCCCAAACTCGTGACTATACGCAATAAGCAAAACACAAAGACACAATTTCCATAACATTCCGAAGTTTTTTTTGCTGCAAAAATAAATGAAAAACATTAAAAAACACAAGATTTTATTTCCTAAAGAAACTGAGAGATACCGCAGTAATGCCAATGGGCGTTATTTTTTTTTTAAACACTACGAACTAAATCTTTGCACCGATTCCCATATTTTCTATTTCAATTCCAGAAGTTCCGTTTCTTCTTTCTTCCGTATTTATAAAATCAATTTTTCCATAATTCTAGCCTGTCCGTAACTGAAATCCCACAGTTGAAATGAACGTATTTCAAGAATTATCTCCCGAAATGGCAACACCACTGGCGTACATGCTGTTTTATCTGAAAAGTAATTTATCACGTCAGTTGAACCTATGTGTAACTTCACGTGAGTGAAAAATGAGCTATCCTGTATATAAGATATCTCGTAAAAGCCAACGATTAGTGTTTGCGGGTTTTATCGGAAAAAATTAATCTTTTCCTTTTATATGGATGTTCCCAGAGGATCAACTGTTGCATAAACTGATGACAGACATTTCCTTGGAGAGAATCGAATAAATATATAGCAATGCTAGGTGGAAATAGAAAGGGACAATCTATAAAAGAAATCGTTGGGAAAGTAATTATTTTTTATATTTACTCCAGGCAAGCAGGCGATCTTGAGGAGAAAGGAAATGTATACACGAGTTGTTGAAACTAGGGTTAATCAGTTGTCTCATCTCTTTATTCTCAGATAAGTTCTGGATTTCTTCTGGTAGATTTTCAAAAATATCTTGTCTTGTCTGATCTGGACTTGATTTTTCGAGACGCAGACGATCGAAACAAGAGAAAAAAGACGAAAAACATTCCCTTTCCGTATAAAATCCTACTTATTACGGTTAAATATTCAAAATTTACTCATTAATTTCCATGTGTACCTACTAAATTTCATCTCAAATCTCATCCCACCTACCTTGATATATACATAGAGCAAACTGTTATGTACATTGTCTTTAATTTTCTCAGCTATAACTAATTTCAAAATTTGATCTATCATAATCGTTGCTGCAAATGTGCTCCGGATATAAATGAATACCACAACCTGCCAACTTCTCCAACTTAAACATCATCTTTGTTTGGCGCTAATAATTACGTACTTTAGATATTGTTAAACAGTTGCCAGATGGTGTGCCTACATATATTGAGTGAGTACAGAGTAAGCTATATGACATTTATAGTCTATTTTTATGTACAAGAAAGTAACCTAGTTTTTAATAAGATTTTAAAAATTATTACAAAATACTTTAAATATTTCCTAAAATTTTCATAAATGCACCTGGAGTAATACAGCTTTTCGGTCTTTTATAACCTAATAAAAGTTTTGGACAGAACAAATGCCCACTGTAGGTTTTTCCATTTAACAAGGAGGTCCAAGCTGTGTATTCTCGACAGTTTTTTATAAAGGAGCCGTCCCTTCGCCAGCACCACCTCAGCCTCCCCTGGGCTTATTATGGATACTCCTATTCAGCCAATTCGTTCCCTGTATTAGCTCATACAGGTTCTTTGCTGGTTGGTTGTATAAGTCTTCTGGAGTCAATTGGGGTCTACCATACAGTTTCTGCCTCCTGTTGTCCAGCGTCTCACAGTTGCATAGCATATGCAGAGCTGTTTCGGTATTCTTTTTGCATCTTCTGCCTGTAAGGTCTTCGTTATACAGCCCTATTTTGTTCATGTGCTCATTTGTGGGAGAGTGTCCCGTAAGTTGACGAACCTGCTCTTGCGAGTTCGTCAGCTTTTCCATTGCCAGCGATTCCTTTGTGACCTGGGACCCACTCCAGTGCTTAGGACACAATTGGCCCATTGTGCATCCTTCTGAGGTTCAGACTTTCTTCTGGCTCGTCATCCAGCCTACTTGTTTGAAGTAGGCGATAACGTCGTCGGAAGTAAGCTACCTCACGCTGGCTTGTGTTAGCCTGTACTCGCCGAATACGGAAAGCCTTAATTGAGAGAGTGTCGGACATTCACAAAGAATGTGTTCGACAGTCTCATCTTCCTGTTCACATCCTCTACAGAGTGAAGTGTCAGACAGACCCAGTCTGTAGAGGTGTTTTCGTAGGTGGCAGTGACCGGTCAGAATACCCGAAGCACCGTCCATAAATTTCAATAAGTCTGCTTACTCTCGCCGAAACCTAAAATCGTCCCCTCCTGTCCTCGCGCATCCCTTGCCCAGCCGGTTTGCCTCGAGTGCCCACCGGGTGGGCTAGCTAGTTTTACAGAGTGTCTCCAATTGAATAGTTCGCAGTGTCGATACGAGTTCTACTGAGTGCGCGAAATAAACGTTTTATTTGAACCTAGTTTTTTGAGCATCAAGTACTGTAATAATGGCTTCTCACCGATCTTATTGCTCTGTTTCTGTCCGAGTTTATTCGAATTTAGGTTAGACTGTCGTATAATAATTATCTCAGGTAGGGTTCCAGTATTTGCCTTTCAAGTTTTAATATATTACTTACAAAAAAAACATACATTATTGGTTTTTTCCTAGTAACAACTGCATTTTGAAATTTTTATTCGATAGTACAGGTGAAATTTTAGTATATATTCAATAGTAGGGGAGCGAGGGGCACGTTGTTACGGGGGTAAGAAGTTACACGCGTTTTTTACCGGGATTTTAAACTCTTTGATGGACATAATTGGACTCATTTGTTTTCTTATAATATCGTGCATTATATAAAAACAATCAGTGACCTGCCAAGCGCTGAGCTGCTAGGTTGTGTGCGTGTGTCCCGATTTCAACCAAGTAAGTAAAAAAATCCTTTACGAAATTTTTGATTCCTGATGACTATACTTTTTATTTTGTCAAAAATTTTAACCTTGAACGTTCATAATATATCTACCTTTAATTTACAATATTGTTTTATTTTACTACCGATATCCATTAATAATGACTTCAATTTATATTAAAAAACGTGCCATGGGGCAAGTAGTTACAATTGTTTGGGGTAAGTTGTTACATGTAAAGTATATAGCACCTCGATAAAAGAAGATTGGGTAGAATGTTTAGAATGCAAAATGTGGGCCCATGTCAAATGTGTAACGGGAAATGTTTGCTCATTCATTTGCATTAATTGCAATTCTGATGAAGACTGATTTAATATTTGTGTGTGATATTGTTACCTACCTCTATAAAAATTACTATATATCTTTCTATAATATAAGTGCCTTAAAAATGTTAGAATCCAAAGTATTTTAGTTTGCCAAAAGTTTATTAAAATAACTTATTGAGAAGTGGAAGTGAATAATTTAATTACTACAAGTTGTTATTTGCAGACTAAGTCTGTGTTTTTATATAAGATTTAAAAATGTTCCTGCCAAAGTGATTTTCTACCAAAAAAAACTTAAATAATTACCATAATAGATATTATAATTACTCATATTTGTAAGAAGACTGTATAAAGTGATCTCTATTGTTCATATCGTTTTGAAATACTAATAAAAAAATATATATCACTGATGATTTTGTTCATTTATCTACCGTAACATCGTGCCCCGATGATGTAACAACTATCCCCAATTCCGGGGTAAGATGTTACAATCTACTTGTTTAGTTAAATTCTCCATTGTGAAAAAATTACATAAATTTTAATAATTTTTCAGTCATATTTTCATAGCTAAATAGACATACTAACATTACAAGTTATCAAATGTATAATTTATTTGATAGCTTTTGTCATATTAACAACTATCTAAAAATTGTAACAACGTGCCCCCCGCTCCCCTAAGGCACAAAAAGTTTCAGAGGTGGTACTCAAATAATTATCTGTTATTATTTTTATAAAATTCCGTCAAAAATAATGCTGAAGATTTTTATGTCATTTCTAGAATTAATGCTGTTGGAATTTTGTTTAATATGGATTATTTCCAAAACATTTCCCACCTTATCGTTTTTTTCCTTTGCGAGAATTTTAGTTTGGTCATAGTTAAATGCATGTCCTGTTTGTTATCTATGATGTGAGAGTGCTGTTACATCTGTTTTGGAGTATTTGTGAACTTGTATCTTTTGCAGATATTGTTTACTCTGGCCAATGAATGTACTGGAGCAATCTTGGCAAGGAATTTGATACACTGTATATGTTTTCTTGTGTTTATTTATTTTTGGTTTAATTTTTGAGAAAAATATCTTGTTGGTGTCAATCAGTTTGTGGGAAATTGATCTTTTTTCCTTTTGTGTTATTTTGTTTATTTTTTCTGAGATTCCATTCACGTAGGGAAGCGAAATATAAGTATTTGATTTTTTTTATTAGTTTGGGAGTTGTTATATATGGATTGAATTCGTTTATTGATAATTTTGTTAGTAAATTGTCGTGGGTAGTTGTTTTCTGCTAGAATGGTTTTAATTTTCCTAAAATAGCTTCTCTAAATTTAGGTTATTTCAATAGATCTATGTAATTCATTATTCAAATTATTTTATACTTATTATGTTACGTTATGTTAAATTATGATATTCATAAATGAATATTCGTGTAATTTACTGTTTCGACTCTTACTCTGTGGAATCTACTCATTTCTTTGTAAATTAAATCAACTGTTCCCAAATAATTCCATAATATATTAGAATTACCATTTTTTCAATATATTGTGAAGTTATCTGAAAACAGTTGGTTTCATTTACAAAGAAATAAATATTCATAAATATTAAATATGATCAATATTTAACGCCTGTCCCTCGTAGATATACTTCCGAGTAAACATATTAATCACGGTGCCGATTGACCCCCGTATAACACATTTTTGCTGTTATCTGCATGATTTATGACCGATCACAAAAAACGCGGTACATTTCAACAACTTCAAAGGAGTTACCAGACTTATTGAAATTTATGGACGGTGCCCGAAGGTTCTGTCTGTTCATAGTCACGTATTTTTTGGCTACTTTGCTGTCCGGATACTGCAGCAGTTCCTTGGCAATCCTGCAACCTTCTGCATCGTCCCATCTACCCTTAAACTTATCAAGGGAGTGTTCCTTTATTAGGTCAATCATAGCCGACGCCGACAGATCAATGAAAGTGCCAGGTCCCAAGAGTTTTGGGAGGCTGCTTTTCTGGCTAGTGAGTCGGCAATGTGGTTACAACTTCGTTGTTGCTACAGGCTTCGATCAGGGACAGGTGACACTCCAGTACTAGGCCTGATGTGATACGTGGTCTGTTCAGGGCTAGTAGTGCTTGTCTACTATCCGTAAGGATCTGAATTTTATTACCTGTGGTGTTTCTTTTGGTAATCTCTTTTGCGGCGATGTAGATAGCAGTGAGCTCTGTTTGAGCAACGCTGGCATTACAGCCCATCGCCCATTTGATGTTTAGGTTCAGAGATCTGGAGTAAATTCCACATCCTGAGCCCATATTGGTTTTAGAGCCAACCGTGAAGATGCGGAGTGCGCCTTCTTCTGATGTCTCTTGTGTGTTATATTTAATGATTACCTTGTAGGGCCTGTGGAACTCATATTGTGGTGAGATTGCGTCCGTATTTGCCTGCAGCAGTTGGACCTCATTGAGTACCTCACGCCATAGGTTACGTCTCAATCTACCAGATCCTACGTCAGGTTGTATACCGGTAGAGCGTAAGCGTGTCATGGTCATCAAAATAACCTCCTTGATGTGTATGTCAAGGGGAGTGAGACCAAGGATCACCTCCATCGCGCTGGTTGGCCACTCCAGTGTTACACTGTTCCGAGTCGCCAGTCGAGCTCTGAAGTGTTTCAAGGGTAGCTTGACTGTCACTGTAGATCCTGATCTGCCTGTTGTTGAAGGCTTTCATGTTATTTGTATTGCATAGACCTCTGCTTGAAATAGCGAAGCGTATTTTCCAAGCGAGAGGATTCCTTCATATTTGCTCGACTTGCTGTATATGGCCAACAGTTTCCTAAGAGTAGTTTAGCTGCAGCTTTCAAAGGTGCAGTGTAAATATCTTCTGATCCGATCCTGTAATTGAGGCGTTTCATACTTAAATCTCACTGTACATAGAACAATGGTTAAATATTAAATAACCGATTTCTCTAAAATCTAAAACGAGGATGTATAATGTGAATTATCGCTTGTCTGGGTTTATTGAAATTCCGTGATTTATGCTTTCGTGTCAATGGCATCCTTCGGTGCAATTGGGCTATATATAAATGAATTTTTTAAAATGGGTTGATTCCGCACAGAGCCTTTCTCTCGTATTACATGGAATTGTGGGTTCGATAGACATGAATAATAAAATATCACCTTTACAATTGATTCTTTACGATATATACGTGGTAGTGATACGGGAAATATTTCGTCTCGTGCTTTGTAATCATTACAAAGAGATGCGAATAGAATAGCATCCCATAAATGTAACAGCAAAGTTGACCAAGAGAAAAATGCACTTTCTGAATACGTATTTTGTGAATTCCATTCAATGAACTATGAAAATGCCAAATTTTTTATTTTTTTTTTATTTTAGCTTAACGTGCCTCCACGGCGCACTGGTATTATTGCCACATCCCCACTGAAAATTCCTGATATACAAATAGTTGGCAAATATTTCTTTATAAGTTACATAATATATTCAGGTATATACAGTGTGGAACAGTCAAATGGATTTAATTAAATTTGAATATACAATGTGGAAACCACTTATGGAATAAAATTCTTTATTTCATTATTTTAGAAAAGCAGGTACGTATGCCATAGTCGGTGTTTTTTTTAATGAAACACCCTGTATAATTGCATATTTTTGAAATCCTCTTAATGAACCGATTCCAACACACTGAATAATGTATGGTCAATTATGAATTATACAGGGTGAAATTTTCATTTTTACAGTTATTCAACACATACATAAAATACCTGATGTATTTGATTTTAATACATTAAAATAAATGCTCAAAATGTTCTCCACCTAGTTGTTGCCAATAGCACAGTCTCCTATAGAACTCCTCCTTAACTTTGTTTGAAGTTTGAGGTGAAATTATCCGTATTTCTGTAGTTATCCTGTCTTTGAGGTCTACAATGCTAGTTGGTTGTGTTGCATATACTTTGTTCTTGAGATAACCCCACAGAAAAAAATCTAACGGCGTAAGGTCTGGCGATCTAGCTGGCCACTCAATAGTACCTCTTCGTCCAATCCATTTATTAGGGAAGATTTCATCCAAATAAGTTCTTACCATTAAAGCATAATGGGGTGGTGCCCCGTCTTGCTGGAACCAAATATTTTCATACGGTAAGCTAGGATCTATTGCGTTGGGATATAAGTTTGCCAACGCAGGAATAACTTCATTTCTAAGCATATTCAAATATTTTTCAGCTGACAAATTTCCATCTATAAATATAGAACCAATAATATGGTCCCGGCCCAAACGTTCACCTTTTGAGGGTACTGGGTATGTGTCTCACGCATCCAATTAGGATTCTCTGCTGACCAATATCTACAGTTCTGTCGGTTTACCTCTCTATTCAATGTGATTCGTCAGAAAAAAGAATGGTACCAAGAGCTATCTCATTTCTGTTCAGCTTATTCATCAATCTTTCGCAGAAATCCATTCTACGATCTGGATCGTCTTCTGTTAACTTCTGCACGAAAGTTAATTTATAATTTATAGGGATGAAGTTTTTCTTTATGAAGACATCTTAGAACAGTTGTATGACCAACATTATTTTCACGGGTGATTTGACGTGTACTTGAAGCTGGATTCTCTTCGACACTTAACAAAATATCCACTTTCACATCATCTTCAACGTGTGGTTTTCTGTTCAGTGGTTTGACATGTCCAAGTTCTCTGAATTGTGCATGAATTTTAGACACAGTACTTTGTGAAATATTAGGCAATTCGGGATACCTGTGATTAAATAAGTTTGCCACTTCAACTTGACTTCTGCAGTTATCCCCGTACCCCATCATTAAAATCTCAATTCGGTGAGTCTCAGTTAAATATTTCATTGTTATGTCGACAAGGAAAGAGTGTTTGACAAAGATTTTACTTTTTCAGTATAAACTGTCTACACATTAACAACTGACAGAATAGAAAAAAATCCACATTATTTACCGATTTAAACCAGTCCACATTATTTACCGATTTTGGGCAATTTTCAGGTATTTATGATATCATGGGCGTAGCAGGTTTTGTTTAATATACAAATACGTCTAATAATTAGTGAGTTTAGATTTTTGATAAATCCTTATTTAGCTAATTTAAAAAAGTACCTACCAATATTTCAAGTGTAATAAATTATTTATTTTAAAATTTCACCTTGTATAATCCATAATTGACCATACATTATTCAGTTTGTTGGAATCGGTTCATTAAAAGGATTTCAAAAATAAGCAAATATACAGGGTGTTTCATTAAGAAAAACAACACCGACTATGGCATACTTGCGTGAATCACCTTCTACATTTACATTTATGTTTACATAACGCACAGCTCAATTCAAAAGTTGACGTGTCTCGGCATTTCTTATAATTTTCTAAGATAATGACATAGAGAATTTTATTCCATAAGTGGTTTCCACACTGTATTATAAAAGATTCAGTATCATGCGTTGGTATCCCAAGAATCTTTGTGTTTCATTGTTCGTATTTTGCTAAATTTGTATTCTTTCCAAGCTTTAATCGAAGCTGCGTTTCTTTTTAAGCTCATTATATACTACTCCAAACTTTAAACCACGTAGTTTTTCATGGACCAAGTAAATATTTTTCCCGGAGTGAAGTGGAAGAAACACGAAACAAATACAGATAAAAAGTAATTTGAAATTTCGAACTCCTCTTATAATATTCAAGTTTCCTAACTTTTTAAATCCGGATTCCCCAGCAGGTTCTACAAATTTATTTTTAATTCCTAGATTTTTTGGTTTCTACTTTTCTGTCATTAGCGGATTACAAAATATCGAAAAACATTAATTAAAAAAGTCGCAGAAATGTAGGATAGCCGCTCAAAGCAAAATTTTTGTAATTAGATTAATTTTTGTACCGTGTAATTAATAAAGACGCGAAACTTAAAAACAGCAGTGATTGATAATGATAAGAGTTTGCATTACTCCACATCCACGCACATAGTCCACTTTTTTGCTGGTTGAATTTGCTGTAAATTGGTTGGTAGTGTAGAGTTCCTAAAATCCCAGTTTCTTTGTGTGTTAATTGTACCGGGTGAGGGTAGCGAGCGGCCATATCTCATAAGATATTGATCGTACAGATTTATAAAAAAAAATTTATGGTAAAAGTCACCAAGAGAAATTGCTGGAAATTATTTTCAAGTTTTTCAAACGTCTGCTTAAGGGCGTAACAACTAACACTAAGTAGAAAAATGGGATTTTCATAGAATTTTGCCTAATGAAAGTATATCGATGATATAATTTTCATATTTACTGACTAT
>CAJUYG010000073.1:366183-382590 GCA_910591675.1 Galerucella calmariensis | reverse complement strand
TTTTTTTCTCGTAACAATAAATGTACAATTATACTGAAATACTTATTTTTTCGGTATAAATTATATCTTATTTGAGGCTAATAATCCATAGGCTTATTTAAAAAATATAAATTTCAGTCAAAACTTTCAAATGATTTACTATGAATATTTAATTTGTTGTTTTGAAGTGATGGAATATTATTGAAGATGTTAGGTTTTTTTCTGGGTAATGAAAACAATTTTTACCCAAATAGCATTGTTATATTTTATAACAAAATATTATATTGTGATTCGTAGACTTTCATAGTTTCTGAAGAACAATTGTATAAAGGTGTACATAAAGGAGAACAAATTTTTTTACATTAAAGAAATTACACTCGAATAAATCATTTTTTTTATGTCAAAATTTCCCAACATTTTCACGTTAATATGGCTCCTTAATAATAAATAAGCAATGTTAGTTTTAAACAAAGGGGGGTCAAACAAATCAGTTTATTTGTATATAAATACTTAACTCTTCTCTCGCATGTAAATTTATTTGATTTGTTCAATCCAAAACCGTTTGTCTAACGAAAAAAAGTCAAAAGGATAGCAACTAACAAGTGATTACGAAAATGATTTTTATTTTGATAAAAAGCAGTGGCGTGCCATTTTTCAATGTAATAACATTATATTTTGTTCAATATCAACAGTTCAAAAAAGGTACATGATTGATTTTTTTCATTAAATTCTAGAAAAATGTATCCTCTTTTAAAATTTGTGAAAATGAATATACCATTGCATTTTTTTTAACTCAAAAATTTGCTACCATTTCAGTTAACGCTATCTAGCGGCGAAGACGAAAGTCGATAAGTCAAAACCAAGTAAGCGTTATGTAGTGTAAATTATGCTCTTTCATATAAGCCCAAATTTGTTAAAATCGGTCAAGCGAAACGGGAAAAATTTTGGTTTGTTCAAAAAAACAATTGAACTTCCCCACCGCTTTATTTTGATAGATAGAACAAAACATTCCAGTCAAAAATTGTAGGTGAATAGTCAGTAAATATGAAAATGATATCATCGATACACTTTCATTAGGCAAAATTCTATAAACATCCCATTTTTCCTTTTAGTCTCGGTTGTTACGCCCTCTAGCGGACGTTTGAAAAGCTTGAAAATAATTTACAGCAATTTCTCTTGGCGACTTTTATCATGAATTATTTTTTCTAATTCTATACGACCAATATCTTATGAGATATGGCCGCTAGCTACCATTAACTAATCAGCCGGTACTGTATTTTGAACATAAATAACATACCTACAATAGAAATTATTAAAAACAACTCAATCTTGGTTTTTAAGTTTACCCATAAGCGAGGTCCTTTCTGTTCGCTAGCGACCGATAAAAAATTAATGCTGTTTTGGCAGCATTTCTTTAAAATAGCCTTTTAATATTCCAAGCAGTTATAAATGATGTTTCTCCATTATAATGTAGCACAATACAGAACGTATCATGATAAATCGCTCAGAAGAAAATATAATGTATACACACTTATATATTATAAAAAATATTAGTATATTCTTCAACGAGTGCAGAATGATAGCTATTATTCACGAGGATGAAGTTTCCAAAACGAGGGAGCACAGTGAGTGAGTTTTTGAATCATCCAAGTGAATAATTGCCATTCTACACAACTAAACGACTATACTTTCTCCACGACTGAAAATAAAAAACTTCCTGCTAGGATCGAACTTCGATCGTCCGCGCCATAGTCAACCACCAGTAGGCTATAGAGCATATTTATAAAAATGTAAGGAGTAAATATATATACGTAACTCATATTTTTAATCGGAAGCCTTACATTTAAAAATGAAATTAATTCCTGGAGGCGTATATATTCACTATCACTACTGTTGTCCATTTTTTTTTATTATAATACGTAAAATTATGATTTTATAATTATTTTGACGTTTCAAACGACGCGCTGTCAGAAGTGATTTGCGTTCTTAGGTAAATGAAGTTTTAACTATTTGATTTATTCATTTTAGCGTGAATTCTGATAATAATAGAATGTGATTGGCTCTCGAGAGTGAATTCTTTTTATTATTCACTGGTGTGAAGAATTTATATCATTATACAGCTAAATATGTAAAAATAATTTGTGCGTTATTATTTAGTCGTGGAGAAACATATTTCTATGTATAAGCGTTAACTATTAAAATTTTGGCGAATGCACCGCACCTTCGCCATATTTTTAAATTTCTGTAATAAACGATCTTAGTGCTGGCTTTATTTTCAAATTTATTTTTTGAAATTGCTTGTATTGGCCGGAAACTGTATCTCTCGTTATAAACTGAATTTGGAGTAGTAAGTGCTTTTAACGGAAACATTTGCTGGCGCCTATATCCTATTTTTGAGTAATTAGTGCTTTAGACGAGATTATTATTGGCGATTAAGAAAATACTGAAAATATTTATTACAGTATGAAAAATTGCATATAATACATAGCGCACTAAAAGATGTTTACACTGTATTTTACATACTGTTTGTTATATCCGTCGAAAGAGACCGACCCGGATATAAAACTCAGATGTATTCAGTCCGTCATGACGTTAGCAGTTAACCAAAGAAACGTTATTTTTGGTTCATTAACCAATATCATCCCGTTATTTCTGCTTGATTTGCCGATCTGCTTATTTTCTGGCAGGATGTCACAATTTTCCGTTATATCTTGGAAAATATATTGCATTATATGACTTTAACCATACTACGGAATTTTATTTTGCAAAAATCTACTATAAAATTATATTAAGATAAACATATCAGTGTTACTAGAGGGACACCGGTGGAATTATGAATTTATACCAAAGTTTATACCAAATATACAGAAATTCGCAGAAAATGCTATACCTTGCCCAAAATATTACATTACATACCTAGATTTTGTGTGTGTGTGTGTGTGTTTGGGAGCACTGCAGCCTGTTGGCTTATTGTACTCTACTCCCACATTTATTGCACCCATCCAGTTATCCCCGTACCTTCGAGTAAACGATATAGGTCCATTGGATGTGTGCCATATACTCCGGGTGGCACATTGGCTTCTCCGAAAATTGTTTGTCTCCCCGAGTCCAGTGCCTCACAGTCAGATATCTAAGATATGGGTTACGGTCTCGGTCTCCATGTCACAAAGTCTGCAGCTGAGGTCCCCGTTATATAACCCTATTTTATGCAGGTGATCTTTTACCGGGGTATGACCCGTTAAATAACCTGTAATAATTCTTAGCTTATTCCTACTGATATTCAGTAGTTCTTCGGCCCGTTTTACACAGGTTTCACTGTGTACCTGCTTTGGAGTGTTCCTCCACTGAAGTTTATGTTGGCTTTGTACCCCTTTTTGTATTTGCCCTCGGACTACCTTCTTTGTGGTCCCAATAGCTGGTTCTGGTCCAACATATGCTGTTGCTGAACCTCTTCTCGCGAGTTCATCAGCTTGTTCATTTCCAGAAATACCGTTATGTCCCGGCACCCACACTTATCTTACTTTAATGTGGTCTGCTAGTTCATTCAGTTTTTTCTGGCATTCTTCTACCAGTCTGGATGTTACCTTGCGGCTGTTTAAAGCTGCAAGGGCTGCCTTGCTTCAGTTAGTATGTTTATCCTATTAGTGTCAGTCCTATGTTTGTTAATTCTGACACATTCTAGGATAGCATAAATCTCTGCCTGGAATACAAAGGTATGTTCTCCTAGTGAAAAGAAGCATCTTGTGTTTCTCATTTCACCATACACACCTGCTCATGTCCCTTCCCCAGTCTGTGTACCAGGTCTCTCCTCCGGGAAGCTTCAGTCTGCTCGGGTCTTGCCAGTCCTTTCTGTGAGGTATTTCTACCTTATATTTGGGACTGTGGAGAAGTTTAATGGCCATATAGTCTGTTTTCATATCTAAAATGGCTCCACTTATGATGTCCTTAATGGATATGTGTCCTGATCTAACTATTTTGCTGCTCAGGTTATTTTGCTGCCTAAATAGCCCCATCCTTGCTTCCCCCAATGTCACGAGGTGTTATGGAGGAAAGCCAAAAAAGGCTTCTAGTGCTGCCGTTGGCGTGCTTCTCATGCACCCTGCAATACTGAGACAAGCAAGTCTTTACACCTTGCCTAGTCTCATCATTGCGTTCTTTTGTGTTGTCTTTGTCCACCAGACCAAAGACGCATATGTTATTATGGGTTTAACCACTACACTGTATATCCAGTGTATCATTCGCGGACTCAACCCCCATGTTTTCTCACAAGTTCGTCTTGCCATCATTAATGTGGTTTCCGATCTTGTTGCTACTTTTTCCATTAGTTTGGTCCATGTTAATCTCGAGTCAATAATCACCCCGAGATATTTAACATCCATAACCATTGGAATCTCCGTACCTTGAAGGAATAATGGTCCCAATCCCACCAGGTCCCTTCTTTTGGTATAGGGTACTATGTTTGATTTGGTGGGACTTATAGTTAAACCCACATCTTCCGTCCATTTTGTTACTATGTTCAGAGCCTGTTGCATGCGCTCTCTGACCGTAGTATTGAATCTGCCTTGTGATATGATGACCAGATCCTAAGATAGTATGGTGTTCCTTTTTGAGTCTCCTTATCAGTCCGTCCATTACAAGGTTCCATATTAGAGGAGACAGGACTTCTCCTTGAGGACACCCACTTGAAACCCGGGCTGATAATGTTTCACCCATCAAGGTTGAAAAGATCGTTCGGTCTCTCAGCATGCAGTCTATCAATCTGCAGCTTGTTTCGTCAATTTGCTTTTGACGAATTGCCCTAGTGATTACTTTGTGAGAGGTGTTATCAAAGGCACACTCTATGTCAAGGAAGGCTGCTAATAATACTTCGAGAGCATACTTTATTCCCTGTACTAGGTGATGGAGTGCTATCTCTGTGGATACTCCTGGTCTGTATGCATATTAATCCAGGTCGATCGGTCTTTCTACTAATGATCCTCCTCTAATGTGCATGTCTACCAATTTTTCCAATGTCTTCAGTACAAATGACATCAGACTTATGGGTCTCAGGGACTTTGCTTTATTGTCACCTGTTTTACCAGGTTTAGGAATAAAGACAACCCTAATATTTCTCCAGACCTTTGGTATGTACCCTAGTCCCATGCTTGCTCTAAGCATCGTACACAGTCTGCTGAGTATAATGCCGTTTGCCTTTTGCAGCATAATTGGATAAATCTCGTCCG
This sequence comes from Galerucella calmariensis, assembly GCA_910591675.1. Classification (NCBI taxonomy): domain Eukaryota; kingdom Metazoa; phylum Arthropoda; class Insecta; order Coleoptera; family Chrysomelidae; genus Galerucella; species Galerucella calmariensis. The sequence goes on along the minus strand of CAJUYG010000073.1, from coordinate 377,389 downwards.
GTCCCGGTGATTTATATGGTTCAAATGAGTTTATTGCCCATTTTATTTTGCTTTGATCTACTACTTTCCAACTTTCCTCGTTACTCCGGTTTGGGGTCTTTGAGACCATATGTTGTTCTGTATCTAATGGATACCTAGATACTAGGTACCTACCTTATTTTTTCAAGAGTCCCGCGTTCCAGTTGCTGCCAGACTTACAAACCCAAGAAAATTAATGGAATTATAAACACTGATGGTATCCTTACATTGTAAATTTGTAGAAGGGGAAGGAAGTATAATCATCGCATTCACCCTTCCTCTTAAAGTGAAATAAAAAGGCGGAGTGATTCACCGCAATAAAGGAATCTAAGAGCTCCAAGATGGAGCGCTAATCATTTCTACGGAAATGTAAAGGCTAATATATATATAAATTGTATTGTTCATCTCTAGTTATATACTAACTGTGATTATATTTAGTGTTTTTTTAGAGAAAAATACTTATTTTAAAGTACACACTTTATTTTGTTGAGCTTTCGTTGCATTTCGTCAACTTCATCAGAACAAAACTTGTGATTAAAAAATAAAATCTAAAAACTCCATTATATAAAAAAATACAGAATACTTTCCTAAAAACACGTCTAAATTTTGATTATTTCACCAAACTAATGTCAAAATTGAAAATGACAAATCAAATCTTTATAAATTTGTGTTGGTAAATAGCAATTTTAAAGGTGGTATTTAATTGTCCGTTGGTTCATTGATTGATGTCAGTTTCTGTGTCGATGTTTGGACTAGTATTAGTTACAGAATGATCATGATATCTTTTCTTTTTTAGTTTCAAGTCTAGGTCTATGAGATTTGAGTAAATTGAATTGAGTCCGTCAGTATCGCTCTTAGTATTCATTGGATGTTCTTCTTGTGATATTCTAGTCATTTCAATAAAAAGATTTTATTTTTTAAACACAAATTTTGTTCTGATGAAGTTGACGAAGTGCAACGAAAGCTCAACAAAATAAAGTGTGTACTTTAAAATAAGTATTTTTCTCTAAAAAAACCACTAAATATAATCACAGTTATATAGTTATATATATATATATATATATATATATATATATATATATATATATATATTAGTGAACTTGCTTAAATTATTTTATTTCTACATATGTCATATAAACTTCTAATTTTAAATTCAACTCTAGCCACACTGTGAAATTATACCCGATCAGATAATTATGCTCTTGAAGTACTAAACTGGATATTTCAATCACAAGTTCAAACATTCACAATTTTACTAATCTCTCGTTTACTGACGCAAGCAATCCTCTTAACTCAACTTTCATGCTCGTCATAAAGATAAGATTTCCCACACTCGACATAATTTTTCACTTATACTTGTTGCCTCTTGATTAATGTTTTTAATGGATAATGCACATTAATATTTTATCATTAACCTATCATTTTCTGGTGCTATAACGAATGGGGAGTGGTAACGTATGTTGTAAGAAGCATTTTAAATTGCTTTACCACACGAATTACGTAATATATTTTACCTACGACTTACTTGTGCTTGTATTTATAATCTTATTATTAATAATACTTGAACAACGTCGAAAATATATATTTTTATTAATATTTTTCAAATATTTATGTCTGCTGTATTTTGAGGGAAATTGTTGATGCTCATTTCACTGTCACTCGACATTTTTCAATCGAATAAAGCCTCACACAAACCAGTTAAAAGGATAATAAGATGCGAAGTTTTTTGACATTTTTGCTGTTCGTTTGCTCTTAATTTTGATGCTTTGACGGCTTATCCCATACTATGTATATTTACTATTATATTATGATACATTTACACTTAAACAGATGAAAGAACTGGGTTGATGGAAACGGAACAAATATTTAATTCCAAATAACTTACATCTAATAATATTTGCCATTTATATATTTAGAATAAAATCTCTATAATATATAAATAGTAAAGTTTGAATAAAATGGCAACGTCTATGGACAGTTGCTAAGTGGTTGCTATACAGTGCTATTCAAAAGTCCCCTCCCCCCCTCGTATCTTTTGAACGGCTACACTTACATTGATAAAATTTGGAGGGTGAAAATAAAGTGTTGTAAACTTCTCTACGAATGGTAACATGTGACGTAATATTAATAGATGACGTCACAGTGCTACTCTGGCCAATAATTTTAAATAGGACCTTATGGCAAGTGATATCTCGTTTGAAAGGCATTGACATTGGCTACATAGCCATATTAATTTTGTTTGGGTTTAAGGTAATTTTGACGGATAAATTAAATAAATACCAAAATTATTATTTCACATTTAAATATTGAAGATTTTTCAGTCCATCTCTGGCTAGTTGAAATCCAAGGTTCTTACTATGGCACCAGATAGCATTGGCGTTTTGAAAGAAAGAATTATTGAAGAATGCAATGCAATTTCAGCTGACACATTCGAACGAGTACGATAAGAGTTTACTAATAGGATGCATTATTGTCAGGAAGTAGACGGAGCACTTTTCGAACACTTGCTATAAGAACCCATTGTTGATATTTGTTTAATTAAATTTAATAAAATAATTTCAATAATTTTGGTATTTATTTAATTTATCCGTTGAAATTAGTTGAAGCCCGAACAAAATTAATATGGCTATGTAGCCAATGTCAATGCCTTTCAAACGAGATATCACTTTCCATAAGGTCCTATTTAAAATTATTGGCCAGAGTGGCACTGTGACGTCATCTATTACTATTGTGTGTGTGTGTGTGTGTGTGGTGGAGAATGGCCTCAGACATAGTCTATTAGCCACAGAAAATTGAAAGTTAGTAAGAAATTGAGATATCAAAGCGTATGTCTAAATAGATAATTTAGACTTATTTATGAAATTCACTATAGCATCAAGTATTATTTTAAAAAGATGATTCGGGAAACGACCATGATTCATTCTTAAACGAGATATGATGGAGGTATATTGTTTTCTATAATCAAAATTAGAGATATGAGGAATCTTAGTTGGTAAAGTAGGATGCAAAAGGAAATATTGACTATTAGATGTTTTAGCGAAATCGGCGTAAGATTGCTCCCAATTGGTTCTAATATATTTCTTATAATCATTTAAAAGGTCTGAGAAAACAAAAAGTTTAGTATAAGTGTTCATTTTGGAGGCTCTCTTGGCTTCCAAGTCAACGTACTCATTTCCTTCTAAGCCACAGTGCCTTTTTACCCAAATAAATAAAATACTTTTTTTCGAGGTTTTTAATTCACTTAATAGTTTTTTTATTTCTAAAATTGTATTTTGTCTGTAGTACTTGAGAGGGGAACCTTCTATAGCCTGTAATACTGACTTGGAGTCACACATAATAACAGCTATTTGGATCGGATTTAAAGTGCACCAAGTTAATGCTTTTGATATGGCGGAAGCTTCTGCAGAAAAAACAGAACAATAGTTGGGAATTCTAAATCTTTTCACATAATTAGAGTTTGAAACAAAAAATGCTGCGCCAGTCCCTTCATCACATTTCGATCCATCAGTGTATATTGTAGTAACATTGTCGCCTATATTGTTAAGTTCAGTTTTCAAAACTACTTGGTTAATATTACTAATTTCGTAAAAACAGGGGTATATGATGTTAGGTACAGTCACTACACCATGGTGTATATACAATTTTTTCCACTACTAGCCAAATTTAAGACAAAAATTGAAAATAATTCACAAACGCACCACGAGAAGCGTTTACCACGGCGTCTGACTGACAAGTACACTGTCAGTTTTCGATATATTATGAATGTACTCGTTATGTCATCAGTCATTTGCGGTTGAGCGCGAGTTTTAAACTAATGGCATTTTTATTCAAATACATTTATCTTGATAGGTGATTTCAAGCAGCAAATATGTTAAAGACAATCTCCTGGGTATACAAAATTATGTTGCTCAAGTTTTTGTTGAACTACCATCCCGGAGATGATGGTACAATATTTAATAACGAACATCAGTGCATTGCGTATGCAGATGACTTGACAGTATTGGCAAAATCAAAGAAAGAGCTCACTAAAATTACAAAAAATCTCGCAGAACAAGCAAACATTTTAGGACTGCAAATTAACCAAGAAAAAACAAAATATATGGTCCTTGGAGATACTGGAAGTATCGGAGAGAATCTGATGGTGAAAACGACAAGGGAAATGGACTACAGTTTCCAAAGGGTACATGAATTTATTTATTTGGGAGTACTAATATCTAGCAATGCCCACGAAGAACAAGAAATACAGTCAATAATCACGAAAGGCAACAGAAAATTTGGAATGCTCCAGTCACTGATGAAATCAAAATACTGTTCAAGAAAGATGAAGATAAGAATATATAATACCATTATAAAACCCACTGTAACATACGAAAGTGAAACATGGATTTTAACAAAAAAAAAACAGGAAGAAAAGCTGGAGCGCTGGGAGCGAAAAATTCTGAGAGCAATCTTCGGTGGAATAAAAACACCTGAAGGATGGAGGAGGAGAACAAATGAAGAAATAGACATGTTATATGGAGAAGCAAGGATAACATCGAGAATAAAAACATACAGGTTAAGGTGGTTGGGACACGTAGAAAGATTGAACAAAGAAAGAATGACAAAAATGGCTCTTTACAGGACTCTTATTGGCAAAAGAAGAAGAGGACGGCCTAGAAAAAGATGGTTTGAAAGTGGAGTTCCCAAAATATTTGAATTTGTCCTATTTTGAATTAGGTTAATACTAGAAAATTATTAACCACTAATAGAAAAACTCAACTTCTCAGTTGGCTAGAAGAAGCAATAATTGTCAACTTCATAGCTAGTAGTGGAAAAAACAATTGACAACTTTGTCGTATATACACGCAAATGAACTTTTTGCTAATGTTCGCCGCTCAAAAAAAAAAAAGAAAAGGAAATTGTAATAACCAAATAAATTGTAGTTATAGCATTCTGGTTCAAAATCTGTAATCATTTATAACTTTTCCCATTTCCTTGTCGAAATTATCAGTGGAAAGCGTATTTTAAACAAAGGCGAACATAAAGAAGTGATTTGGAGCCTGTCACACATTTAAAACTTTATTTGGTTGTGCACAGTTTAGGAAAACATCAATATTTTCTGTATTTATTTTTTTTTAATAAAAAATTATTGATCTACAATCGAGATGTATACATTCGAGAGGTTTTTGAACAAAATGCAACTGCACTATATTCATAATTCAAATGTGTTATAAATTATTCTGTCTGATCAAATCAGAACACTCTTGGGCAATACATAATTTCAATAATAAATAAACTAGAGCAAAATGTAAAATCAATCAAATTTTCATTATACTGAAACAAAAACCCAGCGCTTTGATAAATACATTAAAACAGCCGCTGGGCATGTTTGACAATAAATTATAATTATCTGATACATTTATGTTAAAAATATACTTTTTCGAAAATTTCATGACATAATTCTAATCCGTACTTATTTTTGGTTGATCTTTGTATAATAAAATCCAAACAAAACATAATATGTTGAAGCTTTATCACCTCACATATTATGACTACAAGGTTGAATCACCTTTCGGGAATAATAAGCATAAGTGTCACGGAAATCTTGGTTTATTACCTCATATTTTTCACATTTCATACGTTTTTAGCTGGCAGTTTAACATGCCGTGACAGTATCTTTGAACAAATTATTTTTACGAATTGATACACTTCTTTCCCTGCTTCTTTTACGTTATTTTCTCGTATTTTATCTACCGCATCCATTAAGATTTCTTAAACTCCGAGAACCTCATGAAAAATATAAAGTACAACAAGAGGTCGTAGAATGAAAAACTTTTTCCAAACTGGTAAGTTCATTGAATTCACAAAAATACACGAATGTGTCAATTTCAAATAAAGTTTCTGATACCATTCACAACAGTTTTTATAGTAATCTTTTAAATTAAGCAGGATTAACGACACTGATGCATTTGTTCACGCGATGTATGTATGTATGTATTTTGGGGTAACATTCACTGAGACCTAAAAGATCTATTGTGCCCCCTTACTTCTACTCAGTTTCTGAGGAGAGTCGTCTCCTTCCTTTAGTCCTATTTCCGGGAGGAATTTTAGGATGTCTGCAGGCTTCAACTTAGGTAAATGTTCCTCTTCTATCCAGTAATCTCCCAGGTGCTGTGCTCTAGGATTCTGAAGTGCTGTGCAGTTGGAAAGTATGTGGATGGAGGTTTCTTCTTCCATGCCACAAAATCTGCATTCTTCTTCCTCCACTATTTTGAGCTTTTTCAGGTGCCTATTCAGGCGACAATGTCCCGTTAGGATCCCTGTTAAAACTCCTAGCGCAGTTTTACTTTGACTTATGCATTCATTTGATCTCAATAGGTTGTAGTCACCCAGAAGAGTCTTTGATTGTATAAGCACTACTAGATCTTTCCAATGGTCAGATCTTCTATTTTTCTCGACTTTACCTATTTCTTCCAATATTACATTGAGGCTGATTCCGCAGAAGCGTTCAGGCCCCCAGAAAGGTATTTCAGTCCCCCTCTTTGCTAGTTCATCTGCTATTTCATTTCCTTCTATTCCAGTGTGTCCTGGAATACATAGTAGGGTGACTATATTGTTCTCGCCTAGTTCATTGAGTTTGTCTAGGCATTCCCACACCATTTTGGAACTGATTACACAAGAACTCAGTGCTTCAATGGCTGCTTGACTATCCGACCTTATGATAATCCTTTGTCTTTTGTATCCTTTATCAATATTGAACTGGGCGTGGATTTCCGCTCGAAAGATACTTGGGGTTTTTCCCAAGCTTTCAGAGTGTCCCGAACACTCCTATCCCAGTTCCTTCTATTGCTTTTAAGCCATCTGTGTACCATTGAATGGCATTCTTTCTATGTCTGGTAATGGTATTTGGATCCCATTCCTTCTTGTTGCTCAATTCCGTAACGAATTTCTTTGAAAAGTCAGGTTGTCTGATTTCTAAGAAGTGAGGAGGTGGTTTTTTTTATTGATTCCCTCTCTACTTAGTCTGTATCTTGTTCTTAACGGATTAACTGGATTAGCGACACTGATGCATTTGTTCACGCGATGTAGTTCATTGTAAGATTAATAATTCAAACACTGTGTATATAACGATCAGGTTATACGCCCGAACAACCAACATTCTATGAGATCTTCTGATGGAATCTTGTTAATAACTTGAAGGCGAAACTAATTTTATGAAACTTTGTGGTGGAATAAGTAATTTGCACATTTTAAACATGAAAAGATAATGTTTTAAAGGGGGAAGTCGGTCGCATTACGTTCGAGCAATAGAGATGAGAGACATAATAAAACAAATTGCTGAAAGTGAATTAAATGAAAAATAGGCATAGAGAAGTTCGGAGTGATGGATGCGGTTGACGAAAATAACATAAAGTCGGGTAATACAGCAACCCAGTCAGAGGATTTGGAAGGTAAAGACTATTAATCTTTTTATTGTACTTGATGAAAACATTTACAAAATATATTATGCCTAACCAAATTTCACACTCACAAAATACAACATAAAGTATGTCCCATTTTGGCTGGAACTGATGCTATTAATAAAGTAGAACTTTGCGGTTTTCGCGAAGCTTATCTACTTTTTTGTTTAATCTCATTTAAAGATTTTTTAAACTAACACACAACCGCAAAATCTGGGGATATTGCCTTATATTGTAAAATTTTCGGCAAATTAATTTTTTTATTGTTTTATTGTGAAAAGTATGATATACAATTTCTGTTAATAACCCAGTGTAGTAGTTACTCTGTGTAAAAATTACATCATACTATATTTATTTATGCAAAAAAGTAAAATAATTATATTCTATAATTAAAAAAATGAAATTCTTGCGCTCAATTCACAAAAAAAACACTTGATTTTAGTAATTCGTATGTTATCCTCGAGCATTCAGAACAGCGCGACATCTACATGGCATACTAAAAATTAAGTTGTCTATGTCTGCTTGAGAAATAGCATTCCAGGCGTCCGTGAGAGCTAAAAATAAAGTCTGTGGATTATTTCTAGGTCTCCCCATACGTAGTACTTCTCGCTGGAGCATATCCCATACATATTCTATGGGATTGATATCCGGGGACTGCGCCGGCCATTGCAAAACTTCAATACCTTGCTCATTTAAGAAGTCCATTGCAAGTCTGGAAGTATGCGGACGAGCATTATCGTGCATAAACAAAAAGCTAGGACCTACAGCTGCTGCATATGGAATGACAATAGTTTGTAGGATAGTATCAAGGTACGACATACACGTCATAAAACTGTCCAGTAAAATGAGATCAGTTCTTCCGCCAACGCTAATACCTCCCCAAACCATGATTGTACCGCCTTGGTAAGAATGAACTTCCTGGGCAAATGCTAAACGGTTTATATGACCTGGCTCTCTCCAAACACGTACTCGTCTCGAGTTTGGATAAACTCCAAATCGAGATTTAAATCTGAATAGCACGTTAGCCCAATTGACGTTTATCCATGAAATGTGTTCCTGTGCCCACACTAAGCGAGCTCCTCGATTTCCTCGCGTTAGTGGAGGAACTCTTAAAGGGCGCCTGGCACGTAGGTTGCTCTCATGCAATCTACGACGCACTGTATCAGCCGACACTTCCACTTGGTGAACCTCTTGGACTCTAATTTGAAGCTTAGGAGCAGTAACATTTCGATTTCTTCTAGCAGTCAACTGTCTCGGGGTAGTGATTCGACCACGACCCCTATGTCTTTCCGCTACACCACCAGCTTCACGATATCGGCGATGTAACCACAGTATAAGAACGAACCAGTAGTATAACTCTTATAAATTTCATTCATAAATTGCCAGAGCTTTTGATGACCTTGAACGGATCGCTTTACGATTCATTTTACCATAGGCGTAGGTGGCATAAGTTCTAAAATGACTTGAACGTGTTAAATCTTTTTTCTTAAATATTGTAGAACAGTCCACTGATCAGTGAATAAAACAATAGTCTTATACCAAATATTCATTGGTTTTTCCATATTACAATTTCATTTTGTTATGATTTTTAAAATTTTTATTGACAAATTATAATGTGTAATATAGTCGTACCCTGAAGAAAAGTTTCATTAAATATTTTATTGGAAAATCAACACAAGGATGTAAAAACTCTGTTGTTTGACTAATATTTATGAGTGATTCAACAATATTATCTTCCGTAGCAACTTTCTCAAAAGTCATTTGGAATAATGTTTCTAATAATGAGATGTATTGTACAAAATTTTCATGCGGCACATTCAAGTTTCCAAAAGTATCCTTATTCGTATTTTCATAAGCTCTAAGGTAACAGTATAAAGACGAATCGTCTAAATTCTGATACGCTTGTGAATACGTCTCACATACGCTGCATGTATGAATTTCCGAACATGTTTCAATTAAATAACCACAAAAATAGCGAACAAAATTCTTTTCCAATAAATCATTTGTCTGAAAGTCTTAAGGCATTGCAGTATTTGATGAAAGGAATATTGTTGGAATAGCCTTTTTTTAAAGAAGTTTTCTTTTATGAGGTTGCATAATCATGTCTGGTTAAAAATGAGCACCACATAAACGATGACTAATATTGTATAGAGTTTATAGTTTTGGCATCAAGTCAGGCCTATCGCATGCTTCGAGCCAAACTTTAGCTTTGAAACAAAAACAACAAAGTAAATCAATGCATGGAACTAAGGCTCATAAATGTAATATGAAGATCAAATAATAAAGTATTATACTAACAGTTTCTAACCTTTCTGAATCCTTTGGAAAAAGGTATAATTTTCCATCACTATTATAATATTTATTGTTACATCCACGAACTACACACACAATACCCGTTTTCTTCTTTTTAATGGTATCCATTGCAAAAAAATGCTTATAAACTATAAAAATAATACCGAAAACCCGTGAAAATATAAGCTGCAATAAATAATTCGATTCGCAAATTCACCACTGGCACTTTAGTTGGATCGCAGCACAGCACTGGCCGGCGGATATAGAGTAGAATTCATAAAAACTTTTGAAATCTGTCAGTTTAAATATGTCAATGCAAATATGTTTCAAACTTTTATAACTGTCACTGTCAATACAATAAATTGTGTTTGTAGTATCGGCACAGTATAGGAACGTTTCTACACTGTGGTATCGGTTGTTATGGTCAACGAGCGATTTGCCATTTTTTACGCTCGGCGAGCGAAAAGTAACTCTCCTCAAGAAATGTCAACTTTTCGTCGTAAATGGCAAGCGAAAAAGCCTACTTTTCTATGTGATTGTAGAAAAAATAATATACAGTACACAGTGGCGTGTTATCATTTCTATTTCGAGGTGCAATAATTGATTTTTTTTACATTTTCTCCGACTTAAGCTACAATATCCCTAGATTTTGCGGTTGTGTGTATTTCAGTTTCGAAAATCTGTGCTTTTTGAGGATACTCTCTATGTTCAAATATATTGGGTATTTCAGGTGGAGAAAAAGCATACGCAACATTCATGAATGTTTAGAGTTTGCCTTCATATATTAAAAAAGTCTTTTGAAACGCTTTTAATCGTTTTTATGACAGAGCTCGTTTAAAAATATTTTACACGGGAAAAATTTGCATTATGAGAAAATCGTTTAAAAAATTAATTAAGCTCTGGAATTTTGAAAATATAAAAGTAATAAGAATGTGTGGTATATATTCGAAAATCTGCGAAAATACGGGCTGTTTTTTGAGGTGGTTTATTTCTGGAATGTGTTGTTCAAAACCTACCTTCTCAACGTAGGGCACAGTGTTATTTTCTTGTAAATACATTAGACCATATTTTTGGTGATTTTTATGTTTAGGTAATTAATTATACAGTGCTTTTCAGATAAAAGTATCCACCTTTAATAACTTTTGTAATACTGGTATTTAGAAAGAATCCAAAAACACGTCAATTTATGTTGGAAGGGGCAAGCATTATGGCTTATTTAAACTTACTGGAAAAGCCACCCCCTCACCCCTAGCAGCATCCCCTTTATTTTTTTAAATTACTTTTCATATTTTTTATGTAAAATTTGGATACTCCTCTTTGAGCTGATTTCAAAAATGTATTATACTTGTAGGTTAAAGTGGTTAGTTTATGAGATAAACAACTTTTCTTTTAAGAGCACAAATTTTACTCATTTTTTACTTTCACCTTATTTGCCTGTACTAAAATGGGTTGTACAA
>CAJUYG010000073.1:293951-351183 GCA_910591675.1 Galerucella calmariensis | reverse complement strand
ATATATATTTTTTTCCTCTTTTAAAACGATGTTATTAAATACCAAAACGGCACGCCATAAAAAAGCGTATAGGAAGTTGATTTGTTAATAATACTGCAACAGTTGGTGCGTTCAAGTAGAGGAAGATGTAAAAGCAATGAAAACAAAATACAGAGACGGAAGAAAATGGAAAACTATAACAAAAGAGGCCAGAACTGATAAAATATTATAGCGGCACTCTTCAATAGGATTAACCACAGCCCTATTGAGCTATCCATAATCCATCGGGATTGAACGGCCATGATAATGATGATCAGGTATAATATGTAATAGTTTTGAATGATAAAATAAAACAATTTGATTTGTTAAAATATAGATTATAATAAAATTAAAGTTGTGATGCGCTTCGCTAACACAGTAGCTTTCTCAAACGAGTGGAGGTATAAATTTTTTATTTTTACAGGGCCTTAATACTGAGTTTTACGGATATTGACAATAATATTATAATCTATTTACATGGAAATAAAAGTGTATAAATATGGGATTATTTAAGTATTTAACAACTTTATCTGGATATTCATTCACAACAATCTTACCGCTACCTTTCTAGGTAAAAAGATTTAACAAGGTGGGATGTATGTATGTATGTATGTATTTTGGGGTGACATTCACTAAGACCCAAAAGATCTATTGTGCCCCCTTACTTCTACTCAGAGTCTCAGAGTCTCAGAAACTAGTAGTTCCTTTAGTCCTATTTCCCGGAGGAATTTTAGGATGTCTGCAGGCTTCAACTCAGGAAAATGTTCCTCTTCTATCCAGTAATCTTCTAGGTGCTGCGCTCTAGGATTCTGAAGTGTTGTACAGTTGGCAAGTATGTGAATGAAGGTTTTTTTTCCATTCCACAAAATCTGCATTCTTCTTCCTCCACTATTTTGAGCTTTTTCAGGTGCCCATTCAGGCGACAATGTCCCGTTAGGATCCCTGTTAAAACTCTTAGCGCCGTTTTACTTTGACTTATGCATTCATTTGATCACAACAGGTTGTAGGCACCCAGAAGAGTCTTCGATTGTATAAGCCCTACTAGATATTTCCAATGGTCAGATCTTCTCTTTTTTCTCGGCTTCACATATTTCTTCCAATATTACATTGGGACTGATTCCGCAAAAAAGTTCAGGCCCCCAGAAAGGTATTTCACTCCCCCTCTTCGCTAGTTCATCTGCTATTTCATTCCCTTCTATTCCAGTGTGTCCTGGAATTCATAGTAAGGTGACTAAATTGTTCTCGCCTAGTTCATTGAGTTTGTCTAGGCACTCCCACATCATTTTGGAACTGATTATATATATATAGGCCGGCACCCCTGTTGTCGGAGTATAGGCCGCTCATTTTGAGCTCTTTTGATCCTTGAAAAAATACAACAATATACATAAACGAAGACTTTACTAGAGAAGTGCTAATACAAAGGAAAGAACTCAGAGCATATATGAAAGAAACAAGGAACGCAGGAAATCAAGCAAATCTTAAGTTTAACAAACTGTGGATAAATGGAATGGCTTACTCTTTAAATGAATTAAAACAAAACTCGCTAGTGAAGGATACAGATCAGGTTACAAGCCCAAAGGAAGAACATACAGCAATAGATCAATGACTGAAGAAGCGGAGGAAACTGATAAAGAGAAAACTACAAAAATTTTGAACTGATTACACAAGAGTTAATGGCTGCTTGACTATCCGACATTATGATAATCCTCTGTCTTCTGTATTCTTTATCCTGGTTCCTGGCCCGAACACTCATCTCCAAGGGGGGATTGTTGATATCTACGAGGCTTGTTCAATTGAAACCCATCTTTGGTCCAGGAAATATTTATTGACAAGTACAGTTACAAATAACTACCACTACAATTGAGGCACATTTCCCACTGTTTCACCAACCGATGTGTACCCTGCTTATAGAATTCTTGTGGCTGCTGCTGGAAGAATTCCTTCACAGCGTTTTGTACTTCTGCGTCCGACTGAAAACGGTTACCTTTTAACGCCTTTTTTAGTGGCCCAAAGATGTGAAAATCGCAAGGCGATAAATCGGGACTATAGGGTGGATGCTCTAATATTCTCCATTTCTTTCGTTGCAGATTTTCTTTCACTACGTTGGCAACATGAGGCCGAGCATTATCACATTTGGACGGATTGTTAACAACAAACGCCATTTCAAAGTAACAATACTTAAAATCGCTGTCAAATATAAACGAAATAAACAGATCAGTGTGACGTTTGCATACACTACTAATGCTGGAAAACCTGACCAAAGATGGGTTTCAATTGAACAAGCTGTGTATTTGGTCGTTAAGAAGATTATCTGAATATTTGTTTTTATCCATCTCAAGAGCTTCTAAAAGATTTAATTTTAGGGATTTAGGTTCTACATGCAAGATTTCCAAGTTTGAATCGAAAGTGTGTTGGTTTACTAATAAATGATTAGAGTAGTTTGAATCTGATTTTTGGTTGTCATACGTTATGTTCTGAAATTCTAGTTTTAAAATTCCTAAAAGTTCTACCTATATAAATTTTATCTCTTAATGGTCATTACCACACTTTAATTTATAAACTCCTGATTTGTTTAATTTTGTAGATTTAGATTTGTTGTTTTTAATGAATGTAGAAAAATTGTTATCGGTTTTAAAGCAAATATTCGAGTCTACAGTTTCTAAAAATAATATTAATCAGTTTTACATAATCTCACATACAATAAATAGACTTACTTAAAGATGTACGTGTTGTTGATGTATCCAAAAAATGGTACAGTGTAAGTCAGCATCCAGATGTTACCGCCACCGCAGTCATAATACGGCTTGGACCACTTTCCATCCTCATAACGTACTGACAATATTTCTTGAGCAATGCGATTACCCATTGCTGTACTGTTGTGTCGGTGTGCCTTATAACCTGAAACAAGTTTTGGAATATACTAAAATTTTCGAAATTATCTCTCGTAACCGAATGCATGGTTGAATATTTCCAGATATTGGTTCTGGAAAGTGTTATGTATTTCGGCTCCGAGACTTTTATTAGAAATTCCATATTCGGGGTGTCATATAATGTGTAAAAATGAATATGAGGGATTTTTAAATTGGATAAAGTGGTTTATATTGAGCTAGTAGCATCTACCCTCCACTTCGCTCGCGTTAAATTCGTGATAATGTATCCCTCATGATGATTGGTTGAGTAGTTAACAGTTCTTATTAATATAATTGTTATTTATTTTATCGCCAACCGTCAGTAAAGCCGTCAATTATCAGATTGATTTCCGGAAGTAAACAAACAGTTTACCTTCCTTTACTTCATCTGCCGCATTTGCGGCAGGTAAAGTATTTTGACTTTGACTTACTCACTTACTCGAAAATCATCATCTGTCAGTGTCACGCTTCTCCCTATTACGGCTCTATAATAGTTTTCTTGCGATTTATTTATAACAAATTATTGTTGGAACTCTTTTGACTTCAGGAATTAACTTTGAATATAACAAATAATAAGTAGATTGAACTACCAGATTGACATTTGTAGTTCTCTTAAACTAAAGTGAAAATACAGGTTTTGTTAGAAACATTTTCAATCTTCTGTTAAAAATTGAGTTACAAATAATCTCAAAATTTTAAAAAGTTTAAAAATAAGAATAATAGTTACAAATAATCTTTTTCTACAATCACATTGAAAAGTAGGTTTTTTCGCTTGCTATTTACAACGAAAAGTTGACGTTTCTTGAGGAGAGTTACTTTACGCTCACCGAGCGTAAACAATTGAAAACGCTCGTTGCCCATAACAACCGATACTACAAAAATAATTGTATTGACAGTGACAGTGACAGTGACATCATACAGTAACCTGGCTAGGGAGTGTTTTTGTCTTCTGAAAATCTTTTACAAACTAATAAATCGCTGTTTTGTTGAGTTCTTAATGTTTTAAATAATTAATTAGTGTGATTGCGATGTTACCGTATTATTTTTTTGTGTGTTTTTGTGCTTAATTGTTGTGCCACGTTCTGAATATTTTACATATACTGGCCGTATGGCCCTGCTAGCTGAGGCTGTTCTAATTGTAGAATAAGAAGAAGTAAATTGACAGTATTGACAATAATAATTATACGTTTAAAATTTTTAAAGTATTCGACAGGTACTTGAAATAAGAAGTATGAATTAATCAATTTTATTAATTATAATATATATTCAAGTGATTGTAGAAAAAATGTTATATGTATTGCGAGCTAAAAGTGGAATTATTGTTCTTAAGCAATTAACGCGCTCCGCGTCGCGTCGCGCGTTTTCTCCCCCTGGATACGTGCCTGTCTTCGTCTACTATAACTTGCTCTTGTGAACAATTTATTAAAAATGTTATTAATTAGGTCCTGTTAGAAATTGGCTGATGTGGCTGGCTTTTTTTTGTGAGACAAGAGATGAAGATCTCGGAAATTGATTGCTTTTGTTGTGGACAGAACAATGGTTGTCGTCTGCAAGATTGTCAAATAAAACTGCGCCTTCCTATCAATTTAATGTTTTATACTTAAAACTAATTGAAATAAAATTCTGCGTTCCATTCACCGATTATCATGACTTTTTATCACGAATTGCTGCTGTGTTGTCTACAAGAGAACAGTGGATTTTATATTTCCTTATTACTTAGGGTATTTTTCATTTAATTAATGTACATGTCAGTTACAGTTCCGACTTTAAATGAACCCCAGTATTCAAAGCACTAAATGTGAAATTGCCTTTATGGTGGGGAGTTTCATCTGCTGGAAAAAAAATCAGGAAGAGTGGATATCCAATATTTATAAAACGTTGAGTAAATTTTAAATTTTATGGATGAGTTTTATTCATTTACGTGGAATTACAGAGGTTGAAAATATTTAGGGTTATATATTTTTCGCTCGCCGAGAGCCGCTATACAGTGTCGTCCCCAAAGTATACGGGAAACTTGGTTATTAAGGTTTACTTCTTAGCCTGTCTCAAAATAAAATGTATTGACCCAATGTGGATTATGGGATTACAAGGAACAATACCAATCGTTTATTTCATTCCATCACTTTCGGTTGAAGGCATTTTATAAAAAAAGCTGCAAATAATAAATGGCTCGGATAGTTTTCCCGTAAATGTACCTTGTTTTGAATTGTACTTTAAATGTTTCTCACAGTTTTAAACGTCAAATGAAAAAATGGTGAAAAATTCTGTCGTACGATAAACATTATTTTATAGTTGACATAGCCAGTGGCTATATTTATCGAATTTTGTCGAAATAAACTACAATTTTTATATTTAAAGGTTCCTTTTTTACTGGTTGGATAACTATAAATCCAGGCTGTTTGCTACAAGCATAAATTTTGCTATTGGTGGGAATTGACGCTTTGTAAGGTCTCCTAACACCTTGCATGTTTATTTTTTCAAAAAAATATAAACTTTACTTCTAAAACACCTTCAAAAATCATAAAATTTGAAAGTCCGCCAAAACGCGCTTTACGTCATAAAGATGGCTGTCCCATGGAGTGACGTCATTAAATTTGTTGACGTTCATAAATTCGAACAGCATAAATGAGTCTGCTTTGGACAAGTTATCAGTTTGTGCTTTTACAAAACCTTCGCTATCCATATCTTCACTCACAAAATATCAAAGAATCGTCACTGAGCACTGAACTAGTAAATACAATATTTTCTTCTAAAAGTTTTAAAATATCCTCGGAAATATCGAATATTTATGTCCACTTTCCACGTTGACCTTTAGAAATAAAAAAAAGCACACATAAACACGTAATGGTCTCAAACAAACATATAAATGATATTTTTACGTCGATGAAGCAATTAATAGTTAATTTAAATACAATATAAACACAAAACTACACAGAACCTAATGCAATACCGGCCATATTGACAAAATTAATCACATCGTATGACATCACACGTATCATCGGTAGCGTTCGGAAATCCTCGGGTGGTGGTCGGAGAGTGCATTGAAATTTGAATTTTATTTTAAAATTTGGAAGTAATTTCCAATGGAAACTGGTTCGTTTCATATTATTAGTTATTTTTGATATCAACTTTACTATTATAAATTAATATCTAAGCAAAATACGAAATATGCGTGTACTCTATTGAACAGGTTTCTTCTAACATCTACCGGGGCCCTTCAAATATTCTTCTCAATGATTATGTACATCAGGTATGTTTTTCTTGACTCTTTTTTTTCGTTTAATTAAAAAATTTGCATCAGTCCACTAATAAACCTCAAAACAACATTGCTCTCTGTAATGGATTCAATTTTGTGGCCGATAGATAGGGTAGATGTAAACGTTAATTCTGATTAGCTTGGCCTACAGTTTTATAGACAATTAGTAAATTGGGCAGATAGAAATGCAGTTATCAGCACAACGATTCATTGCGAATCACTAATTTTAACGAAGGAGGGCATTGAACCGTTGTAAAACTCAACTTTGCACGTCTCGTCTATTCTGAAAAGTTTTAAGGTACGCAAATTTTAGATGTGAAATAATTATTTGTTATTTAGAGCGTGCAGTAACAGATTGCCGCTTGAGAGAGAATGTTGATCTTTTGAGAGCGGTAGTTTTACTTTACGCTGGAAAAACACATACAATTTTTTCTACAGTCGTGGGTAAAATGACTAATAGCTGTGCGCTCTGGCGCAAAAAAGGTCGCTTATTTCAAAAGTTAATTACTTACAAAAATTCCTAGTAATAGCGAACATGTCCGAACTTTTAAGTAGTTTATCTTAGTTAGCTTGAAACTCATATTTTATTACTTACTTTTTTTTAAAACAGTTTCAAAGTTTTTCAATAAAGTTGCTAAAAGTACCCATAAACTACAGGATATAATATTTGAAGTTTTGACATGCATGAAAATTGATAAATTAAATCGGCTTTTTAAAATTTACTACTAGCTGTCGAAATTCACACAATACCTTTTTAACCATGAAATTTAGTGGAAATTGGATTACTTTTCCATTTGAATTGCTAACATTTTCCGAAGTTAACGAGTTAATCTCATTAGAAACAGTTACGATCTGAAAAGGAACCACAACACCTTTCGTATGTAAATCAATTAAGTGAGCTTCCAAATAACCAAATACGTTTTCATTCCTTTGAAAAAAATCTAAGGTACATACGTTTTTTTATCTCCTGTTGCGCCATTTCACAATAACAACATTCATTTTTCACTTTCTCTATATTTTATCTTGGCGGCGTTCTGTCCCGGAATTTTGTTTTCCTATCTACTATTTTCACCTGTTGATACTCTTCTATCAGGTACATTTGTCCAGGTGTTCCCCGATTTCACCCTTCTTGGCCTTTAAGGAATCATTGTGTCACCCGATTGATTTCGTCGATTGGTCTTCTTTAATAAAAATTGGAAAATTGACTTGGGAAGAACTAATAGAGAAGAATATACAGTGTTGTTGAAAAGTTTCGCACCAAGGAGTTATCTTTGAAACGGATAAAGGGAGAGTTATGAAATTCTAGGACGAAGAATGAGACTTTATTCTGCATATTATTTTAAAGAAAATGTCAAATGTCTTTGACGTCAGCGTTTAGCGTACGGCCGCCATCTTGAACTTTTTTAAATGACAACCTAGGTCGTGTAACCCATCACAAAAATGCTTATTTTTTTCTCTTTCCCAAAATAATCCCAATGTATAACTTGACTCGGATATTATGATAGAAATTCAGCAAAAATATTAAAATAATAATTTCAATCAAAACTACGTGTTACAGAAATTTATAAACTAAACAATTATTTAAGTTGCAAATACTTCATTAGATAATCTCTTGGTGAGAGACTTTTCAGCAACACTGTATACAATACACTGTGTTGA
Organism: Galerucella calmariensis; assembly: GCA_910591675.1. Taxonomy (NCBI): domain Eukaryota; kingdom Metazoa; phylum Arthropoda; class Insecta; order Coleoptera; family Chrysomelidae; genus Galerucella; species Galerucella calmariensis. The sequence goes on along the minus strand of CAJUYG010000073.1, from coordinate 343,341 downwards.
TTTCTCAAAGGACCCACTCTTAATATGCGACATATTAGAAAGGAATTCCGAACCTGAGGGGGACACTTTTTAGTGCTAATGTCATAAACGTCAGATTCATAGCATTCCTACTGGAGATACCCATTAAATTTTTTTCAAATGTCGTTTTACGTACCGACTTATACCTTAATAAAAAGGTCTGTCCAATTTATTTTGTTTCGCATTTAATACCAGCCTTCCATTGTTCCTTCCTCCAAATACTTCACAATCTATGTATTTTTTTAATTTGATTTAAAAACATATTTGATTGTTTGTCTAGCACCGACAAACCATAATTCTTGTTTAAACAGTCCAGTAACTGTTTCCAGCAAGTACGTTATTTGGTAAAAAATTTATTGTCAAGCTTTAATTAAATGCAAACTATAAATGCCGCAGCCATTTTCTATTCAAGCTGTTAACTGATGACTGTGAAATGCCAATTATCATTTCACTCACAGTAAATACGAAAGGTTTTGAACTACGCTAATAAATACCAAACAATAATAGACCGGAAATGCCAACGTTATTATAGTATATTCGCCAAGAGTGAACTATACCATGTTTATTAAAAGAAACAGTTGGACAAAAAACCGAATGCGAAAGTGTATAGCAATCAATCATGAAGTTATAACCTTAACAAAAGAAATGTGGAGTACACCGAGAGAAGCGTTATTTATAGACAAATAAACTGATTTGTTTGACCTCCCTTTGTTTAAACTTAACATTGCTTATTTATTATTAAGAAGCCATATTAACGTGAAAATATTGGGAAATTTTGATATAAAAAAATGATTCATTCGAGTGTAATTCCTTTAATGTAAAAAAATTTGTTCTCCTTTATGCACACCTTCATACAATTGTTCTTCGGAAACTATGAAAGTCTACGGAGCACAATATAATATTTTGTTATAAAATGTAACAATGCTATTTGGGTAAAAATTGTTTCCATTACCCAGAAAAAAACCTAACATCTTCAATAATATTCCATCACTTTAAAACAACAAATTAAATATTTATAGTAAATCATTTGGAAGTTTTGACAGAAATTTCCATTTTTTAAAAAAGCCTTTAGATTATTAGCATCAAATAAGATCTACTTTATACCGAAAAAATTAGTATTTCAGTATAATTGTACATTTATTGTTACGAGAAAAAAACTTATTTGCTACAAATCACATATTTCTTCACCCGTAAGAAATCACATTAGCCTAAAAATTATGTGGCAATTGAAACAAAGAATTCTCACCCCACCCTTCTCTATTATTCAGTAACGGTCACCACCTGTCTAGGTTTGGCGTCAGTCCGCATGCGAAATTAGATCAGTTTTTGCAATTTTACTAATTATTTTGTTTCTGTGAAGTATGTGGTTAAAGTGCTCTGGACAAAAATAAGTTTAATAATAGAATTGTTAAACTCATGGCGATTACAAGAATTGTGAGATATCTTTGAAGGTAAGGAAATATATGACAATTATATTCAAGTAGGTAGAAGTAACAAGCAAGCGAAATGTACCTCAAACATACACATTTCTCAATTAAACCTGTCAGATCTACTCCGAGAACTCCAAAAAACTACTATGGGGGAAGCATTAATGAGCACACTTAAGGATAGACAAGGCTATATCTTGTGAATACCATTGTTTGTTATGTTTTAGATCATGAAGGTATGTTTAATTTTAACAATGTATGGTATCTATTTTAAAAATGTATAGTTTTCTTTTTAATAGAATAAAATATTCAGCAGCAAGCTTTTATTCGTATCCTGCTTTCCTATTAAACAGTTTTATGCATAAATAGAGACCATTAATTTTTATTAGATTTAAAAATGTTTGTCATAAAAATACTGTAATTTTAATCCGTGTCCAGAATAACAATCGACCAATTCGATCGACTAGTTCACACATACAAAACGAAAGTCAACTTTGTTGTTCGACATAATCTGGAAACGGCTTAGACAAATATTTGTGAAAAATATATTTCCCTAAGTAACCTAATTATTTAGAGAACCGTGTGGAAGTTACCCATACTGCTTAATACACCGTGAACTTTTAATATATTTCTAAGTATTCAGAAACATTTCAAAAGCTCAGTGTATTGAATAGTGCATGTAGGTAACTTCCATAAACAAAAAACAATACCATAAATAATTCGGTTTTTTAGGGAAATATATTTTTTCACTATAAAGCAATATGATGTTTATGAAAATTATGGTTCGGTTATGATAAATATGTTGAATTTTAGTAAAAATTAGTAGTTTTCTTGAAGAAGGAACATTTGTTTCCAACAAAAAAATATAATTTGCTGGGAAGATACATTTTTTACGAATAAAAAACATATCGTCAATCCAGACAATATACCTTTTTATGGTAAATAAATATATTTTACCGATACAATACATTTTTTCATGATAAAGAAATGGAATTCTGTCATAAAGTAATTTTTTTATAATGAAACAATATAGTTAGCTTTCAAAAATAAGTATCTGTTATAGGAAAACTACTTTATTTAATTTAAATGCTTTCAAAGATTAATATAACTATTTTGTCATTATACCTCAGCAAATGTTGTTTGAGACAAATATGATACATTTTTACAAGAATGAATGTAATTTTCGATAGATAAATCATTTTATTGATGACAATGAATATGTTTTTATTCATCAACAATATTACTTTCCGAACTTGAAACAAATCCTTTCTTAACGACAAATTAAATATTAGTTAGGCCATATGGAAAATCATATTTATTTGACATAATAATATTTTGATTGTCACAAATAAATCTTTTTCTCACTGTACTAATCAAACTTTAGGAAAACTTCTTTGTATTTTGAGACACTGCAGCTTCAGAAGTCCAAGATTTATAATATTTTTTTTCCTTTTCGCCTTTTTTTAATATAGCAGGTTTTATTGTTACATTCAATCCACACCACCCTATATATTCATGCAGATTTGACTCGGGAAAATAACCGCAAGCGAAGAATTGCGTTTAAAGGGGACCTTTGGTAAATTTATAACTTCTGGGTTTCATGACTAAGCGTTTGATGGTCTCGGACAGGAGTATCCGAAATACCTGACGGCTTTTCGGATTAAAGGTCTTAGTGCGATAATGACGCACTGCCGTATTAGAAAAGAAATCTCGTTGGTTTGAGCGTAGAAATCCGTAAACTCGTAGCTTCGAATGTACTTTATTTTTATAGGATACATACAGGGCGCGGCATTTAGTCCAAATGTTTCCCTGTCTGATTTTACGTGCAAATCGATGTTGAAAAAATTGTTCAACAAGGCAAAAAGAGTGAAAATAACGTTTTTCGTGTATACCTACCTTTTTCCTTTAATTTGACAGAAAAAACGTTGAGGACTCGGAGTTACAAACGGTCCATTTCCATATTTTTATATAAATTCAACATACGTAAAAGCATAAATCATCAAATGAATGAAATATTTCTCTTTGATGGCACTCACAGTTCCAATATTTCAAGTTTCGTGACAAATTTTGTGAACTGATAGCGCTAGGCTATATCAATACCCCTATATCAGCATCCTTGACAATAAGAGAGAATCGTTTTCAGGGTAAATTGTATAAATGTACTATTAGGATGGCATAAAATCATCGCATTTGCAATAAAATGCGAATTCAAGTGCTAAAGATAGCACAGACGCGTAAAAGTTCTGGTGGATTTATTCGTTGTGGCACCACCGGGTCAAATTTTCACTAGCTCCAATTTATAAAAAGTACATTTCGTGGATATTTATTACGTTTCTAATCCTGTAGAATTGGAAGGATGCATGGCAGCATTTCTATGGTCTAGTATTTATTACGTCGGCAAGATATACAATTATAAAGAAACCTTAACATGTAAGATATAGAGTAAAGCAGAGACTGGGTTTGGTTTCAAAACCCTCAAAGCTAATTACAGTTTCCTTTACCTCATAATATACAATACCGAAATCTGCTATAAACCGTCAGAACAAATTATTATTTTTGACTTCTATCAATAAACCTATAAGCTCTATAAGGTTTTATATTTTTGGAAGATTTTTGAAACTATTTACTTAACTCACAGTTTCCTGCAAATACACATAGATTCAAAAGTTTTGCATCACCCTAAATCTCCGAAAAAAAATGTGCTCATTATAAATGAAACAGAGATTAATCAAATAATTAGTTTCAATAAAAAAAACGTGTATATTTGTCAAAAACTTTTATTATCCAATAATAAACTTGCTCTAAACATAAAAAGTATTCTTATATATTAAATAAATTAAGTACAAATTGATTCTTTTTAAAGAAAAGGTTAATTGAGAACCTGCATGAGAACTTTTAATAAAGAGTATTTCCACCTCTAGAATTTATGCAAGCTTGGAGTCGCCTGCCCATGCTGTTTACCAAATTATTGATATTCTGTTGAGGAATATTTCGCCATTCTTCTTGGGCCGCATGAACAAGCTCTTGTACACTCCTGGGTGGATTTCTGCGTGCTGCCACTGCCTGGCAAGCATGTCCCAAGCATGTTCTATGAGATTCATGTCAGGAGATAGGCAGGCCAGTTCAAACGATTGATCTCTTCAGTTTCAAGATACTCATTTACAGCTCTGATCCGATGAGGTCGGGCGTTATCGTCCATAAAAACGAAGGAATTGCCAACAGCTGCGCGCCATAGTCTCACGTGAGGATTTGAATCTCTCTGAGATGCCTATCACCTGTCATCGTTCCCTCCACATGAATCAATTCTGTGCGATCATTTAACATGATACCAGCCCAAAACTTAGCACTTCCTCCTCTGAAGGGCGGCACGGGGCGAGCATGGGCAAGCTGAGCAGCTCTCGTTGGATCCCGCCACACACGTATTCGATGGCTATCTTGTACCAAACAAATCCTTGTCTCGTCGGAAAAAAACACCGAATTCCAAAATTCTTCAGGCAAGGCCGTGTGTTCTTGAGCCCACTGTAGTCGGCGAACTCTGTGCTCAGGTTGTAGTCTGAACACTCTTATTGGTCGGCGACACCTCAAACCTGTCGTAAGTATTCGTCTTCGTAATGTCGAGATCGATACTTGAACTCCCAACGCATGTCTTATATCTCTTTGGAGTGTTGGTATTGCCATGGTCGGGTTTCTTCGGATAGTTAAGTGGATATAGCGGTTCTGCTGCTGATTAGTAACACGCCTTCTACCGCTTCTAAGTCTATCACGAAGAGAATTGGTCTGGAGATTCCGTTTCCATACACGAGACACATCACTTTGCCAAACGCCAACTCTGTTTGCCACGAACCTTTGAGAATGACCTTCTTCAACTAAAGCCACTATTCTTGCACGGTCAATCTTACTTATGACTTGACGATTCATGTTTGCACTTAAAATCGTAAAAATCAAATGCCTTGAATGTTATAATGAGCGCACTAAAATTGTTATCTTACAAAAAAACTGTTAACATCTGTATATTGCAAAAAATATGGAACATATTGAAATGGTAAACATTGATAAACAAGCCAACAAAAAATTGTTAGCGCAAAAAAAATCCTTCGCATCCGAAGAAAGTGTTCCAAATATTTGAATCGATGTGTACAATGTTATTTGAGTGAAGTTTCATACTAGTATAACGCCTCACAGAGTTTTTGAAAATCAAAAAGCAAAGACCGTTCACTAAGAAGCAATAACTACTTCCCTGGCTATATATGCCACGAAGGACATTGAATTACACTCCAAAGTTGAACGTTTTCTTTACTGAGATTGATGTATTTGTGCGATATAACTGATTTCTCCAATCCAGCTTTATTGTCCTTTCTAATTTCAAACTAAAATGGTTGGCTTTATCTTGCAGATATACCAACCCCGTTTAACTTGTATATAAACTGAATACAATCAGTTTGGGTATCTTTTTAAGTGAAGAAATTTACTCTACATTTACGAAGTAAAACACGATTCTGGATGTAACTAGTGTTCCCTACAATGTTGCGTATTTCGTTGAAAGGGATTGTTAAGAAGGTTTTATGGACGGAAATCAATACTTTTTAAGGAAATCTAAGGGGTCGTGAATTTATTTGGAAAGTTGGTTTTTTGCAGAAGTATGCGAACCAAATATTTTACAGAGTGAACTATACCTACTTCTATGGAAAAACATTTAAAATAGGTAGTGGAAAATGAAATAATTGATATTGACGGTAACGCAGAGTAATGTCCGAAGTATGTAACTATTGGGAGGTTAAACTATTTTCAAAATCACCAATTACTTGTATGCTACTCTAATATCTAAAGTTTCTGTTCAATTGAGGTTATATGGAGTATACCCTAAATCCGTGGAAGTGCAAACAAAATTTATCAAGGGACTTCAGTGAAACTTTAAACTCCAGAGATATTGCTGCACAAGAAATTTTCTCCAGGATATGAGAACGTTAGCAATTTCACACCTTCTTATTAACATGTCAAGCTAGACTAAAATGGGAAAATGAACGAGTTAAATAACTTGTAGCTTCCGAGGCTAAACAAAATTGAATAATTTGAATGTGGTTTATTTTTATAGACACACGTATTTTAAAGAGAGTTAAGAATTTAGAGTGGTAGGTACATACTGAATGCTAGCGAATGATGTACGACATAGTGTCGAAAAGTTACACAGCCATAACGGTTGAAGATCGGAAGTAAAATTACCGGAAAATTAAAGAAAAAGGAATTGCGTTATATTTATATTGTCTGAAGCGAACTATAAAATTGGCAATTTAAAACATCAGGAAAAACAAAAAATTTCTTAGATAAGGCTATTCGATAATAGATAAGTGAACTAGAATTAACAGTATCGTAACAAAGAAGAATTATATGACATAAAGAGAAAGCAAAAGAAAGCTATATATTTTGCTGACCCTGTTTGTTATCGCATGTGCTGGTTCGAATAACAAGTGAGTTTAATAATTTTTAATTAATCTGTTTTCCTTTATTATAATATTCTAACCTTGAAAATGGAAGAAAAGTTTTCCGAAAGCTTGGTAACGTTCAAAAGAGTTCACTTCAGTCTGTAATAATTAGCTTGTGTTTTTGGCTGCTTTCCCAGTGAGCGTAGAAACCATTTTTTTGTGAAGATAAAGAGATTCGTTTGCTACAATGAAACTTGAAACACGAGACTCCGTAACTTTTTTTATAAATTGGTGAATTGCTAAACAAATTTTGATTATTATTCGGAGATGGAATTTTTTTATTCCTTCCTAGTTTTTTTACTTGTTTTTATACTTCAATCTCCTGTATATGTTTTTGTTTATGGTTATCGTGTTAATGCTAAAAACATGTTTCTGTTGACGAATATTGCTCTATAAACTAAATTGAGATTCATTAGCTCAACTTCCGTATAGAGTGATGTCGCACCTCTTTCTATATAAAATGTTTTCAGTAGAACGCGAGATTTTCCGTAACTACTAATCTTAAAATAAATGACTTTTTGCAAAACACGTAGAATGTTATTATAGTGGAAAATACAATTCACGCTACGAACGATTTTATTATTTTATTAATAATTCCTTCCCGATTTATAAGATTTGGCTTTGGTTTGGAATTTTACACTAAATGTTATACAATGTTAAACTACCTATTGTTATTATAGATAGACATTTTGCGCAAATGGTTGATAAGGACATGGGATTCCTGTACAAAACTGTCAAAAACGCCAGCTAACTTTTTTACCAATTAGCGTTCATGAAAAATAATAGCAGATTTAGAAAGGTCGTTGAAAAATATGTTCAAATGCACTTAATTTTTCTTAAATTCACTTTCGAATAATGAAAACACCACAGCGGGAAATCGAACCGCAATACTTCACGTTTAACTTTCAAATTTCCCGTGCTTCAACCAGTATGGCTATCTCCTACGCGGTTGAAAGTATTCGAAAGTGGTATGAAAATCCTTATTAGATGTCGTATAGAAGGTCCTAGCTATTATGATCAAGAAAAGATTAGAACCGATCTCAGAAAAAGTAATAGGAGAATACCAAGCTGGCTTCAGAAAAGGGAGGTGAACGACAGATCAGATATTTACAATGAAGGAAATTTTAACATCATGCTATGAGTACAAAATACCATTACTAGTACTTTTCCTTGATTTCAAGCAGGCATATGATTCTATCTCAAGAAGTAACCTGTTAAAGGCTTTGAATGAGTTCGAGATCCCAAGAAAATTGGTGAATCTTGTGAAGATGACTCTCATCAAAACTACTAGTAGTGTACAGATCAGAGGTGAAGGCTCAGAAAGTTTTGAAATAGGAACAGTCAACCTTGCATTAGAAAAAATTATAAGAGACAGCAGATTGAATAGAGAGGGACACATTTACTATAAAAGCCATCAAGTTATTTGTTATGCGGACGATATGGCCATAATTTCAAGAACAGATAAGGATTTGGGTGAAATAACAAAGAATTTAATAGAAGCGGCCGCTAAATTGGGACTTCCATAAACGAACGGAAAAGTAAGCTGATGAGACTCGGAAACCAGACAGCAAATGACAAATTTAGAGTAGAAACCCAAAGAGCAATCATCGAATTTGAATATGTGGAAGAGTTTATATATCTAGGAACCCTGTTAAATAGTGATTGTAGTGAAGAAAAGGAAATTAAAAATAGAATCATGAAAGCTAACAAAAGTGCAGGAGCAATAAATCACCTGTCCGGTCAAAGCATCTGTCAAGGAAATCAAAACTAAGATTGTACAGTACTATATTGAAGCCTACGATATTGTATAGTTGTGAGACATGGGTTTTAAACAAAAAACAAAGAGAAAGTGTAATTAGATGGGAAAGTAAAATGTTAAGAAGAATTCTGGGAGGAAAAAAAGTAGGAGGGGTGTATATGAGAAGGACTAACGAAGAATTATATAACATTTATCGTGAACCCAAAATAAATTCAACTATTACATCAAGAAGACTTCAGTGGTTAGGGTACATAGAAAGGATGGAAAGAGGAAGAATAGTGAAACAAATAGCATGGAGAATTCCGGATGGCAAGGAGAAAAGAGGCAAACCAAGAAAAAGATGGAGGGAAGTTGTACTAGAAGACCTGAAAGAAAAGAATGTTAACCGATGGAGAGAAAAGGCCAAAGATAGAAAAGTATGGAGAGGAATTACAAAGCTATGGGCCTAAAGGGCCTGTTAAAAGCTTTATATACATTTTAGTGATTAACTACATGATTATTATTTGATGAAATTACGTTCGAAAAATGTAGTTGTGTGTACGATAATAATTTTTTTTCAGTATTAGAGTATAGTAGCAGTTAACATCAAAAATATGTATGGTACTTTGAAGGGAAGTTATAAAAAAATATTGAAAAAAAAAATTAAGAAAAGGCAAACTAACTACACAAAAAACATTATAACTTCAATATTTTTTTTTTATTTTGAAATTTTTTGCGCATCAACCCCTAGGGTTATTAGCGCCCAACAATAAATTAACATAAAATTTATATACATTGATACACATAATAGGATTTTCAAATTTTATACAGTACCACTTTCAGGAAAAGTAACAATTTTTTAACGTCACAGTTTTCACCGATAATATCTGTGATTTTATTTGGTATATTGTACAGCGTTCTTTGATGAGCAAAACGGGTACACTCCACTAGCACATGCACTAACGACACTGGAGCCTGACATGTTTCACATATGGGTGCCGCAGAATGAGACATCAGGTGGCCGTTGGAGAAGCGAGTGTGTCCAATTCTAAGTCGAGTTAACATTATTTGATCTCTCCTTTTGGCTGGTAGGAATTTCCAGGCAGCTACACTTTTCTTAACTCTCCTCAGTTTGGATTTAGATCGAGACCAGCAGTTTTGCCAGTACTTGATGACTAAATGTTTGAAAAAGTTTTTACAGTCTGTCACAGTAGTTCTTGACACTAAAGTGCAATTTGGATCTTCAGTTGCATTTCTGGCCTCGAGATCTGCTCTTTCGTTTCCGATTATCCCTATGTGTGACGGAACCCATAAAAAACGAATATCCTTGTGAGCTTCTTGTAGATTGAACAGCTCTCTTCTGATAATTTGTACTAAGGGATTGGAGGAGTACATTTGGTGAATGCTTTCAACAGAGCTAAGAGAGTCTGTAATGATTAAAAAATGACTTGGTTCGTGGTTTTTTGCAAATATAAGGGCTTGAAATATTGCGTACAGTTCTCCAGAGTATACTTCAATATTGTCTAAAGTAAATGTTCGAAACCGTAGTTAAAGTACCATATTTTTCATGTTAACTGCTACTATACTCTAATACTGTTCATCTTAATACTAAAAAAAATAATTATCATACACAGATTTAATTAAATAATACTCATGTAGTTAATCACCAGAAAATGTGATTATCTCTAGGACCGTTAAGATTCGGGGATACTAACAAATATACCTTTTTTTGTTGTAATGATGTAGCTTTAATTATTTTTCACAAAAGTAGCTCTAATGTGGAAGGCAAAAAAGTTTTGCGTACATTTATGCCGCATACGTGGCCTAATATGTGGCGCCCTCTACAAAATATATCAAAATTGGTACAAAATTATGATTCCTTATATCCAAAAACCCCCAACATCAAATTTTTGTGCATGTACGTCGAAAAGTGTTCAAGTTATTGTAAAAACCGAAAATGAAAATTGCATGTTCAACACCCTGTATCTCTCTTAATATCAACATTTTATTGAGGCTAGTTGATTCAAATCGCAATATTTCGAAGTGAAGATTGTTCTGTACTTCTATGTACAATTACTTGAGGACCACCCTGTATATTAAAAAGCGTCCCATCTAGTTTAACAAGCTCAAGTGACTGAAAATGTTGTATTGAATGAAACAAATTGTAGAATATGCGTCTATTATGAAAAAAGACAAGGAATTGGAAAACGCAGAAAATATTTTTTGAAATCCACAGTCCCAGTCTTCTGGATTCGTCAAACTAGATTGGACTCTGTTTGACTAGGATATAAAGCAGAAAATTACAAAAAGTTGATATCCCGTCGCTTTCGCCAAATTTTTATAAGTTTCGCGAGAGATGAATTTTGTGCTCGGTATCTATATCTTCCAAAGTTAGTGATTAAAAATTAACGACATGTTAAAGCTAATAATATTCATATAGAATAGTAAAATTAATTTAGCTGATATATAATAATACAGTTGACAATGTGTTCTATCAATGTAAAAAAACCGACCATATTAGATACGCAATAGATCATGATTTCAAAAAGCCATTTCTTTCGTGTTCAACTTCATCACAGTCTTCTCATGAAGTTCCTGGATACAAAAACTTCAGTAACGAATATTAAAACAGTGAATTTTTTTATTTTTAACTTATTTCAATTTAGTTCTCAACTTTTACTTCAACTTGATTCGTACAACTGCAGTTTAAACTGTTCTTACGTTTCACTGAATTGTAATAGTGAGATCGATTCCCTGTGAAGTTTTCTAACAGTCAGAAATTATTTTGAATCTATTTTACAACAGCAGACGGTGAATATAAACTTCCCTTTCAAACCGAACAGTAAAATTAATAGCCTCGAAAAGGGTACACGTCATAAAATGGAACAAGATTTTTAGATCTGTAAGTTCTGCTAATTTTACTTTGTACAAACATAGTTATAGGCTGTTAACTCCGATGCAAATTTAATTATCGTGATACGTATTAACCGAACTATATGTGTCTACTAGTCGTAAACGGTATAGTAGCAGGTAAATGAGGGTAAGCGGCAGTGCCGGTCCAGCTCTTGCAGAAAATGGATAATTTAACAAATACTGTACAAAGTTATTATAAATTACATCAAATATTTTCCAACACATAAATTTTCACTTTTGATGTAAAAGTGTAAAGAAGCATTTATAACATTATATACGCTCAATGAAGTTAATATTCTTACCCAGATAAATTGCCAGTATTTTTTTAAGCACTGCTACTAACTATTATCACCGTTTTCTTCAGTTTTATCTTTAACGACGTTCTATAATTCAGCTTAGAATAACGGAATTTAAAAGTGTTCATTATCTCTTCTTATATATTTAATACTCTTTCGTTATCGTTTTTGTACAAAAAACAGAAATAATCAGAGTTATCATGAAACAATAATTTACATTAACTATGCTAAAGAGCTACTAATTGGAAATATTTTAATAGTAGAATCCTGACTTCAAATTATGAAGATTCAACCCCAAAGTGCTTACTTAGTTACAGGGTGTTTTGTTTAAAAATTTGAAAACTATTTGTGCTCAGTAGGTACTTTAAAACTGTTTTATGTATTCATTTCATATTTGGCAGAAAGTGTAGATAGTGTACACCCTACTGAATTATATTAAACAAACGTTTCTGGCTAATACCAGAGGCGTACGACAGGGGCAAGTCACAGGTTAATCGTTCCCAAATTCTACGACACTGGCGGAATAGAAATTTTGGCACAATTTTTCGATTCTCCAATACTTTTTACGTAAATAAAGTACTCTTTTTCCATAACGATAGAGTCGATATTTCTCGAGATATTTTAAGTTAAACATGAAGCTGCCCAATTTTGATGTGTAATACTCCCCTTCTAAGAAAGAAGGCAGTATCTCCACAAATGTTAGTTTCGAGATGATGCAGATTTTGGTAAATAAAGCTGTGCCACCATTAAAATATTCATGGATTCTGGAATTGTTCAACTGGGTTGTTGTTCATTCGCTTATCATGGAATACGTTCATATTTTTATGCCATATTTTCATAAATTTTAATTGTAATGGCAGTTACTGCCTTTAAGCAAGGCATATGATTACAAACGGTAAGAATGAACTACATAAAAAAGCAATAAATCCAATTAGTTGTCGGTAACTGTTTTTAAGTAGGTATAGTATTCCTCAAACGGAAAGCACGTTGACAACAAAAAGCATTTCTATTTTTTTTACTTTGTCCACGACCACCTAATAATAAGTCGATATTTTACCTCCTAACGAAAGGTATATGGTACCCATATATCTACTAGAGTGAATTATGGTTCATAATACACTGGAGTGTATTATGGTTCATAATTCACGACTAGAGATGGGGGTAAAATATAAAATAAACTTTTAAATCTGTGTATTTTGTTCAGGAAATTTGTTTCTGAACTATATCGGATCGATAAAATATCGAAATCTTTAGTATTGATACTTTTCATAACGATTTTCTAATATTAAGTATTTCAAAACAATATATTAATAACGGTACGTTGTATTGATACTTTACACAGTATCGCCCATCTCTATATATGTCAAATTATTTAATTTTGACGTTAGTAATATCTACCAAATTGTTACGAACTTGCTGTATTACTCCAAAGATGAATTCATTGAATTCGAATAGTGGAAATTAACGTTTTTGTACACAAACTGAAATAAAAAAAGCGGCGAAATTAACGACTATAGGACTGCTGCCAGAAAAATCGAAAGATAACTATATTATGTTTACATATTATAACTTCATGAACTGGAGGTTAGTTGACTTTTATTTAATAAAGAAATCAAGGGTCGAGGACAAAGTATAGTATTCTACTCGCAATTTATAGCCATTATTCACTCGGGTGACCTACGTCACCCAGCGTGAATAATGGCTATCATAAATTGCTCGTTTAATAATATACTATTATCAGTCAAGAACTCTCTTATCATACAATTAAACTCAATGATACATTTTGCTAGAAAACAAATAATAAAATAAATTATTCAAAAAACACAAAATCTATGTTTCAAATATCATCAAACTCCGATCTAAAATCGGCAGCAGCATCATTGACGGGAAGATTCTGCCAAAATTGTCTTCGATTTTCAGGTATCATTGTAACCAAATTTTGTAGAATCGCTTGCTTCCTTCTTCTGCAATTCCTCTTGGTTTTGAAATGCTGGTAGAGGTTCTTTAAAAGCACCCTTGGTTACTTTTAATTAAAAAAAATTTAATTCTCTTGGTTCATTTGACAGGAAACTAATTTTATAAAATAAATCGAAGTTACCTCGCTCAGCAAAAACTTAAACAAAAAAATCCTCCACGTTATAACTCGTAAATGAGACAAGGGATTAATGCGTCCAGTAATTTTTGGATGAGATTAGGATTATGTATAGATGCGGATGGAGGTCACATACAACTACTTATTTAATTTATTAAATATAGTTTTTTTTGGTTCGATGTGTTTCATGAAGTTATGTTTGGTTCCTTGTTCTTATATGTGAATAAAAATATTTGTTTTAAATGTTTTCTTTCTTTCTAGTTTTCCCGATTCTGTAAATTGTTGTACCCAAGTTATTATCGATTTTCGTGTATAGGCGTATTTCTGTCAAAAATGGCTCTGAATATTATCCTGGTCACTTTTATTAATTAACAAAAGTAGATTTCTTTCGAAAATTTTAGACAACTTTTGAGACATGCGAACGGTGTCATGAAAAATTTAAATATTTCTAATAATTTCAGTGAAACCCGCTTATTGTCTCATTTTTGAGTTATTACGTTTCCAAGTTGTTAAAATGTGATAGTTTACGTTTGGAAGTTATTGACATGGTTTCATAAAAAATTAAATCTTTTCCTAAAAACTTGAGTATATGCCGATAATGTATACATTTTTGGAAAGGGGAAGATAGGGACTTTCAGATGGTATGAAAAAATATAGGATGTTGTATTCAAAATAAACCGATAATTTCGTTCCAAAAATGGTCATTTTTTATTCGTGCTTTTGGGAAAAAGTATACATTTGGCAACGATGTCAATGAAAATTTGAAGGAAATATAAGAAGTTTAGCGAAAACTGCACGTCGACATCTTTTTCCATTCTCGAGTAATAAGCCGTCAAAATGTGTTACTTTATAGTGGGACACCCTGTATTATCACTTACATTGATGAAGCATACACAAAGCTTTAATCTGAGAAAACATTCCTTGAAAAATAAGGTCCATTTTCATAATATCCAATATCAGCACGTGAAAAAATGAAAATATCCCTTTCTAAAACCACATATTTATGTGCAAATTTTGCTTGAAACGCGTTAGTTTGATGAAATTAAAGTGGTTTGAAAATATGTGAAAACTTTCGAGACTAACACGTTGTAAGATCAAACCATTATGGCAAGTTTCCAAAGAAACTTGGCAGAAATGTATTCAGCATACTAAAATTCATTCAAGGAACATACTAGTTAAAAAATGTTATCGGTCGAAAGAACAGTCTCATTGAAGACAAATACATCACAAGATGCTGGAATCTTCTTAATTTATGTGCTTGTTTCCCACAATTCTTGATCCAGTAGAATAATTCTAAATAAATCCATCAAAATGTCTGATATAAGAGCATTCACTTCAGCAACAAGTTTTTATTCTTGTCGCTGGCCAAGAAGCGACTTATTCGAGGTTTTCAGCTTTGTGCAGAAATTTTATGGCATAAAAATCGTTTTTGCCCGAGTAGATCTTTTCAACCGTGTAGCACTAAATCAACTTAAATACGACAGTTGAACTGCTTTCATTATTCTTTGTCTTTTGACACCAACAGCACCAAAAATATAAGTATTGTTACAATTATTTTTAGACCATTCATAACTCAGGCAATCTAATATTATAATACTGAAGTTATAGAACTCTTGAAAGATATTACAGAAATATACACGTACCGAGATAAAGATTTATTTGTGACAATCTAAATCTTATTATGTCAAATGAATATGATTTTCCATATGGCCTAACTAATATTTAATTTGTCGTAAGAAATGATTTGTTTCAAGTTCGGAATTCATTGTCATCAATAAAATGATTTATCTATCGAAAATTACATTTATTCTTATAAAAATGTATCATATTTGTCTCAAACAACATTTATTGAGGTATAATGACAAAATAGTTATATTAATCTTTGAAAGCATTTGAATTAAATAAAATAGTTTTCCAATAACAAATACTTATTTTTTCAAGCTTACTATATTGTTTTATTATGAAAAAATTATTTTATTTCAGAATGACATTTCTTTATCATAAAAATATGTATTGTATGGGTGAAATATATTTCTTTACCATAAAAAAGTATATTGTCTGGGATAACCTTATGTTTTTTATTCGTAAAAAATGTATCTTTCCAGCAAATTATATTTTTATGTTGGCAACATATGGTACTTCTTCATTGACTTCGTTGACTTTTATAGTTTCTGAAGAACAATTGTATGAAGGTGTGCATAAAGGAGAACAATTTTTTTTACATTAAAGAAATTACACTCGAATAAATCATTTTTTTATATCAAAATTTCCCAATTTCACGTTAATATGGGTTCTTAATAATAAATAAGCAATATTAGTTTTAAACAAAGGGAGGTCAAAAAAATCACTTTATTTGTCTATAAATAGCTCTTCTCTCAGTGTGTTATCGTAATTCACTACATTTTCGAATGATTTCTTTACAGAGATTTGATTTGACGATTTAATTACGATCATCCTTAAAATCACTCATCAATAGAACCCCTTTTCAATTACCATTGGTGCTAATTAAAATAGTGATATATAAGATATAAATTTAAAAAAAACTGTGTACTTGACTAGGCATTCATCCAACGTATTTTAAAAAACGCTGATTCTGCTCTCTATATAATATATATTCATTAATTACATTGAGTTCAATGTATGTTGTCGATTTCCCTACATTTCGGTGGGGCTTTATTCACTTATTTAACCGACCGACTAAAATTTATTCGTTGGGTTCTCAGACCATATTAATAAACCTCTATCGGTCTTGTCGCTAATCATTCTAGATATCCGAATCTCACCCTAAACCAATTTATTTATCAATCAATACCATCCAATATACCAAATTTCGGTCTCTCATATAGTCCACTTCGTATGCACACGCCTACCTTGGATAAAAAGAGGCAGAATTTTTTCTTCAGAATAAAAAATTTGGTTTTGTAGGGCAAAAAATTGATTAAACACAAAAAAGAGTGAGAGTGTTCGTGAAATTCAACAAATTTCACATCTTTCGTTATCCCTGATTAGTGTTCTTGTCCAGCCTGACCCCACCTTTTCTGTTTAAGAGTTATTTCTTTTTTCTTCGAGCTGTGCCATACCTAATCTCTATCAACGTTGCACAGTATTTTACTAAGGTATGGCATGAATGATTAAATTATAAAATAGATCATAGAAGGAGTACCACAAGGTAGTTTATTAGTCCCAGTACTAGAGACTGGGGAAGCTTGTTGGTAATTTAAACCCACAATGGGCTCGTTTACAAAAATTTTTAAATCATTTTTAACTGTCGTAAAACAAAGTACTACGGATAAAAATATGATTCTGAAAATTTCATGTCAATAGAATATGTCGTTCTCCTAATATAACTAATTAAACAAGCATACCATAGCAGGGCGAAGACTATGACTGTGACGTCACCGCATATGAAAGTTAATGTGCACAAACATTACACTTCTGACTGTAACGTGCCTCGCGTAGAATTTATTTATTTTGAATTACTCGCAAAATTTTGTGTGAATAAAATAAAATGTGTGGACCTAATTTTAAAAAAGCAGACTCATCAAATCTTCCAGAAGTGGACTTGCTAATGATTATGGAGCTTTTTAATCAAAAACACGAGTTGGTCTGGTGGACAAAGTTACGGAGATAACGCTATAGGTTACTCAGTAACAAATTGCAATTTTATTAACTGCAGACTGCCCAATTAAAGGAGCTTCTCCAAATGCTATTTATGATTAGTGTGTAGTGGAAATTAAATCACCAATGTTGAAAAAAACAAGAAAAACTTATTTTGATAAAGCAGGTAATATTAGTTCCAAATGTTTACATCAGATTCAAATGCACATGCACCTCACTGGTTAAAAAAGCGATATTTGTTAGAGCTGATCCGGACTTTGAATCAAATAAAATAATTTCTTTAAAACATAATATACGCCAGTTTTGTTGATGATTTACTGAAAAAGATTAAAACACCAAAAGCTATAACAACAATATCATCTAGGTATTAAAAAAAATTAGATTAATACAAGCGTGTGGTTTTCAATAACCCTCTCGATATGGATTCACAATGTATTTTATAAGGTAATTTAAAACGATTCTTATCGAAGAAAAATAAAATCCTAAAAATACACAAAAAAGGTATGTTGACTTATCAGTGATTGCTTTGAGTTTTTTAATGCTTTTCTGCCATTGCTTCCGCTTTTTTGCATCCTTATTAATAGAAATACATGTTTTGTTAGATGTTTTAATCGTAGTACTTTTACATTCTGGAACCGCACAATATTTATAGTTTTTTTTACTCTGGTTCTGGTCCATTGTGTCGAATAGTTTAAATTATTTCTAAACTTTCTCATTTCACAAACATAACACTGTTTAGAGTTTGCTAAAACGTATAATAAATAATAAGCATATAAGCTAGCAAAATACTGTTACTAGCTAAGTAGTCATCTAACCGAGAACCGATCGGCGCGGTATCCGCTCTCTCAACGAGAGATTTCATATGGGATGACGTCATGCCTGAAATTCGGAGCGGAGCGCTGTTTATAATTTTTTTTAGGCGACTCAAGTGTCTCGCTGACGTCTAATTTTTTGCACAGAGCCTCAAAATGATGTACTGTTCCCAATAATAAAATAAAAAAATATGTAAATGAGCCCATTGCACAAACTCAAAATGCCTATTGACTTATCGTGGACTTCCTTTTTTAGTTAAACCATTCAAAAGTGAAAAAATGGGGAGAGATATTATCAACTAACCAGAATCTGTATAATATGTAATAACCTGTTTAAAAAACATCCACATACACCAATTTAACTATGGTTGGGCTTTAATTGCTCTCTTATTTACATATAACAAACATTTAGCATGTTTTGGGTCCATGTATTTTGGGTACAATTATTACAGGATAAAGCTCGTGAATTTTAAATAACATTTTGGTATCGAGAACTTATTAAATCAAACAACTATTCTACTCAGTTATATTAAAAATAAAGGTAAAGCTTACTATTATCAGAAAAGTACTTTTTTCTACTACGGTGTGTAAAGTACGTACTTTAGACACATTTTCGAGTGCGTAAAGAGTTTTACTTTACGCACCAGTGCGTAAAGAAAAAATTCCAATATGTATGTAGTTATAGATATCTAGTCTTATAAAAATATAGGTATAATAAACAGATATTAAATCTAAGTTTTTTTCATAAATTGGAGATAGAAACCAATAGAATTCGGTAAAGTAACCTAATAATTATTGTTAAATAATTATTGAGTACTGGAAATAATACGGTAAATAGGTATAAGTTGGCGGTGAGTGACTGACATTTCTTTGTGAATTGAATCTGACATTTAAAATTTAAATTGAGATCTTCCGACTATACCTAGAGTAAGCAATTGTATTTTATATTTAGGAATTGAATATTTTTATAAAACTATGATGTTATTTTAGATTATTATAAAAAGACTCTTCTAAAGAAAAATTTAACTTACTTTACGCACTAGTGCGTAAAGTATGTTTCTTTACGCACTAGTGCGTAAAGAAAATTACTATTAAACTTTTGTATTTCAATTAAATATTCGCTAGTAGAAAAAATATTGTATGCAATTCGTGTGTAAAGACCTTTTTTTCGACTCATGTGATTGTCGCATTCGCCTTCGGCTCATGCGACAATATTCACATTCGTCAAAAAAAAAGGCTACTTTACACACTAGTTACATAAATAACTATTTTTCACAATCACATTGAAAAGTAGGCTTTTTCGCTTTTACAACGAAAAGTTGACGTTTCTTGAGGAGAGCTACTTTACGCTCACCGAGCGTAAAAAATTGCAAAGCATACAAACATAATTGTATTGACAGTGACAGTGGCAGTGACATCATAGAGCAACCTGGCTAGGGAGTGTTTTTTTCTTCTGAAAATCTTTTACAATCTAATAAATTGCTGTTTTGTTGAGTTCTTAATGTTTTAAATAATTAATTAGTGTGATTGCGATGTCACCGTATTAATTTTTTTTTGTTTTTGTGCTTAATTGTTGTGCCACGTTCTGAATATTTTACCTATACTGGCCGGATGACCCTGCTAGCCTCACCTTTCTAATTGTAGAATAAAAAGAAGTACATTGACAGTATTGACAATAATAATTTTACGTTTAAAATTTTATAAAGTATTTGACAGGTACTTGAAATAAGAAGTATGAATTTATCAATTTTATTAGTTATAATATACACATAGATTCAAAAGTTTTGCATCACCTCCTTCGGATGCGAAGGAATTTTTTTGCGCTAACAATTTTTTGTTGGCTTGTTTATCAATGTTTACCATTTCAATACGTTCCATATTTTTTGCAATATACAGATGCTTACAGTTTTTTTTGTAAGATAACATTTTTAGTGCGATCATTTTAACATTCAAGGCATTTGATTTTTACGATTTTAAGTGCAAACATGAATCGTCAAGTCATAAGTGAGATTGACCGTGCAAGAATAGTGGCTTTAGTTGAAGAAGGTCATTCTCAAAGGTTCGTGGCAAACAGAGTTGGCGTTTGGCAAAGTGATGTGTCTCGTGTATGGAACCGGTATCTCCAGACCAATTCTCTTCGTGATAGACCTAGAAGCGGTAGAAGGCGTGTTACTAATCAGCGGCAGAACCGCTATATCCACTTAACTATCCGAAGAAACCCGACCATGGCAATACCAGCACTCCAAAGAGATATGACACATGCGTTGGGAGTTCAAGTATCGATCTCGACATTACGAAGACGAATACTTGCGACAGGTTTGAGGTGTCGCCGACCAATAAGAGTGCCCAGACTAAAACCTGAGCACAGAGTTCGCCGACTACAGTGGGCTCAAGAGCACGTGGCCTTGCCTGAAGAATTTTGGAATTCGGTGTTTTTTTCCGACGAGACAAGGATTTGTTTCGTACAAGATAGCCATCGAATACGTGTGTGGCGGGATCCAACGAGAGCTGCTCAACTTGCCCACGCTCGCCCCGTGCCGCCCTTCAGAGGAGGAAGTGCTAGGTTTTGGGCTGGTATCATGTTAAATGATCGCACAGAATTGATTCATGTGGAGGGAACGATGACAGGTGATAGGTATCTCAGAGAGATTCTACATCCTCACGTGAGACTATGGCGCGCAGCTGTTGGCAATTCCTTCGTTTTTATGGACGATAACGCCCGACCTCATCGGACCAGAGCTGTAAATGAGTATCTTTAAACTGAAGGGATCAATCCTTTGAGCTGGCCTGCCCTATCTCCTGACATGCATCCCATAGAACATGCTTGGGACATGCTTGCCAGGGCAGTGGCAGCACGCATAAGTCCACCCAGGAGTGTACAAGAGCTTGTTCATGCGGCCCAAGAAGAATGGCGAAATATTCCTCAACAGAATATCAATAATTTGGTAAACAGCTCGGGCAGGCGACTTCAAGCTTGCATAAATTCTAGAGGTGGAAATACTCTTTATTTAAAGTTCTCATGCAGGTTCTCACTTAACCTTTTCTTTAAAAAGAATCAATTTGTATTTAATTTATTTAATTTCCAAGAATACTTTTTATGTTTAAAGCAAGTTTATTATTGGATAATAAAAATTTTTGACAAATAAACCCGTTTTTTTTTATTGAAACTAATTATTTGATTAATCTCTGATCCATTTATAATAAACACATTTTTTTTTCGGAGATTTAGGGTGATGCAAAACTTTTGAATCTATGTGTATATTCAAGTGATTGTAGAACAAATGTTATATGTATTGCGAGCTAAAAGTGGAATTATTGTTCTCAACCCTTGCTTTCGAACAATAATCCCTCACTTTTCGCTCTTAATACATAAATAACTTTTAATGACATGTTATTTTGAATTTGAAAAAGAAACCGCCATAAAAGCTTTGAGGAAGCGGCTTTATCCCGACTTTTTAATAATTTACATCTGTCACCATCAAAATTTAAAAAATTCAATTCCCTTTGCTGGTCTTTGACCTTGGCTTTGTACTGAAAATTAGGTTGTTTTTATGACTGTGCAATCAGTGAAACTTCCGCGTTTCAAATTTGTTTGGAAACTTTTTCACAGCTTGTTTTCGTAATCCCTTGATTGCCATTTCTCAATTTCAATCAAATGATTGTTTTTACATAATCAGACGGAAAATTGTCGCTATCGCCAAAGGGACCAATTGTCCCTTTTTGCATTTTATTCAGGCTACGGAAAATAGTATCGACAGGCTGCGATCATCTGATATAACTCACTTTTTTAATAAAAACTTTTCAACTTTACGTACCGTGTCGCGTCAGTATTGCATGTTACGTACAAGAATTAGTTTATTGATTACGGCTTATTGACACCGGCCAAAATGAATAAAGCTATACTCGCTTTTGCATGATGGAATAATAATAATATGCAAATCTGGATAATGCATATCGGATATTCCTAAAGTCCCACATTGTGTCCGAATCATTGAAAGGCAACTGCGTCACTCTGATAGATACTAAATAAGCCGCCGTTAAGACAATAAGAAGACGTTAAACTATATATCTTGACGTTCATTTAAACTAAATCTGGACATTCGGAGATATATAATTTGAGAATAGGATACGTTTTCTCCGAGTCTCTATAATTTTCTTTCCTCTTCTTTGATTTTTAGCACTGTTTAGTGTTTTTGAATCTTTCTCATAACTCAAATAACAAATAAAATCTAAACTTTACAGCTCTACTCCGCCCGATACACCACTGGGAGCCTTTCTGCATTTAGCCTCGAGCTTTAGGAATAATTTGACATCATCAACTCATTTTTGAAAGTGTTTGCAATGTGAGCTTTTTAGTGAAAAGTATTTTGATACAATCACCTTCTGACATAAATCAATTCCTATATTTGTTAATATCTAAATCGAAATGTCATGTTCATACTTCCATGTGCGTGCTCGCATACATAAATTTCCGGAATTTAACATCAGATGGGATATATCGAAGAATGCAATAATATACATGACAATGTAGATAGTTCTGTCGATTTTTAAGGAATATTTATGAATATACGGTTTTAAATAGTTAGTTAAGTATAATATTCAATGAATAGCATTCACGCGCGATTAACCTTACGTTGAGGTAGGTATGGCTATCACATTCTGCTTCCTCTATTTTATCTTCTACAATTTTCATACAGTGTGGAAACCACTTATGGAATAAAATTCTTTATGTCATTATTTCAGAAAATTATAAAAAATGCCGAGACACGTCAACTTTTGAATTAAGTTGTGCGTTATGTAAACATAAATTTAAATGTACCGGGTGATTCACGCAAGTATGCCATAGTCGGTGTTGTTTTTTTTAATAAAACATCCTGTATATTTGCATATTTTTGAAATCCTCTTAATGAACCGATTCCAACAAACTATATAATGTATGGTCAATTATGAATTATACAGGGTGGAATTTTAAAATTAATAATTTATTACACTTGAAATATTGGTACTTTTTTAAATTAGCTAAATATGGATTTATCAAAAATGTAAACTAACTAATTATTAGACGTATTTGTATATTAAACAAAACCTGCTACGCCCATGGATTTCATCATAAATACCTAAAAATTGCCTAAAAACGCCAATAATTAGACAAAATCGGTAAATAATGTGAATTGTTTTAAATCGGTAAATAATGTGGATTTTTTCTATTCTGTCAGTTGTTGATGTGTTGACAGTTTATACTGAAAAAGTAAAATCTTTGTCAAACACTCTTTCGTTGTCGACATAACAACGAAATATTTAACTGAGACTCACCGAATTGAGATTTTAATGATGATCGGGTACGGGGATAACTGCAGAAGTCAAGTTTTGAAGTGGCAAACTTATTTAATCACAGGTATCCCGAATTGCCTGATATTTCACAAAGTACTGTGTCTAAAATTGATGCACAATTTACAGAACTTGGACATGTCAAACCATTGAAAAGAAAACCACAAATCGTTGAAGATGATGTGAAAGTGGATATTTTGTTGAGTGTCGAAGAGAATCCAACTTCAAGTACACGTCAAATTGCCCGTGAAAATAATGTTAGTCATACAACTGTTCTAAGATGTCTTCATAAAGAAAAACTTCATCCCTACAAATTCACTTTTGTGCAGGAGTTAACAGAAGACGATCCAGATCGTAGAATGGATTTCTGCGAAAGATTGATGAATAAGCTGAACAGAAATGAGATAGCTCCTGGTACCATTCTTTTTTCTGACGAATCAACATTCACATTGGATGGAGAGGTAAACCGACAGAACTGTAGATATTGGTCAGCAGAGAATCCTAATTGGATGCGTGAGACACATACTCAGTACCCTCAAAAGGTGAACGTTTGGGCCGGTATCATGGGCGACCATATTATCGGTCTTATATTTATAGATGGAAATTTTACAGCTGGAATATATTTAAATATGCTTAGAAATGAAGTTATTCCTGCGTTGGCAAACTTATATCCCAACGCAATAGATCCTAGCTTACCGAATGAAAATGTTTGGTTCCAGCAAGACGGGGCAACACCCCATTATGCTTTAATGGTAAGAACTTATTTAGATGAAATCTCCCCCAATAAATGGATTGGACGAAGAGGTACTATTGAGTAGCCAGCTAGATCGCCAGACCTTACGCCGTTAGATTTTTTTCTGTGGGGTTATCTCAAGAACAAAGTATATGCAACACAACCAATTAGCATTGTAGACCTCAAAGACAGGATAACTACAGAAATACGCAATATTTCACCTCAAACTTTAAACAAAGTTAAGGAGGAGTTCTATAGGAGACTGTGCTATTGCCAACAACTAGGTGGAGAAAATTTTGAGCGTTTATTCTAATGCATTATAATCAAATACATCAGGTATTTTATGTATGTGTTTAATAACTGTAAAAATAAAAATTTCACCCTGTTTAATTCATAATGGACCATACATGATTCAGTTTGTTGGAATCGGTTCATTAAGAGGATTTCAAAAATATGCAAATATACAGGGTGTTTCATTAAAAAAAACACCGACTATGGCATACTTGCGTGAACCACCCTGTACATTTACATTTATGTTTACATAACGTACAACTCAATTCAAAAGTTGACGTGTCTCGGCATTTTTTATAATTCTCTAAAATAATGACATAAAGAATTTTATTCCATAAGTGGTTTCCACACTGTACTGTATAAGATGCACATACGATTGGAGGCAGAGAAAACAAGATATTCTCGAAAAAATGATTCGACTCTGAATATCAAAGGGCCTTCACACGTTAGCATACAGGGTGTCAATTTTAAAACTTACGAAATTGTCTGTACCTCGTGAAAGATTAAAGATATCTCGCACTCATATCATTTTAGTTCCCTCTTTCTATCTTAGAAAGGGGTTTCAAATTTTTTTGATATCTTTTTCCGTTCACGAGGTAAGTCTTGAAACTGAAACCCTTTATGTGACTTTTGATACAAAAACTCTGTCTATTTTGTGGTGAAATGTTAAGATGACCGCACTACTGGATGACTGGAGTTTGAGATAATAGCCGCATAAATGAAGATAATTCAGCATACTAAAAGTAACTCAATTAATCACACGTTGGTTCACACGTAATAAATATATTTAACATTCGCCAGGGAGAAATGTCGTTAAGAGAGTATATAAAAGAGTTATAACCATTGAAATTAGCCACGTTTCTAGACGTTCGGCATCTGTAAGTAGAGCTGTATAATAAAATCTGCTTAATCGTCTCAAATGGAGTTTGAGTGGCGATAAAACAAGTTGTACAAATTCGATAAGCGAATAATGATTCACACATTAAAGCTTTTAAAAGTGGCCAAATTTCTTCTTCTTTATTTTATAAAAAAATTGAACATTTCCATTTAAAATTTCAACAACTTTCAAATACAAAAGTTCGAAAAGTCGTAACTTTTCTCTCTCTTACGCAGAGAAGGAGTTATTATAAATATTCTTCCTGAGACAATTCGATCAACTGAAGTACTTCCCAAAATTAAAAGACTTGTTAAAAAATTCTTGTCAAAAGTACCAAGAAATCTCATCTGATATTTTTCAATATCAATACTTTCTTGAATTCCTAACCTTTTTGGCTCGGTCTATACTTGTTTAAAGGTTCAATCGGAGGCACAAATATTTGGTACTGACTTCAAGAAAGAGAAAGCTGTTTAGTAGTTATTTATTATATCACCTATCAAAAAACACTGGCTCACTCTTAGTCTCCAGCCTCTCTAAAGAGCCGCAAAGCCTCCCAACCGGCCAACCCCCAAAGGTACATTTAAAAGAAATTGAAAATACACGATGCAAAAATTTGAAAAATTACAATTAATAAAAGCAAAACAAAACACATGCTGGTATGGGCATATTATTTGCTATAAATTAATGTTAAATTTTGACAAAAGTTGGGCGTTTTGTTACCGGCGGGGCACCTGCGATGATCTCCCTTCTTGAAGCTTCAGCCCCCCCAAAAATATTACGCTAGTTGCGCATATGCTGCCACTACACTGACAATCTTCTGTATACTCACGCTCGTAGATAATTTATAGTAGATTTGTATGCCGTGAAATATATTCCACCTCTAGCAGTATTTCTATAAAAAATGTGAAATTTTCTCTATTATTGATTTTTTTTGTATGTATTGACATCTGTTGAAAACCGCTTCTGACGGATAGATTATTACCCCTTCACTCCATACACACTTTGTAGTCGGGCAGTAAATATTAAATCATCTCTGAATTTCGTTTGAAAAGGCTGGAAATGGAATCCTCTTGCCGAAATTGTATAAAGCAGACGTAGAGGGGAGAAACATGGAAATTTTTCCGAATTTTTTCTGTACTTTGGAGTGAAATTGTCATACCAACGCATAATTTATTGAACAAAAAAGTTGTCGTATACAATTTTTTCTACAGTGTGGAAACCACTTCTGGAATAAAATTCTTTATGTCATTATTTTAGAAAATAATAAAAAATGCCGAGACACCTCAACTTTTGAATTGAGTTGTGCGTTATGTAAACATAAATGTAAATGTACAGGGTGATTCACGCAAGTATGCCATAGTCGGTGTTGTTTTTTTTATGAAACACCCTGTATATTTGCATATTTTTGAAATCCTCTTAATGAACCGATTCGAACAAACTAAATAATGTATGGTCAATTATGAATTATACAGGGTGACATTTTTATTTTTACAGTTATTAAACACATACATAAAATACCTGATGTATTTGATTTTAAGACATTAAAACAAATGCTCAAAATGTTCTCCACCTAGTTGTTGGCATTAGCACAGTCTCCTATAGAACTCCTCCTCAACTTTGTTTGAAGTTTGAGGTGAAATATTCCGTATTTCTGTAGTTATCCTGTCTTGGAGGTCTACAATGCTAGTTGGTTGTGTTGCGTATACTTTGTTCTTGACATAACCCCACAGAAAAAAATCTAGCGGCGTAAGGTTTGGCGATCTAGCTGGCCACTCGATAGTACCTCTCTGTCCAATCCATTTATTGGGGTAGATTTCATCTAAATAAGTTCTTACCAAGCATAGTGGGGTGTTGCCCCGTCTTGCTGGAACCAAACATTTTCATTCGGTAAGCTAGGATCTATTGCGTGGGGATATAAGTTAGCCAACGCAGGAATAACTTTATTTCTAAGCATATTCAAATATTTTTCAGCTGTCAAATTCCCATCTATAAATATAGGACCAATAATATGATCGCCTATGTCTGTGTCTTACGCATCCAATTAGGATTCTCTGCTGACCAATATCTACAGTTCTGTCGGTTTACCTCTCCATTAAATGTGAATGTTGATTCGTCAGAATAAAGAATGGTACCAAGAGCTATCTCATTTCTGTTCAGCTTATTCATCAATCTTTCGCAGAAATCCATTCTACGATCTGGGTCGTCTTCTGTTAACTCCTGCACTAAAGTTAATTTGTAGGGATGAAATTTTTCTTTATGAAGACATCTTAGAACAGTTGTATGACTAACAATATTTTCACGGGCAATTTGACGTGTACTTGAAGTTGGATTATCTTCGACACTTAACAAACTATCCACTTTCACATCATCTTCAACGAAGTGTGGTTTTCTTTTCAATGGTTTGACATGTCCAAGTTCTCTGAATTGTGCATGAATTTTAGACACAGTACTTCGTGAAATTTTATAAGAGTGTTGTTAGTTGTTGTTAGTTGATACATTACATGTGAAAATTCCTAATTTGATACAAAATAGGGGTAATAAAATACGAGGGGTAAACCGCGAGACCAATGTGGTGTATAGACCTGGACCAATGCGGACCAATTGAGACCAATGAGGGACCAATTGGAACCAATGAAGAAGCAATTGAGACCAATGAGGAACCATTTAAGACCAATGAAGAACCAATGCAGAACCAATGGAATATAAGACTAGCGCAGACTCGATGCTCGACTAGTCCATGCGGTGTTGGGCTCTTGTTAATTCTTAGTTGACGATGGTACAACATATTTTTTTTTAATTACAACTAATCTAGAAACAAGATTAACGAGCAATATTTAGTAGATATATGGGCAAACAAAAAAAGACCCAGAAGAAAGGACAGCCACAGACGACGAAATACCCGATGAAGTATTGGATGTAAAAATCTCGGAAGAAACAGATGACGAAAAAGGAACGGATGAGAACCAACCTTTAGATCAGATATATACGATCAGCTCTAATGATGTCAACAATGTTACCGCTTTAGTTTTTGATTCGGTTATTGAGTGAGTTCCGAGTGAAGATCGAAGGTCTTAAAAATGGCAATGAAAGTTCTCTTAGCATTTCTCAACCTAAGTGTCCTGAAAAACTTAATATGAGAGATTATTCTGACCGAATTGGAGAAGACACTTTATCTGAAAAATCCCCGTTTATTGAAACGGAACTCACAGGTGAAACAGTCTCGAAGGTCACAATAGGCCTTCGAGAGAAAGATTTACAATGGCCAAACACATTTGTAGTAACGATAGGTTGATATGGGCCATGAACACCTTTTTACCTTTCAAGGCACCAGGAGTAGATGGAATTTTCCCAGCATTGCTCCAGAAAGGACAAGACGAAATTCTACCGCATCTGATTAGATTTAGTCGAAGCAGCTTAGAACTGGGTTATATACCTGAAGCATGGAGAAGGGCAATAGTAACCTTCATTCCAAAAACTGGAAAAAGGAACACAACAAACCTCAAATCCTTTAGACCAATTAGTCTAACATCGTTTGTACTCAAAACGATGGAAAAGGCTATTGATAACCATATTAGAACGGAAATCCTAGAGAGACTACCTCTCCTCACCCAGGTCAGCATGCTTACCGGGCAGGCAGATCTACGGAGACTGCACTGGTACAACTGACGGAGGATATCCGAGGTGCTCTAGACAACCGAGAAACTGTAGTATGTGCATTTTTGGACGTAGAAGGAGCTTTTGACAATACTCCACATGAGGCAGTCAGAAGAGCATTGAACAGAAGAGGTGTAGACAGCACAACATCCAAACGGATGTCAGAACTGCTCACCACAAGAATAGCAGAGACGAGGACGAGCAAAGACATTGTCTCCATCTGCACTACCAGAGGATGCGCACAGGTAGGAGTAGCATCCCCATTAATGTGGAGTCTGACGGTTGACGAACTCCTGTGTGGTTTGACGGATCGCGGAATATCCTGCCAAGGATATGCCGACGATATTGTCATAACAGCCAGGGGGAAATTCGAAAACACCCTTTGCGATATTGTACAAAAGGGTCTGAACTATACAAATAGCTGGTGTAGGCAAGTGGGACTTAGCATCAACCCCACTAAAACCATCCTGATAGCCTTCACTAAGAAAAGAAAACTCAATCTCAAAACCATAAAACTTGATGGGAACGAGATTGAATCGAGACAAGAAGTCAAGTATCTAGGTTTAACTCTAGACAGTAAGCTCCTGTGGAACAAACACGAAAAGGAGATTACATACAAGGCAAAAATGGCTATAATGGTGTGCAGGAATCTGGCGGGAAGAAACTGGGGCTGTAACCCAAAAATTCTCCAAAATTCAAAGACTAGCCTGTACATGCATTACAGGAGCAATGAGAACACGCCCAACGGCAGCCATGGAAGTGATTCTCAACCTCACCTCTCTACATATGGTGGTGGGAAGTGTTGCAGAAAGAACAAGATACATACTAAGTAGAGAGGGAATCATTAAAAAAAACCACCTCCTCACTTCTTAGAAATCAGACAACCTGGGACATGCCACAAGACGGTATGATGAAAAAGTATAACTTTTCAGAGACATTCGTTACGGAAATGAGCAACAAGAAGGAATGGGATCCAAATACCATTACCGGACTTGGAAAGAATGCCATTCAATGGTACACAGACGACTCAAAAGCAATAGAAGGAACTGGGATAGGAGTGTTCGGGCCAGGAACTAAACACTCCGAAAGCTTGGGAAAAACCCCAAGTATCTTTCAAGTGGAAATCCACGCCATAAGAAAGTGCGCCCAGTTCAATATTGATAAAGGATACAGAAGACAAAGGATTATCATAATGTCGGATAGTCAAGTCAAGTCATTAAGGCACTGAGCTCTTGTGTAATCAGTTCCAAAATGGTGTGGGAATGCCTAGACAAACTCAATGAACTAGGCGAGAATAACATAGTCACCTTACTATGGATTCCAGGACACACTGGAATAGAAGGAAATGAAATAGCAGATGAACTAGCAAAGAGGGGGACTGAAATACCTTTCTGGGGGCCTGAACCCTTTTGCGGAATCAGCCCCAATGTAATATTGGAAGAAATAAGTAATGTAATAATGTAATATTGGAAGAAATAAGTAAAGCCGAGAAAAAGAGAAGATCTGACCATTGGAAAGATCTAGTAGAGCTTATACAATCAAAGACTCTTCTGGGTGACTACAACCTGTTGAGATCGAAAGAATGCATAAGTCAAAGTAAAACTGCGCTAAGAATTTTAACAGGGATCCTAACGGGACATTGTCGCCTGAATGGGCACCTGAAAAAGCTCAAAATAGTGGAGGAAGAAGAATGCAGATTTTGTGGAATGGAAGAAGAAACCTCCATCCACATACTTTCCAACTGCACAGCACTTCAGAATCCTAGAGCACAGCACCTAGAAGATTACTGGATAGAAGAGGAACATTTGCCTAAGTTGAAGCCTGCAGACATCCTAAAATTCCTCCGGGAAATAGGACTAAAGGAACTACTAGTTTCTGAGACTCTCCTCAGAAACTGAGTAGAAGTAAGGGGGCCCAATAGATCTTTGAGGTCTCAGTGAATGTCACCCCAAAACACACACATACATACTCCTCGATAAAATATCACCATGTGTCACGTAAATTATTTAATACTGAATTTGAAACCATTACGCCTCGATATTACGAACAAAGTTTGATAGAAACAAGTAAAAACTTTTTTGGTAGGTTATCAATGATCAATAGAGTCTCTATTATATTTTCTGCGCAAGTGGATACTGGTAGGTGAGTTGAACTGGATAAATGTGATGAATTTTTGAAATAAAAAGTGTATTTCAAATTTTTTTATATTCATATTTTGTTTGTAATGGAAATTTGAAAACTACGTGATTTTTAAAATAATTTCATTTCATTTTAATTCACTATTCGTTACAATAATTGATGACATTCCTATCATGATATTGGTCCTTTCACAATCAGGGTTGATTGTGTACATGTAAATTCTTCTCAAAATAATTCGATGATTAGAATATAAAAAAGCTAAAAATGAGGAGAAAAAAATGCCAGCAGGCTTCATGCGAAGTGGTCGCCACCAACAAAGCTTATGAAAACAGATAATAATTGTGAATGAACCTATTCCACAGAACGTAATTATTTTCCAAACCATCCAAGCTCTCATTAAATATCCCGAGATAACATAAATGTGTTCAACCAAAATCAATTTCAAGGGGCTTATCGGTTTTTGCATATACTTTCTCTTCGCCTTGTCTAGCCAAACGGAACATCTTTATTACCATTCGGTCTCTTCGTTTGTTTAAGTTACTTTATCTTTGTTCACAAGTATAATTAATTGGGGCAATGTAGGAGTTAGATTTAAGGCCAAAACGACACCCAAGGTACTTCGTCTCATCTCGAATTTAATCTAGGAAGTGTTGAAACTCCTCTCATTTATTTTCATTATTGGAACGTGCTCCTTTTTAATACTCTAAAGGCATACTCTCAAACATTACAATGAAATACATTTTGAACTTAGATATGTACATTTTTTTAATCTCGATACAGACATATTTAGATTGAAGATAGGGAGTTTTTTAAGTCAGGTTTACGCAAACATGCTGGGGAAGAGGGGCATCATATTCAATGGGATGTGGCTCACATAACCCAATCACAGTATATGAACCAACCAGTAGTATATCTCTCATAAATTTCATTCATGAATTGCCAGAGCTTTTGATAACCTTGAACGGATCGTTTTACGATTCATTTTACCATATGCGTAGGTGCATACGTTTTAAAATGACTTGAACGTGTTAAATGTTTTTTCTTAAATATTGTAGTTGTTTAAACTTTTTCGGTTGAAACAATATGGCACCGGGCTGCCCCATGGCAACATGCATTTATATCATCAGTAGGGCAATTTGAAGAGGATCGCATAAGAAAATTGAGGTGGAATAGTTTTCGATTCCTCCTAGACTAATCCCATTCCTAGAATTGTTAGAATAGACTCTGAAAAATAAACTTGTAGACGTTAATTGAAAATATAACAATGATTTTAGTTTGTTTTCCCAATAATTTAACAAAAATAGTAATGAATATACCACAAGAAACTACAGAAGATATGGAAAAATATGAAGGGACTACCATTTTAAATGTCGCAGTAGAGCTTTTGGATAATTAATTGATATTGAGTTAATTAAAATATAAACTTGAATAGGGTCATCTTGTGCTGAATAAAGTTCAATATATATCATGTTACGAAAATAAAAGGTTATCTAAAATCAAGGTATTTCAACTCTAGTGGTCTCGTAAATTTCAAATTTCATGTGTTTGCCACGGAGATTGTTGGTGACGTTAAAAGGTTGTAAAGAAAAATGAAAAAGTTACGAGTGATAGTTATGTTACTGTATTCTAAAAACTGAAACCGACACTCTCCACTACAAACACAGTAAAAATATTTCAAAGTATTTTTAACTACACACTCGAGTGAATTTACTATCTTTATATTCGCTAGAAACCATAAACTGTCTAATGTCTAGGGCCCTTGTTACAATGCCAGCTGAGACCATGTAATGTATTCTCATTTTGTAGGTCTAGGTAAAGATGCACCCTGAATTTTAAGTAATTTTGTTCACGCTTCGGTCTCAGATAAAACTGAACTATGTATTAAAAATTAAAATGAAATCCACAATACTAGCGAGAAATATATGTACATATTTTAGTAAAAAAAAAGCTCCCAAATATATGCTTCAGGTGGAATTAGAACGGGTGAATAAACTGCAGGTTTTGGGACAAAAGACAACGTTATATTTCATGTTTAGGGTTCCGTACCCAAAGGATAAAAAACGGATCCTATTACCGTGCTAGTTAAGACAGTTGAAATTTTCACAGATGATGTATTTCATGTTGCCGCCATAACGGCAATTACTGAAAACATAATAAAATATATATTTAAGGGAACTCCATACAACAAACATTTTTTTTGCTCGATATTGCTAACGCATTGGCCGGTTTTGAATAGTATCTTAAAAAAACTTGTTCCATACCTCTCCCTTTCGTGGGTTTATAGGAGTTTTTACTCTATAGTATAAAAATGCCTCTTTGTATGATGTTTTTGACTACACCACTGTGTAAAGCTAGTCAATTTTCTTATTAAATCATGTATGGTGTTAATATTCTCAAAAGTGAACTGTTATAGCTCGAAACGTATTAAAATTTTACGTATTTTACTTGAAAGAAAAATGAGGAAAAATTTTTTTATAGCCTAAAAATGCTAATTGCGAAGATAAAAGATCCTTTATAAAAGAAACATATTTAGAGATGAATAAGGACATTGATCAATTTTTCTTTAGACTCAAATGAAAACTCATTGCGAACTTTTCATTTCCTTGAACCGCTGAATTTTCTTAATTTATAGACTAGAGGTTGAATTGCATCCGGTATTTTTTAGAGACAAGGAATAATTTTTTCAAATATTCATGAGCTCCAAAAAATTTCCAGATATCCGAGTGATAGTCGATGGAAAAATTTAACCATAAAATGCTATTGATTTAGGAGATTTATTATTTTTTATTGTAATTAGTTTTTAGATTTAATCTCTGATCTTCTTTAGTTCGCTAAAATAACTACATCGTCAGCAGCTGACACTTAGCTTAGCTCTATAAAATTTTCAAATAGACTTTATCCAACAGAATTCCCAACGAAAAGATTTACGGATAAAATTTTTTATGTAATTAATTTTCTGCAGACGAAAATATATCAAATAGTCATTTCGGTTGTAAATCCAATTTTCTTGATACAGACAAATCACCTTTTTTGACCAATAAATCTGAAGCGATATCACTTCATAATAAGAAATTACTACTAAGTACTAATCATTCTTAACCGCCTCCAACAGCTTGTTTTTATCAAGACCTTTGAAACGTGAGAGACAGAATGTGTTAGATACAGAACAGGACTTTGAAATTATATTCTTGGCTTTTAATAATGTTAATACTCTGTTAATACTTTTTTTGTTGAGTTATAGCCAGCAATAATAGTTATTAATGTATTAAGAGTGAAAAGTGAGGAGTTATTGTTCGAAAGCAAGCATTAATTGCTTGAGAACAATCATTCCACTTTTAACTCGCAATACATATAACATTTTTACTACAAACACTTGAATATATATTAAATTATAACTAATAAAATTGATAAATTCATACTTCTTATTCCAAGTAACTATCAAATACTTTAAAAATTTCAAACGTATAATTATTATTGTCAAGCCTCAGCTAGCAGTTCCATCCGGCCAGTATATGCAAAATATTCAGAACGTGGCACAACAATTAAGCACAAAAACACAAAAAAATGAATACGGTAACATCGCAATCACAGTAATTAATTATTTAAAACTTTAAGAACTTAACAAAACAGCGATTCATTAGATTGTAAGAGATTTTCAGAAGACAAAAACACTGCCTATGATGAACACTGCTGTATGATGTCATTGTCACTGTTAATACAATTATGTTTTTCTACAATCACATTGAAAAGTAGACTTTTTTTTCGCTTGCCATTTACAACGAAAAGTTGACGTTTCTTGAGGAGAGTTACTTTACGCTCGCTGAGCGTAAAAAATTGCAAAACGCTCGTTGCCCATAACAACCGATACTACATACTGTTTTTGTGCTCAATTGTTGTGCCACGCTCTGAATATTTTGCATATACTGACCGGAAGGCCCTGTTAGTTGAGGCCTTCCTAATTGTAGAATAAGCAGAAGTACATTGACAGTATTGACAATAATTATATGTTTGAAATTTTATAAAATATTTGACAAGTACTTGAAATAAGAAGTATAAATTTATCAATTTTATTTGTTATAATATATATTCAATAAAAAAGAAAATATAGACAGTGAATGGAAGATTATAAAAAACAGCATTATAGACTCCGCAGCGGAAGAAATTGGATTACAACAAAACATAGTATCCAAAGAATGGTTTGACGAAGAATGTAAACTAGCAAGCGTACGGAAAAAACAAGTGAGAAGTAAATGGTTGGAAACAGGGAAAGATGAAGAACTGGACGAATACAGCAAGATAAAGCAAAAAGCAGAAAAACTCTACAGAAGGAAAAAATCAAACTGGGTTGCCGAACAAATGGAAAAAATAGAAAATAATAATAAGGATAATCGAAAACTCTTCGAGTATGTGAGAAAGCAACACAGTAGCAGAAACACAACTGCAACAGTAAAAATAAATAAAAAAGAGTGGGAAACATATTTCCAAACTTTATACCAAAGCAATCATACTATGGATGAAAGTTATAAGGATTTAATAACGGAAGGAGAAACTGAACAGCAGTACCGACCCTCTTTCGAGGAATATATAGATGTTGTGAAACAACTTAAACCTAACAAGGCGGCAGGCCCAGATGATATAAATAACGAACTAATCCAACACGGAGGAAACGCCTTACTGCACAGAATATATGACCTGATAATGAATATATGGACAGAAGAACGCATGCCAAAAGAGTGGAGCATTGGACATATAGTGCCGATCTTCAAAAAAGGAGACCCAACCAAATGCAAGAATTACAGGAGTATAATGCTGCTTAATACTACTTATAAGATATTGATCAATCTAATAAAAATAGAACTAAACAAACAGGCTGAACCCAAATTAGGTCAATTTCAACAGGGATATAGAAAAGGAAGATCAACGGTAGATGCCATACATTTACTAACACAAGCAATCGAAAAGTGCTATGAACATGACATAGAACTACATATAGGTACTATTCATTGACTTTCAGCAAGCGTTTGACTCAGTCAACAAAGAGTGGCTAATATCTGATATGAGGAACATAGGAATTTCAGAAAAACCAATAAGACTAGTGAAAATGACAATGAAGGATGCGATTGCAAAGGTGATAACCAGAGACGGGAATACAGGAGATATTAACATTGAAGTAGGTGTAAGACAAGGAGATATTTTGTCTACAACCCTTTTTAACATAACACTAGATGGGGTGATTAAAGCAATAGGCATAAAAGGAATGATCAGCCACAGCTCCACACAAATAATAGGATATGCCGATGACGTAGCTTTAGTTACCAGAGACAAAGAAAACCTAGTGAATACATTCAATAACTTAACAAAAGAGGCAGCAAAGAGAGGGCTGGTAGTCAACCAAGAGAAGACAAAATATATGCAAATCTCGAGGAAGACGGACAACGCAGCCACTATAAATATGGGAGATTACACTTTTGAAAGAGTAAGTCAATTTAGATACCTTGGAATAATAATTGATGAGAAGAACAACAGAAGTGCAGAGATCAACGCAAGAATAATCGCCGGAAACAAAGTATATTGGAAGTATCAGAAACTACTAAGGGACAAATGCATCAGTAAAAAAACCAAGATCAAAATTTATAAAGCCGCAATTCGACCAGTAATAACATATGCCGGAGAAAATATGAGACTAACTGATAAAGACGAAGGAAATCTCAGAGTTCTAGAGAGGAAAATCATGAGGAGGATAATAGGCCCAAAACATATTCCGAATGAAGGGTACAGAAGGCTATATAACTACGAAATAGATCAATACATGAATGGTGAAGATATAGTCAGACATATAAAGGCACAACGACTAGGATGGTATGGGCATCTTCGAAGAAGGAATAAGGACGATCCAATAAGGAAAATCGCTGACTGGAAGCCTGCAATCCAAAGAGCAAGGGGACGTCCCAAACTCAGATGGGAAGATCAAGTGATTGATGACCTAAAGAAAATGGGAATCCGTGTCTGGGGTAGAAAAACAAAGGATATGAAGGAATGGAAGATGATTACAAAGATGGCGAACTCACACCGCATGCTGTAGTAAGCAGAAGATAATACACGAACTGATCCACCGTACAAAAAGGATCAAAAGAGTTAACGCGATCCGCTTCGCGTCGCGCGTTAACCCTTGCTTTCGAACAATAATTCCTCACTTTTCCCTCTTAATACATAAATAACTATTGTAGTATCGGTTGTTATGGGCAACGAGCGGTTTGCAATTTTTTACGCTCGGCGAGCGTAAAGTAACTCTTCTCAAGAAACGTCAACTTTTTGTTGTAAATGGCAAGGGAAAAAGCCTACTTTGCAATGTGATTGTAGATTTTTTTTATAGTTATAACTTCAAATGGCAAATAAACTATTGTTAAAATGATTTTTATAGTTGTAACTATAAATGACCAGTAAATAAACTATTGTTATAATGATTATATTAACTATATCTCTCTTATGGCAGTGATGATAATTTGTTTAATTTCCGTGTGGCCATCTACAAACTGTCTTCAACAGATATTGCCCATTGTAGACAAAACGTTGATTTTGAAATTAAAATGAGTTTTAGCCGCATACAATGCAAATTCTCCAGAAATTTAGGTTGTAATTTCCGGATTCGTATTAATTTGGGTCCATTTTCGTTGGAAAGCATATTGGGAATGGAATATCTGTGTCCAATTTTCCAAGGTGAATTTGTTACTAAAATTAATTATAAATAGAAATCTAATTGAGTTGACTTCAGGTAGATATTCCCTAATACATCTTCATCGGCTGTAATTCATTTGGTGTTACGAAAATGAACACTAATTATTCTATTAATAGAGAGTGCTCGACCTTAAAAGACACTTTAAATTTGTTTCCGCATACCTTAACATTAATAAAAAGCCGTGAACAATATTCGTAGAATGACCAACAATTCAATTGGATTTACTTGAATATTCAGTTGCATTGTTACATACAATCTGAGTTATCGTCAACCGTATGTTTCCATTGCAGCCTCCGGGCATTGAATTGTTGTATGCTTACTAATTATTTCTGGTATATTGTCTCAACCAGCATTTATAGCAGTGTTGAAAGCCTGCAATACAGAGTTGTCGAATTTGGAAGATTGATATGTATGTATTTTGGGGTAACATTCATTGAGACCTAAAATATCTATTGTGCCCCCTTACTTCTACTCAGTTTCTGAGGAAACTCTCAGAAACTAGTAGTTCCTTTAGTCCTATTTCCCGGAGGAATTTTAGGATGTCTGCAGGTTTCAACTTATGTAAATGTTCCTCTTCTATCCAGTAATCTCCCAGGTGCTGTGCTCTAGGATTCTGAAGTGCTGTGCAGTTGGAAAGTATGTGGATGGAGGTTTTTTCTTCCATTCCACAAAATCTGCATTCTTCTTCCTTCACTATTTTGAGCTTTTTCCGGTGCCCATTCAGGCGACAATGTCCCGTTAGGATCCTTGTTAAAACTCTTAGCGCAGTTTTACTTTGACTTATGCATTCATTTGATCTCAACGGGTTGTAGTCACCCAGAAGAGTCTTTGATTGTATAAGTCCTACTAGATCTTTCCAATGGTCAGATCTTCTCTTTTTCTCGGCTTTACCTATTTCTTCCAATATTTTATTGGGGCTGATTCCGCAAAAGGGTTCAGGCCCCCAGAAAGGTATTTCAGTCCCCCTCTTTGCTAGTTCATCTGCTATTTCATTTCCTCCTCCTTGAGCTTGTCTGGGCATTCTCACACCATTTTGGAACTGATTACACAAGAGCTCAGTGCTTTAATGGCTACTTGACTATCCGACATTATGATAATCCTTTGTCTTCTGTATCTTTATCAATATTGAACTGGGCGCACTTTCTTATGGCGTGGATCTCCGCTTGAAAAATACTTGGGGTTTGTCCCAAGCTTTCAGAGTGTTTGGTTCCTGGCCCGAACACTCCTATCCCAGTTTCTTTTATTGCTTTTGAGCCATCTGTGTACCATTTAATGGCACTCTGTCCAAGTCTGGTAATGGTATTTGGGTTTCATTCCTCCTTGTTGCTTAATTCCGTAACGAATTTTTTTGAAAATTTATACTTTTTCTTCATCATTCCGTCTTGTGGCATGTCCCAGGTTGTCTGATTTCTAAGAAGTGAGGAGGTGGTATTTTTCAATGATTCCCTCTCTACTTAGTCTGTATCTTGTTTTTTCTGCAACGCTTTCCACCACCTTATGTAGAGGGGTGAGGTTGAGAATCACTTCCATGGCTGCCGTTGTGCATGTTCTCATTGCTCCTGTAATGCATATACAGGCCAGTCTTTAAATTTTGGAGAGGTTTTCTCTCGTCGTCAATAGGCTAATTCTACTACTCCACGCAATGGCTCCACAAGTGATGATTGGTCAGTGTAGAACCAGCTTAGGATTTTTGGGTTACAAGCCCAGTTGCCTTGTATGTAATCTCCTTTTCATGTTTATTCCACAGGAGTTTACTGTCTAGAGTTAAACCTAGATACTTGACTTCTTGTCTCCATTCAATCTCGTTCCCATCAAGTTTTATGGTTTTGAGGTTAAGTTTTCTTTTCTTAGTGAAGGCTATCAAGATCGTTTTAGTGGGGCTGAGTCCCACTTGCCTACACCAGCTATTTGTATAGTTCAGACCCTTTTGTACAATAGTCCAAAAGGTGTATTCGAATTTCCCCCTGGCTGTTATCACAATATCGTCGGCATATCCTTGGCAGGATATCCCGAGATCCGTCAAACCACACAGGAGTTCGTCAACCGTCAAACTCCACATTAATGGGGATGCTACTCCTCCCTGTGGGCATCCTCTGGTAGTGCAGATGGAGACTATGTCATTGCTCGTCCTCGTCTCTGCTACTCTTGTGGCGAGCAGTTCCGACATCCATTTGGATGTTGTATCTCCTATGTTCTGCTAGATATTAGAATAAAAATTGGTTGGACAGTGGTCAAAATGGATGTGTCAACAGACACAACTTTCGATAAAAACCTCCACGACTCAGTAACGGTCTAATTTCATTTGTTTTTTTAAACTTTTTTTATCTTTTCTGATTTATTTTTGTAGCAAATGATATGTACTTTTCCCAGTAATAATATTGATAATACTAAATCCACAAAGAATGTAATAAGAAAAAATAAACAAAATTTCTGTTGTCTTTGTTATGTAAAGGCGTACACAATATTTTTGGGACGAGTTAAAAACAGAAATTCGCTGACCGAACTCTCTTAGGAAATTCAGATATTTCCATTTTTTTGTTTGTTTTCTTCAGTACGCTCTAAGCTTTGAAAAATAAATATTTTACTAATTTAATTTGGCATGCTGTATATGTAAAATTAATTTTATTGGATAAAACATCGACAATAGGGAAGTTTTAAATTCGTGAACTGATTGAACTTGCTTGAATCTCCAAATCCAATGTCGGCTGTTTTAATTAAAAACTTCACCAGATAGAGAAATGCTTGGAAAAGTATGTGGGAATTTCTGAGGCTAAAATTTTCGAAAATAGTGTCTATAGAATAATGCCTAATCATTCTACATTGATTCCGAGAGCGATTGAACAAAGAAAATCTGTATATCGATTACACGTGTAATGTCGGTCCACTTCACATATATGGAAAACAGAAATACTATTCAGACATACCAAGGATTATGCTTAGATTTATTATTTAGAGCGGAATTACTAATAAAGTAGCTCAACATAGTATTTTGTTTTATTATTCAAAATGTTTTCCAATAGTTTTCAAGGTTTGAAATTGATGTTGTGTTGGAAATACAACTTTTGCTATTATTTGAAAATTTCTAAGCAATCAAAGTTTTAATAACATGTCTCAACAGGAATTACGATTATATACATTGAACTCATTGAAATAATGGGGAAAATGTTTATACAAGGTGTTTCATTGAGAGAGGAAGGAATTATTATCTGCAATGAATCTCCTTCTCGT
The DNA here is from genome assembly GCA_910591675.1 of Galerucella calmariensis. Lineage (NCBI taxonomy): Eukaryota > Metazoa > Arthropoda > Insecta > Coleoptera > Chrysomelidae > Galerucella > Galerucella calmariensis. The sequence goes on along the minus strand of CAJUYG010000073.1, from coordinate 301,961 downwards.
GGATGTGTTCATTTTCTGGGTCCATACTTGTTATTTCTCTTTATTTTTTTGTATATCTGTATCTGTAGAGTAGGGAGGGTGAGTGTAAGCTCACAGCACTTAGGCCATATGTGACCCATTGTACATGCTCCCGAGGAGTTGTCCTCCTAGGTCATCGTCCATCCTGTCCTTCTCAGGAAGGTGGACAAGTCACTTGAAGACATCTCCTTTATATCGGCAGGATTAGGCCAAGACTCACCGAACACACACTCTTATCGACGATAGCTCAGGACCAGTATTCTAGAATAAGTGAAGTGAATACTGATGTGAACGTGTGATGTGAACGGTCCCTTCATGTTTTGACAAAAAAAAACGTATTCTCCTGCAATCAGTGTCCTCATCCGATGAAAGTAAAATTTACTGTATTTTGACAGTTTACTAAGCAAACGCCGAATGTTACTTTTAAAAAAAGAAGAAGAAATTATCTAACCCCAAAAAAATAAGATCAAAGTTTTTGTCACATTATAAGACACATACGCATGTTTCACCAGTTCCTTCCACATCACACATCGCTTGCTGTTCATCAAGTGAAGAGTGATGTGATCGTTCATCAGTTCGTGAATCGTGGTCCAGGACACTCGCATAAGACATGCCTGACAGTTTCATCTTCCTGTTCACACATCCTGCATAGAGGTGTGTCCACTAGCACCATAGTATGGAGGTGTTTAGGTACTTAGTTGACAGTGACCAGTCAGAAATCCTACTGTTAAACGTAGGTCTTTCTTGGTCATCGTCAAATATTTCTACGGCGCCAGCTTCCCAGGGTCGCCTAGGGTGATCCTAGCAAGACTGCATCCTTTGATTTTTTGTATAAAAAGGAGCTTCAGTTGGACTGTGGTGAAGAAAAATGTGTAACAAATATCTAACAAGGAACATATTTATGTTTCCAATGAGATTGTTTTTAATATTAACGTAAAATACATTATTGGAACGTAATAGTTATTTATGTGTTAAGAGCGAAAAGTGAGGAATTATTGTTCGAAAGCAAGGGTTAACGCGCGACGCGAAGCAGAGCCCGTTAAATGCTTGAGCACAATAATTCCACTTTTGGCTCGCAATACATAAAACATTTTTTCTACAATCACTTGAATACATATTATAACTAATATAAAATTGATAAATTCATACTTCTTATTTCAAGTACCTGTCAAATACTTTATAAAATTTTAAACGTATAATTATTATTGTCAATACTGTCAATGTACTTCTTCTTATTCTACAATTAGGAAGGCCTCAGCTAGCAGGGCTATCCGGCCAGTATATGCAAAATATTCAGAGCGTGGCACAACAATTGAGCACAGAAACACAAGAAAAATTAATACGGTAACATTGCAATCAAACTAATTAATTATTTAAAACATTAAGAACTTAACAAAACAGGGATTTATTAGATTGTAAAAGATTTTCAGAAGACAAAACCACTCCCTATCCAGGTTGCTCTATGATGTCCTGTCACTGCCACTGTCACTGTCAATACAATTATGTTTGTAGTATCGGTTGTTATGGGCAACGAGCGTTTTGCAATTTTTTACGCTCGGCGAGCGTAAAGTAACTCTCCTCAAGAAACGTCAACTTTTCGTTGTAAATGGCAAGCGAAAAAGCCTACTTTTCAATGTGATTGTAGAAAAAATTATTTGTTGGACATTTTATTCTCCCAAGGTACTTCATTATTAGTTAATAAATATTTGTTACTTGAATGAAATGAACAATTGCACTATGAACAACATGTTTTTTTGTGTATCTCGGTTACCAAGTTCGTGAAACCCAATAAATGGGGTATTCTAAGAATTGCTTCGGTAATTATTACACGAAGATACACCCTGTATATTATGGTTATCGATAAGCACATTCGAATATTATGAAAACTATGTATCAAGGTTTGTTGTGTCACTGCGTATAAAAGCCGTACCCGCAGCCATTTTGCTCTACCTTCAGATCCATTTTCATTAAAGTGCCTGAGTTTGTTTGGAAAAGTTATATAAAGTTCAACAACTAGAAATATTTCAAATATTTTAATAGCTTACTAAGTTGTAAGGACAACTAATTAACACAAATACGCAAAGAAATCTAAGCTTTACAGTATTTCCATCTTTTTTGAAAGGTACTTATTTTAATCAGTTTAAGTGCTGTAAAAAGCAGTGGAGAAGAAAATATTCATTTTGTAAAGCGCTTTTACTAAACGCCACTTATTATTTCTGGAGAAACAAAAACCCCAATTACATCAGCGTAAAATATTTACGTGTTAAATTAAAATAAGCTTGAGCTTCAGGTCTATTCATCATCAGCTAGTTAAATGTTATTTTGTTCACTCGAGTATCTTATCTAAATAATAAAATGTAAATGAGGTGGTTGACCTCGAATACTGAGTAGATGAGATTTTTTTTCTTCTAAATATTAATTAGTTTTCTAGCAAAACAAAAAGTAATGTTTAGATTTTAAAATAATATGATTTTTTTTGTACTTTCTTCGTTGAAAAGCAGTTAAATGTTGTCCTCAATAAATTTTTATCTAAAAAAGGATCTAATGCTAGAAAAACATCAAGCGCAATTAAGGTTAATCCGTTTTTCTTGACCCATACAACTCGTAAGCAGATTTGAGCTCTAACATCCCTCTTTCAGGCCTCTAGTTTCTTGTGATAGCCAAACAAACTTAACGAATCCCTAAAAAATTGCAAAATCCCGCTGGCAAAGGGATCAGATAAGTAGACAATATTCTGATGTTTTAATTCGTGCTAGATTTATATAATTAGAAAGTTTCTTTCACTTGAATTAATATTCTCTAACCTATTGTCCCGCTAATGTTCTACTGACCCTTTCTATTGACAAAGGAAGAGTGTAATTTAGGAGATAGTAGTTTAATGAATATTTTTCCAATCCCTTTGTTTCCAAGATTCGGTGTGAATTCCCTTAATATACGATGGAAAAGGGTTGCGTTCCAACAATACAACAATAAATAATATATCTAATATAGAAATAAATTAATTACCTTTTGTAAAGGACCCAATAGATATCGATAATAACTATACGTAGAGTTCAACTGTACAACATACAAGAGGTTTGCAATACTTTTTATTGGGATTTCAAATTCAATTCAAGTTGTTAAGATATTCTAAACCAAACACAAAGATTGTCACTAACAAATTACACTATCTGATGAAGACGATAATTTGGTTATCGAAACCAAGTAAGGAGTGAAGTAGCAGTGTTGGAGTGTATAGGTGTAGAAATACCTCCCATTTATTAATTTGTTTGAGTTGTGCTCAACAGCTCATGCATTTCAATTGAGTCTTTGTTCAATTTTCTATTTCTTCTACTTCCACTGCCTCTGATGCAATAATTACAGTGAAGCAGTGTCTAGCGCGGTTAATACTTGGATGGGTGACCAGGAAAACACCGTCTAAAGACCGTACAGCCCGCAGCGGAGTAGCATATCACAGCTCGCAAGTCCAAAATATAATATTTTGTCAATTTGATACACTTTGTAGCATGAAATAACTTTTTTTTTTCATATGAAAATTGTTATAAAACATTTAATTAAAAAAGACATTTTATTAAATTTGCGGTTGTACCAGATAATAAATAATTTTTGGAATTTACTCTTCCATAATTCAAAAGCCACATTTTTCATGCGGGTGTAAAATATTTATATATTTTAATTACAGTGGAAAATACTTTTGTAATTAAAAACGTTTGTTCCTGATTGAACTGAAAACATATTTAGTTGTTCGCGTTTTAATTGCATGTCAGCTTCATACGTGTTTTACTTTGTACATCGGTTTTCAACCGTTACAATATTAACTGCAAAAAACTACCTACGCAAAATATGTTCCCTGAAAAGACGCGATAAACGAATCATACCAATGGAACAATTCACTTTATTAAAGTAACTTTTGTTTTGTCATGATACTTTGCGATTGTAAAGAACAAAAAACTAGTGATAGTATCAGCCTATGAATATTAATATAACAGTTGGCACATATTTAATAAATCTTGACGTGATAAAAACATAGAGGGTGGGTAGTTAATTTTTTCTCTTATTTTTTGGGAATCAAACCACAATAATGTTTTTTATTTTTTATTTCGACGTTTCGGTAGCGTTCCAGCTACCGTTGTCAAGATTAACTACTAATAAAATAATTTTTTGGTCCCTATCTGACACAAAGAAAAAAATATGACAACTAGACAATCAATAATATTTTGAAGTTTAAGACTACAAAACTTTGTTGTCAAATTTTATTAAGGTCCATTCATAGTAGATCACATCTCTGGTAAAATGTGAATAAAATATTCTATTTTATGACATTCTAACGATATGATAGTCTACTAGAAATGGAATCCAGTGAAGTGCACGTTCCAGGAACGGTTTTTATTGGGATAACGCTTTTTTTTTAGCTCATTTTAGAAATGTTGTTAATAAAACGCGTTTGTTGTTATTTTTTTGTGTATGATTATTTTTGTTTTCAAAATATGTATAACTCAGTTTAGTGATTTTGTGTATTGAAGTGTGTATCGATTAACAACTATTCCAATGATAAATCATAAGAAAACCTGGATAAAAACTTATGATGCTATCCTGATAACGCAGATTATCAGGAAATTTCTCTTTCTAACATTGGTAACCAAATTTGACTACATTCGGCTGAAATACTAGCTACACATTTATCTGCATTTAGTTGTATTAAGCACTTTCTTTGATTTTTCGTCTTTTATTATTGGGCTCTTTCAATATTATTTTTGTCGAATCCCTATGAATTTTATGCCCCTCTTCTCAAGCATGTTTACAAATACCTGACTTAAAGAACTCCCTATTTTTGATATATTTTTCATGTTCACTTATTCGGACTTCCAATGGTCTAGATGTTTCACCTAAATAGAATTTGTCGCATTCACAAGATATCTGATATATGCAATTTTTTGAAGATTGTTCTTTATTGTTTGGTTTTGTTTTTGTTAATATAGATCTCAACGTATTATTAGATTTGACGCTGGTTCGAATATTGAATTGATTACCAATTTTTTCAATCCTTTCTGATAAGCCCTTAACAAATTTTAAAAAATTATGTTAGCTGAATTATTCATATTATTGTTATTATTATGGGGTATTAACAATGAGCCCTCTATATTCTTAATTTCTTCATTAACAAATTCTGCCGGGTAATTATTGGCATTTAAGACATTTTTTAGTAGAGTTTTCTCCTTTGTGAAATGATTATCATTAGAACAAATGCTTCTGGCTCTATCGTATAAAGATTTTACTACCCCTTTTTTAACGCTTATAGCGTGATTTGATTCAAAATTCAAATACCTATTAGTGTGTGTTGACTTACGATAAACACTTGTTTCATACCCTGTAGGTGTTTTATTGATAAGAACATCTAAAAATGGCAAAAAATTGTTATTTTCAATTTCAATTTCAAATTTTATAGATTTTTCTCCTTCATTTAAATTTGTTAAAAAATCATTCAGAGATACTAAGTCATAAGGCCATATTGCAAAAATGTCGTCTACATATCTCCACCAGACAATTGATTTTAATTTTTGATTATTTACTATTTCGGCTTCAAAATGTTCCATGTAAATATTCGATAGAATTGGTGAGAGGCAAGAGCCCATGACAAGACCAAATTTCTGTTCATAAAAATCATTATTTAACTGAAAATATGTTTTTGTTATAAAATAAATAATTTTAATAATTCTATTATTGCTGCTATGCTCAATTTGGTCCTTTCTGTAAGGGTCTGATATATTTCTAATTTCGATTTGACAAGTTCTATTGTTTTCTGCACCGGTACATTTGTGAAGAGACTAACTACATCAAAACTGACCAAATAATGGCTTTTGTTGAACTTTAAATCTGATAGTTTTTCTAAAAAATGATTGCTATTTTTTATGTATGAATCTGTCCTGCGAGGGGTTCAATGATTTTTAATATATAATTTGATAGTTTGCTGCATGGGGAATTAATAGTGCTACAAATTGGTCGTAATGGTATGTTTTGTTTATGAATTTTTGGTAAACCATAAAAATGTGGTGGTTTACTGTATTTAGGTGTTAAAACATTGTTCTTTCACGATTGGGTAGTTAATAGTTATTTCCATAAAATGTACGTCTTGTCGAACTATTATGTAAACTATGTTCAGTTGCGATAGATACATAAGTACGATATAGTTATATCAAAAAATTGTCAATCTATTTCGTATAAAATACTCTAATTTAGTCCAGTAGTTATTCCAACCCAGTATATTCTCTCCGTGTCTTGTTTACGACCAAACATATAACTATACTTTGGCAAGTTTATCTGAAGCCATGAAAGGAATGTACTCGAAAACATTCGATATTGCCACGTTTAACTATGAAAAAGCCAAAGTGCTAAGTATGTAGTGATAATAGTATTAGAAAAGGGACTTTTCATTATTAACAATATGATTAAACGTTAATACTTTGATGTGTTTGTTTCCATGGATATTTCTATTAACGTTATTTTTTCAATTTATGAATATTGAAAGATGAGCTGACTTCTTATTGGCAAGCGCGTGCGTGTGTTCTTCCCTCTCACTTCCTCAATTGACTGATATTGATTTATCCAGTGGCGTTGGTATTGTCAGTGACCTTTGTAATTTCAGGTTTACTTGGTAAAATAGGTACCGTACGCTATTTGTACGTTTATGACAGATATGCTCATGTTTCCTCACCTCTTACCGATGCCCCGTAGTTTCAGATAATCTTGCCAAACTATATACCATGTAGGGAAGACTGGGACAGGCTTGGACTGACGGCTCCCAGACAAAAGAAGGTGTAGGAGCCGCAATTGTAGGGCTAAAACAGGATGTCACAACTTTCTAAGGGGAGACGTCCCAGTACAGTTGTGGAGCGCGTTTGATGCGATAATTACAGTCAAGCAAGGTCGGACATGGTTAGTACTGGGGTGACCATGCCAGGGAAAACCATACTGCCTGCAGCGGACTAGTATATCACAGCTCGCAGGCATTATACCAATGAGCACGAGGTATAATGTAGATATGCCGTCTTTCGGAGGAGACGTAAAACCGAGGTCCCGAGTCCATGGATGTTGGGCTCGTTAAAGAACGCTACCACTGGTTGGAACACTAGTGGGTTCGCCAAAATTTCCGGTTAGGAATAGAATGCTCCTGGCGTCGGTGATTAGCCTCAGTCGCAGAAATAGACCGATGTTAAATAACAGAATAAAAAAAAAACTTTCTAAGCAGCGATTTACCATTGCGTTGAAGAAATTAAAAGGCAGGAAATGACATACAGTTCAGTTGCCATCTTCACCTATTGCCAAGCGCGGCACTGAAGGCACTTGATTCCATAGAGGTAATTTCTAAACTAGTATAGGATTGCATAGGTACCTTAAACGCCCTTGGAGACCATTGCAAGTTTACAATAGCCTGGGTGCCGGTTCACGAGAGTCTTAAGGGCAACGAATTGGCAGATGAAACGGCCATTCATTTTGGATTGGTTTTAAGACCATCAATAATTTATTTACAAAAAATAGTTTACAACAAAACTTTCATGTACTTCATGTATTTCCGACCACATGTAACTTTTTTGAGGATAGCAGAATGCCATAAATTCAATTACTAATATTGTCATCGACAATAATAAATACACGAAATTCCGTAGTGTAGTAATTACGACTTGAACAATAATCGTAGGCGAAACATTGTCCCCGGGATGGCCAGCTATGCCGATTTTTCTTTGTCAGTGGCGTAATTAATTTTGCTACAATCCAGTACTGGTTCTGACACATGGGCGGCGGGCGGCATTTGATAATACAATTATTGCATCAAAAATATTGATAAAATTGTATTTTAGATGTTATCAGGCCAGCAAACAATGAATTGTCTGCATTGAATCCAAAAAAGGGCAGATCTGCAAAATTAAAATGTGTTAACTACGTGATGAATCTAGAGGTGGAAATTATATTGATGTTCTTGAACTGTGTTATGAT
>CAJUYG010000073.1:229899-280918 GCA_910591675.1 Galerucella calmariensis | reverse complement strand
CAGATGATACACTTTAACAGTATCTAGTCTTGCAGCTTGTAGTCACGTCGAGAGACGTTACTCTAAATTTGCATTAAGAACTTTGGTCAACAACCAACTCTGATAGAAACTTTTCTACCTATCGTCAAACTTGCTTTTCTTCCACTATACATTCGAAAATTACAGGGATCACTCATTGTTTCCATCGAAAACAGTTAACAGGACAAAATTGTTAAAATCTTTTTCGATATTCACGTCATTAAACCTTAACAAACAATTTTTCAATAATTCACAAAGGGTTGTTCAATAAGTTTTACAAATTGCAAAGCCAAGCACAACTTGATCTGACGGACGAATCAGTATTTATTCATAAATTAGTAAGTATAGGCACTAAGGAAGGCCACTTATCAAAAAAAGCACTTCTGTACCTCGCTTGGTCATAGGCTCTTCTAAAATTCAATGTAGATTTCAATACGATGAAATCTAATATTTTTTGCAACGAGAAAGGTAATGGACGACATCTGTATTTGCGAAATAACATATCTCTCCTTCCTTTTGTTTTAATAATTGTTAAGAATTCGTTGGAGCTGATTTGCATATAGACTGGAGTATAACTTCCGTAAATTATTCTGTAAACGCTTCACAGGGAAATATCCCAGCGCAATAAATACATTTTGTTTTGTTCCCAAATCATGAAATTTGATTTGTATATGGGGAATGATATTTTTGAATAAATCGCAGAAAAAAAATGGATGTTTGAATATGGTATTTCGATTTATTTGAGATAAAAATATCTACCTGGTTTTAGTAATATTCATTTCACTCCAACATTATTGTTTCGAATAAAATAAATTGGTTTATTCCACTCAAATAATAGGTTTATTTCCATATAGGTTTCGAAAATTATTCAAACCAATGCAATTATTTGTTTGAATGTAATATTCCGATTTATTTAATATCGAGAGGTTCAAAAATCATTGTTTGCAAAATTATATATTATTTTCCTATTTCAGTCTGAAAATTTATTCGAACCAATGAATATTTTTGCTGAATGCAAAAGTTTATCCTCTATGGGATTAACATGTCACCTCTTGGACACGTGGCTACGCCGAGATCGGTTTCTAGTATAGGAATTAAACAATCATATACACTATATGACAAACATGTTTAAATCTAATAAAAATTAATGGTCCCTTTTTATGCATAAAACTGTTTAGTAGGAAAGCAGGATAGGAATAAAAAACTTGCTGCTGAATATTTTGATCTATTAAAAATAAAACTATACATTTTTAAAATAGATACCATACATTTATAAAATAGATACCATACATTTATAAAATAGAAACCATATATTGTTAAAATTAAACATACCTACATGATCTAAAACATAACCAACAATGGTATCCACAAGATATAGCCTTGTCTATCCTTAAGTGTGCACATTAATGCTTTCCCCATAGTAGTTTTTTGGAGTTCTTGGAGTAGATCTGAAAGGTTTTATTGAGAAATGTGTATGTTTGAGGTACATTTCGCTTGCTTGTTACTTCTACCTATTTGAATATAATTGTCATTTATTTCCTTACCTTCAAAGATATCTCACAATTCCTGTAATCGCCATAAGTTTAACAATTCATTCATTCTATTATTAAACTTATTATTTTTGTCCATAGCACTTTAACCACATACTTCACAAAAACAAAATAATTAGTAAAATTGCAAAAACTGATCTAATTTCACATGCAGACTAACGCCAAACGTATACAGGTGGTGACCGTTACTGAATAATAGGAAGGGTGGGGTGAGAATTCTTTGTTTCAATAATTGCCACATAATTTGTAGGCTAATGTGATTTCTTACGGATGAAGAAATATGTAATTTGTAGGAAATTAGTTTTTTTTCTCGTAACAATAAATGTACAATTATACTGAAATACTTATTTTTTCGGTATAAAGTAGATCTTATTTGGGGCTAATAATCTATAGGCTTATTTAAAAAATGTAAATTTATGTCAAAACTTTCAAATGATTCACTATGAATATTTAATTTGTTGTTTTAAAGTGATATATTATTGAAGATGTTAGATTTTTTTCTGGGTGATGAAAACAATTTTTACCCAAATAGCATTGTTATATTTCATAACAAAATATTATATTGTGCTTCGTAGACTTTTATAGTATCTAATTTCTTTAATGTAAAAAAATTACACATAAATCATTTTTTTATAACAAAATTTCCCAATATTTTCACGTTAATATGGCTTCTTAATAATAAATAAGCAATTTTAGTTTTAAACAAAGGGGGCTCAAACAAATCAGTTTACTTGTCTATAAATAAGTCTTCTCTCGGTGTAGGAATTAAACAATCATATACACTACTTGGAGGGTCCTAACGACACACTGTCTCTTGTTAAAGAGCTCAAAATAATGGAGCAAGAAGAATTTATATTCATATCCGTATATACTTCCTTTTTTATAAATTGGCAGGAACCTTTTATGTTAAATTTGCCTGAAGCTGTAGGTAGGGATTAGGAACATATATGCGAAAGCAACAACCAATCTGCTATGGAAAAATATATTATTAAGAAAAAAAACAAACACAGTTCCAACGAAATTCGAGAAAACAGTTTGCCTTTGTTTTAGCTACATATTTCATTTGAAAGTCACTTTGAATGATTACACTACAGCCCTTCATCTCGATGTAAATATTTTTTGTTGTCAAGTCAATTTCAGAATTAGAGCAGCGCTCTTGTAAATTAAATATATTGCACTCTCCAAGCTTTTTTGTAACATTTTCAATGTTTCTGTTTTAAATTGTGTGCCACTGAAACGTCAAATAACTTAATACACAGTAAGCTCGAAGTATATCTCGATCATGTGTTTAACAACTGTTCAATAATCGAAGAAAGAAATCGTGTACAATAAGTTATTGCTCAAATAATTACATAATCATTAGTGAATCTAATTCAACAGCTGTCAAGACAAATAAAATTAAATAAAGTGTAGCGAACAATAGTTTTAGTGTTCCCACACCAAATACATCGGGATTTTCTTACTAAATAAGACTGATGAAAAAAGAAAGGCAATCTGAAGCTCCTGATTGTATACAATTTATTTTATATTCGGTTTGTTTAAATGAATAGAAACATGGTGAACAAGTTTGTCTCGTGCTTTGGAATTTCTGTTTAAAAGGTTTCTTGTATTAGGTGAAGAAAAGCCACCGGTAAAAAAGTATATGAGAGGCTCAGTTTTGGAGCTGATTGGCTACTTAAGAAGTTGGGAATAGTTGGACTGGGGAATGCGATCTATAGATGCAGAGTACCACTGTGTCAATTAACAATCAAATCCAATCTATAGCTGTCATCAAATGAACATTGTTTTTTTTCGCAAAATAGTTCACCAAAAGAATTCAAAAGATTGTCCTTGAATTGTTCGCATGTGGCACACACCTTCACACCCCACGTATGTGCATAGTGAGCCCGAATTGGTCCAGAAAACTTGAATAGTATAAACCATATGCTTTTAGCAGAAACACAGTCCTCCTACAATGCGGAATCTCGTTTAATGAGAATAAACCACCCGAAAATACACAAATGGGTTAATATTGTTCGACTGTATTAAATATTCAGTCGTCATTGAGTTATTTTCCTATAATATGGCTTTTGTTTCCCATTCAACTATATCCATTTATCGCGAAATAAACAATATTATGGAGTAAATATTTGAAAAGGAAAATGGATTCATTAGTATATGAGCTTCCGTACTGAATTATACACTTCCTCGGACGTTTTACAAAATGACTCGTATTAATCCTAAGCGTTACGGAATATTGGTAAATCCATTAAGTTACGCCACCTATATTTCTAGATTATAACGTTGTTATTAGGGAATTAGTGTTTAGCGTTAAGTGCAGCTAGAAAGTTTATTCAAGCTTCCATGCAATATACCTACCAATTATACAGTGAGCATAATATCTTATAAATATATCAGATATTTAATAATAAATATTTCAAAAAGCCTTTTTACGTTTCGGTGTATTTACCTTTTTATTTTTTCCACTTATTTCTATCTTCAGTTTTTACTTTTATGCCATACCACTTAACACCGCATTTTTCACTTCCTTATTCCATGTTTTTCCTGGTCATCCTCTTGTGTTTTTTTTTTTAACCTTTGTGCTATTCAAAACTCCTCTCCCTCCCTCGTATCTATTGAACGGCTACACTTACATTAATAAAATTTGGAGGGTGAAAATAAAGTGTTGTAAACTTATCTACGAATGGTACAGGTGACGTAATATTAATCTATGACGTCACAGTGCCACTCTGGCCAATAATTTTAAATAGGACCTTATGGCAAATGGCAAGTGATATATAGTTTGAAAGGCATTGACATTGGCTACATAGCCATATTAATTTTGTTTGCTGCATACCTGTTTGGGGTCTTCGATATCACGATATTTTGGAGCGTGTACAGACTAATTTTTTAAAGCGTGTGCTTATGCTGCCCAGAAACACTTCTGATTGTGCTCTTAGGATAGAAACATGACGTGTTAAATATCTATATAATATTTTCAAAATGACATTGAACTGGTTACTAAAAATTCTTTCCATGGAAGATAACAGATTGCCCAAAATATGTTTTAACCAGCAAAGACATTTGCTGTCTTGTGACGAAAAATTTAACTGGGCTTTACAAGTCAGAAATCTTTTTTATTTTGTTGATGCAGCTGATGTTTGGGAAAATCTTTCATTTAATACCTTAAAACAATCCAAAAAAAAGCTTCTGGCAAGCTTATATGACAAACTTTTTAATGTAGACTGTGAAGCTGTCTCCAGCTCTACTTTTTACTGCTTATACACCAACTTTTCTTTTTCCAAAAGCCCTAAAAATTATCTTTCTTTAAAACTTCCTATCCAGGTCACTCGCACCATAGCTCAATTAAGACTTGCTAACAAGTATCGCTTAAAATTTACATTGAATGGAGTTTCGTACGTTATTAACCCAAATGAAATATGTACTGTATGTAACAGGCTTGAGCTTGAGACGATTGAACATTTTCTTTTTGACTGTCCGATTTTCACAACTATGAAACCTAATAACTGCGCAACTGTATCTAATTTGGAAAGTCTAGTTTTTCAATTAGAAAACCTAAATGTAGCCTCGGCAAAAAGCATATCGTTTTATATATGGAATATTTTAAAATTAAGGGCATTTATTCTAAACGAATGAAACATTTCTTTATTATCATTATTATTTTTTTTTAAAGTGTACTAGTTTTAGGTTCCTTTTTGTTTATATAAGTTCGGCTTTTTCTTACATTTTATAGGGCACACTTTATATTAAGCATTAATTTTTTTTTTCTTTTTTCAACTATATACTAATTCTGTTTCTAAAAAAAAGTGTTTCTTGTATTTTAGATTTTAGATAAGTCAATTTTTTTTGTACTTCCAAATCCTTGCTGTAAAACTTCTGTTTTTATAAGCAATAAAGATTATTATTATTATTATTATTATTATTAATTTTGTTTGGGTTTGAACTAATTTTGACGGATAAATTAAATAAATACCAAAATTATTAATTCATATTTGAATATTGAAGATTTTTCAGTCCGCCTCTGGTTAGTTATCAGAAAAATTGACGTTTTTAATTTAATAGTATTTGTTGCTTTGCAAAGTTTTTCTAAATAGCTTGAATATTTAATTTTATTATTGTTTAACGAGACGTTTAAGAGCTTACATAGGAAAAATGGTACGTACTCAAGCCGACAAAGTAGCAGCTATCTTAATATTTGGTGAATCTAGAAATAATATCCATGAAGCGGAGATACCCAAATCGCCCTATCTCGAGAACTTATTTGAGGGAGCTTCTTCACAAGTTTGAAGTAACAGGTAGTGTTCAAGATGCCAAACGATCTGGTCGACCAACATTTAGTGATGATAAAAAAATTGATATAGTTGCTGAAATGGTAGTAAGCCCTACTTCCTCTTCAACTAAAGTTGCGTCTATCTGTGAAGTAAGTGGAAGTACAGTACAGAGAGTGTTGGCTAAAAATAAATTTCATCCATACAAGTTAAAAATGGTGCACCACCTTTCGCATGACGACCCCGACAGAAGACTCGAATTCTGTGAATGTATGACAAATAAAATTAGTCAAAACCCACATAACACAAGAACAATTTGTTTTAGTGACGAAAGTACTTTTTGCCTCAATGGAAATTTGAATACACAAAATGTAAGGTATTGGAGTGACACAAATCCTCACACCTTTCGTGAGCAACATACCCAATTTCCAGAAAAAGTCAATGTTTGGGCAGGTATTTTGGGATACCGCATAGTTGGTCCTGTCTTCCTAAATTCAAATTTAAACGGTGAAATGTATCTGGAGATGTTACAAAATGAAATTGAGCCGTTAATTCTTGAAATTCTGCAAGATAATCTAGATGAATTCGGCCATCTGGAAATAACATGCCAACAAGCTGGTGCTCCTGCTCATTATTATGGTGCAGTAAGACGTTACCTGGATGAATAATATCGAGGTAGATGGATCGGCCGGCGAGGTCCTATAGAATGGCCACCTCGGTCACCAGATCTGACACCATTAGATTTTCTCTTGGGGGGGTACTTGAAATCCAAGGTTTATACTACGGCACCAGATAGCATTGGCGTTTTGAAAGAAAAAAATATTGAAGAATGCAATGCAATTTCAGCTGACACATTCAAACGAGTACGACAAGAGTTTACTAATTGGATGTATTACTGTCAGGAAGTAGATCGAGCACATTTCGCTATGCACTTGCTATGAGAATCCATTGTTGATATTTGGTTAATTAAATTTAAAAAAAATATATATAAAAGTTGAGAGGTGTCAAGGGACACCCGGATGGAACGAAGTTCCTTTCGATTAATTAGTGAAGGAATTGTTCATATACATACACACACCGAAACATTATATATATATATATATATATATATATATATATATATATATGTACTCCGTCTGTCTATTCTTTCATACACGTCATAGATGCGCGGGACTTTGTAAACACAACAGAGTGTATATATATATACTCTCTCGACTTCGTAAACACAACAGCGTATAGGTTAGAACACGCACGGCTTGCTAAATACATACGTTCTGAAATTGTAATATCAAAATATGATTTGTTTTTGAATTTATTAAAATTCATTCATTATAATTATTATTTTTTATTATTTATTATTTACAAAAAACCTGTATACACTCAACAAAAATAATCGACGCGACACCACACTGTTCAATGCGAAATAGAAATGAAAATATCTGGCTTGCATTCTATAAGAGAGAAAGATACAGACAGAGAAACATGCGCCGCCGTACAGCTTACAATAGCTTCCTATATCAAAAAGTGTCCTGACAAAACTTTTCGTAAGAATTTTATCCGTGTAGCCTCCTTTCACAACGCGCGATAAGGAACTTCGTTCCAAAAATAATTCCAATAATTTTGGTATTTCTTTGATTTTTCAGTCGAAATTAGTTTGAACCCAAACAAAATTCATTTGGCTATGTAACCAATGTCAATGCCTTTCAATCGAGATATCACTTGCTATGAGGTCCTATTTAAAAGTATTGGCCAGAGTAGCACTGTGACGTCATCTATTACCATTACGTCACCTGTTACCATTCGTAGAGAAGTTTACAACGCTTTATTTTCACCCTCCAAATTTTATTAATGTAAGTGTATCCGTTCAAAAGATACGAGAGGGGGAGGGGACTTTTGAATAGCACTGTATATTTTCTATCTTTCATACGACAAACATCTTAATTGTCTTAATTTGACCTCGTTCCTGCAGTTCCTCTTTCAATTTTTTGATATTTTTCATTTTTATCTTATCTCTCTTTGTCTTTAATTGTCTCAGTGTCACTTAAAGTACTTTTTGGTTTCTATCAACATTTTCAATCTAATTAATATGTATTGTCTCCTGTAATGCCGTCACCAAATTGATGACTCCATATTTCAATAATTAATTAATAGGTTTGGATGAGAATACACAATGATAATAGATAATGGTGTTATAGGTATCTCTTGTATATCTATACGTTATTATTGGTAATTACAAATTTGTACATACTGGGTTCGCAAAGTAGCGTGATTCAGTGTAGGCATAAAATATTTAGTGAATTTGACAAATGAATTTAAAGAAGTATCTCACAAAAACTCCTTCTACATCTGATATATACATTTTCTACAACTATCTGTCCTTTAATATCCTAGATTAGATTAGATTATATGAGATGGCTATTCCACTGCGACCTTCTCAGATCTATTGTGATCCTCTAAACTCTAGATTACATTCTCCAACCTGTCCTGGTGAGTTCATCCACCATTTCAGAGATTTGTGGGCGACCCACTTCTTTGTTTCCCATCTTGTTATGGTCTTTGCAACGAATGGCATTGATGAGCCTTGTTTGGCCATTTCATCCGCTTTTTCGTTGCCCTTATGACCATTGTGCCCCGGTACCCAGGCTACCGTAACATTGCTATGCTCACCCAGTTTGTTTAGGGCCCGCACACACTCCCATACTAGCCTAGAATTGACCTCTACGGAATTGAGTGCCTTTAGCGCTGCTTGGATGGCAATTGAGCGATATGTTCTCTTCTAATTTCCTCCACACAGTGGTGAATCGCCGTCATTTCCGCCTGGAAAATTGTGACGTTCCTTGATAGGCTTATTGGGAAGGCTATCCCTTGCTTTAGCCCTACTATACCGGCTCCTACGCCGTCCAACGTCTTTGACCCGTCTGTATACCAAAAAACATTCGCGTGTATGGGTACACCTTTTTTCCAGTCTTCCCTGTTTGGTATAGTTACTTTGAACTTATTATCGAAGCTATATCTCGTAGCTATTGCGTCGATGGGCTGTCCCATTACATGGTCTGCTTTTAGCTCCTCGATTAGCTTCCATTTGTCAGTACTATGCGTTTGGCTTATGTGTTGCTGACTATGTATTAATCTGTGCATCACAGATCTCGCTTCACCTTGTATGAATATGTGTAGAAGTGGCAGATTCATTAAGACTTCCATTGCAGCTGTAGGAATAGTTTCTATGGCCCCTGTGACACACACTGCAGGCCAGCTTTTGTGTGTTATTCAACAGCCTTATTGCTCCTACTTGCTGCGTCTTTATCCACCACACCAAGGACTCATGTTATCATTGGTCTGACAACCTTTGTGTATAATCACAGGATCATTTTTGGGTTTAATACTCAGTTTTTACCGCACAGTCTTTTACATCTGCCTAAAGACATGATAGCTTTCTGTGTGGTTTTCACTATGTGAGTATTCCAAGTAAGCCTATGATCAAAAAATACCCCTAGATATATTGTTTCTTTGGTAAAGGGAAGCTCTGTTTCTCCTAGTACTGGTGGTTTTTGTGTTTTCTGAGCGTTGACCGTTAATCTTCCAACTTTAAAACTAAATGAACGTAATCAGCAAAGTTGTCCTGTAGAAGCTATAAATATTATTCACATTCACAGTTTTTCTTTCACTTCAAATGAGTTCTCTTTTATTACCCTTGGTAAACTCTTAATTGATATTATTTGCAATGTTTAAATACATCCCTTTCTAATAAGTCAACTGCATCATGGTTATTTTTATTTCTTCCCAAAACTAGTGTTGGTAAATGTGACCTAAATTTAACAAATTAATTACAGTTACACACAAAACACCGAATATACATTCGCTGGGAACCTGGTTTTAAAAGTTCACTGAGGTGTTAATGTATATTTTCTGTCAAGTAAATGTTTTGCATAATGGGAAGTATCAGGTTGTTTTATGCTGTTTGCTGGTAATATTTCTGATATTATTTCAAAGATAATTTATATTCAACAAAAAATACAACAGTTTCTTTTAAAATAGAAAGCAATGTATACACTGTGATATTTATAAGATGAGACATACGGATTCCTGTACAAAACTGTCAAACGAGAGCTGAATTTTTTACCAAATAGCGTTCATAAAAAATAATAGATTTTGAAAAGTCGTTGAAAAATTAGTTCGTTAAATTTGCTCTGGATTGATACAAAAATGGATTGTTGTGTTTAAAAAAGTAGTTTTCATAACACTCGAATAATGAAAACACCACAGCGGGAAATTGAACCGCGATTGCGATACTTCACATTTAACTTTCAAATTTCCCGTGCTTCAACCAGTCTGGTTCTCCTACGTGGTTGAAAGTATTCGAAAGTGGTAGGAAAATGGAGGATACTGAGTTTTTGCTCATTTTACCTATAAAAGACCAATATCAGGCAATGGAAGTCTATTCTTTCCATCGTATGCATCATTCCCAGTCATCTGGACTTGTCAAACTAGATTGGTCACTGTTTAACTGGGATATAAAGCAGAAAATTACATAAAGTTAGTATCCCGTCGCTTTCGCCAAATTTTCAAATGTATATGCGTTGTTGGCGGACAGCCTTTTTTTAAACTTGTCGAAAGCGGCGTTAGGATAATGATTTTTTGCTTATTTTACCTATAATTGGCAAATATTGTATGATAAATTAAGCGCTCGCAGCATCCCTAACTTTTTTTTCAAATGTAGCGGAAGCGATGGGATACTGACTTTTGGGTCGTTTTGCCCATAATTGACAAATATTGTATACAGTGCTATTCAAAAATCACCTCTCCCCCTCGTTCTTTCGAACGGCTACACTTACATTAATAAAATTTGGAGGTTGAGAATAAAGTGTTGTAAGCTTCTCTACGAATGGTAACAGGTGACGTAATAGTAATATATGACGTCAGTGCCACTCTGGTCAAGAACTTTAAATAAGACCTTATGGCAAGTGATATCTCGTTTGAGAGGCATAGACATTGGCTACATATCCATATTAATTTTGTTTGGGTTTAAACTAATTTTGACGGATAAATTAGATAAATACCAAGATTATTATTTCACATTCAAATATTGAAGATTTTTCAGTCCGCCTCTGGATAGTTGTCAAAAAAATTGTCAATTGTCAAAATAGTTTTTAATTTAATAATATTTGTTGCTTTGCAAAGTTTTTCTATAAATAGTTTAAATATTTAATTTTATTATTGTTTAACAAGACGCTTAAGAGTTTACATAGACAAAATGGTACGTACTCAAGCCGACAAAGTAGCAGCTATCTTAATAATTGGTGAATCCAGAAAGAATCTCCATGAAGCGGAACGTTTATTTAATGAGAGATACCCAGATCGCCCTATCTCGAGAACTTATTTGAGGGAGCTTCTTCACAAGTTTGAAGTAACAGGTAGTGTTCAAGCCAAACGATCTGGTCGACCAGCATTTAGTGATGATAAAAAAAATTGATATAGTTGCTGAAATGGTAGTAAACTCTACTTCCTCTTCAACTAAAGTTGCGTCTTTCTGTGAAGTAAGTGGAAGTACAGTACAGAGAGTGTTGGCTGAAAATAAATTTCATCCACACAAGTTAAATATTGTGCACCACCTTTCGGATGACGATCCCGACAGAAGACTAGAATTATGTGAATGTATGACAAATAAAATTAGTCAAAACCCACATTACACAAAAACAATTTGTTTTAGTGACGAAAGTACTTTTTGCCTCAATGGAAATGAATACACAAAATGTAAGGTAATGGAGAGACACAAATCCTCACACCTTTCGTGAACAACATACCCAATTTCCAGAAAAAGTCAATGTTTGGGCAGGAATTTTGGGAAACCACATAGTTGGTCCTGTCTTCCTAAATTCAAATTTAAGCGGTGAAGTGTATCTGGAGATGTTACAAAATGCAATTGAGCCGTTAATTCTTGAAATTCTGGAAGACAATCTAGATTAATTCGGCAATCTGGAAATAACATTTCAACAAGATGGTGCTCCTGCACATTATTATGGTGCAGTAAGACGTTACCTGGATGAAGAATATCGAGGTAGATGGATCGGCCGGCGAGGTCCTATCGAATGGCCACCTCGGACACCAGATTTTTTCTAAGGGGGTACTTGAAATCCAAGGTTTATACTACGGCACCAGATAGCATTGGCGTTTTGAAAGAAAGAATAATTGATGAATGCAATGCATTTTCAGCTGACACATTCGAACGAGTTCGACAAGAGTTTACTAATAGGATGTATTACTGTCAGTGTAGCCGTTCAAAAGAAACGAGGGGGGAATGGACTTTTGAATAGCACTGTATAATATCTCGTCGCTTTCGCAAATTTTTAAAAATATTTTCCGCGGAAGATAAATTTTCTGCTCGGTATCAATACCTTCCAATGTAATTTGAAATACTCTCGTGGGTGATTTGTTGTAGAGGTTTCTATAAACGTAAAAATTTCACAAAAACAGCGAGCCAATGACTCCTAACTAATGACATTGAATACATTTATACACTGTGTTATTTAGAAGATGTGACATAGGGATTCCTGTACAAAACTCTCAAACGCGAGCTAACTTTTTTATCAAATAGCGTTCATAAAAAATAATAACAGATAACAGTTTAAATGTTCTCAAATTCGCTCTGGTTCAATGATAAATGGATAGTTATGTACAAAAAAAGTAGAACTCCATTTTCATAACACTTTTCGAATACTTTCAACCGCTTAGGAGATAGCCAGACTGGTAGAAGCACGGGAAATTTGAAAGTTGAACGTGAAGTATGGCGGTTCGATTCCCCGCTGTGGTGAATTCATTATTCTAAAGTGTTATGAAAATGGTGTACACGTTTTAAGACATAACTATCCATTTTTTTATCAAACCATAGCGAATTTAAGAAAATTAAAAGTGCACTTGAACTTAGTTTTCAACGACCTTTCCAAATCTGTTATTATTTTTTATGAACGCTATTTGGTGAAAAAGTTAACTCCTGTTTTACAGTGTATAAAATAAATTCAGGTATGTCAATAACGAATTAATTTATTTATTAAATGGTGAAACTAATTAGAAACCATTAGTTCCATTTATAACATTTATATGAGTAGATTTCACAAAGTAAGGGTACAAACAGTGAATTCAGTTATCTTAAAAGTTCGCTAGCTTCCTTGAGAGGAAGGATAATAGGTTTGTGTTTAGCAGGTGAGTGTCTGAACACCATGTATATGGGATAAACTGTTGGAAATAATTCAAAGTGATATTGAGAGCAATTAAATATTGATTCTATTTTTTTGTAGTTTATAAAATAGGACTCATAAATGTCACAGCATGCCTTCAAATCGTAAAAATGTCCCTGATGTGGGTAATGTCAGCGAAATTTCCTGGAGCTAGAATCGTTCAATTTCGCTTAAAACACTGGACTCATTCATGCCTTTAATAAGTGCATTCTTTAATATCGCTCAGTCAGATTGAAATCACTAGAGCCTGCAGATGACATGTCAGCTAATTTAGCTTGAAATTGTGCATGCATTTACATGAATGCCTTGGATTTCATGTTTGAGAACAAGAAAATAAGCACTTTTTTATCCCAATCCTATTTAAACTCGATATGAATTATAACTGCATTTTCCAGCTAGTAGAAAAATCAGTTTCCGATGGAGCTTTCCGACAGTTTAATTCCGGAGTGAATTGTGAACCTGAAAGTCATAGGTAATTGAAAAATTGCTATGTATTGTTGTCGGACATTAGTTATGTAGAAATACAAATGATTTACATTCAACTGAAATTTTTGGGAACAATAAATTCATTGAAAACCTTAATTTAGTTGAAAAAGTTTTTAGATTTTCATGAAACTGATAATTTATTCACTAATTGTAGGTACATTCATTGAGATCTAAGATCTTTCTCCACGAATTTTTAAGTACCTATCCAGGCGGCAGGGTACTCTTAGAACCTCTGCAAAACTCTTGGTGCTGCTTACTCTGATCTTTACTTTGGTCTTCTCGGAAATATCTTTGACCGTCGTAGCCATACTAGATTTTCTTTGCTTGTTCATTGTTTCATCCTATTCCAGTGTGTCCTGGAACCTACAGAAGGGAGACGATGGTGTTCTTGCTTTTTACCAATTAAGCACAAAAACACACAAAAAATTATTACGGTAACATCGCAATCACACTAATTGATTATTTAAAACATTAAGAACTTAACAAAACAGCGATTTATTAGATTGTAAGAGATTTTCAGAAGACAAAAACACTCCATAGACAGGTTGCTCTATAATGTCACTGTCACTGTCAATACAATTATGTTTGTAGTATCGGTTGTTATGGGCCATGAGCGTTTTGCTATTTTTTACGCTCGGCGAGCGTAATTACTTTCTCAAGAAACGTCAACTTTTCGTTGTAAATGGCAAGCGAAAAAGCCTACTTTTCAATGTGATTGTAAAAAAAATAATTTTCACTTGATTTCTGCATTTATAAAAATAATTTACTCTTCAATTATAAAGTTTCCATTACAATTCAAATTATATTGTTTTCACTGTGCTTATCCAGACATTTTCATTTTAAATATTCAGTGTAAAAGCTGTAACATAATAGTACAAAACCTTAGAGTGTCAGACGTCTTTCGTAATGTTCTAGACGTTTATTTCGTGTAATATCACTCGGTTATTCTAGAGCAGAAAATATCCAATAGATTCTAAATGGATATTTGGAACGAACCCTAAGTTTCATTTGCAATCTCTTTATTCTAAACATAGGCGTATCTAAACAAATTCAGGCTATTAAGAAACACATGATACGCAGCTATCTGTAAAAATATACACAGTGGTAGAAGATTATTATTGTAACTATTTAAAGATTGTAACAAAATTATTCATTATCCATTTTTAATGATCTTAACACTGGGAACAGGTGTTCACCACCAACATAAGGGGAATCTATCGGCAGCGATTTGACAAAATATCGAAGTATTTTTGGCAAAGAATTTTGAGGTAATGGATGTATTGAAAATTAAGAAAAAAATAAATCATGTAGATTAATGCTGAACTTAGAGTTCTCATCGAATAAAAACTTTGAAATGCTAACCAAATTTTGTTGAAAAAAAATACGAATCATGAGGTAATTACACATATTAAGCAAAGTTTGAGTCCTTGTAAAGAATTAAATATGGATTGAATGGAAAAACTAATTGATAAGAAGTCTAATTTGAAGCTTTATGAATACTATATAAAAATCTCAGAATCCTCAAATTACTTATGACCGTACAATTCCTTATTGAAATTCGGTTGCTACCACTAAAATATCGGATAAAAATCCATCACTCGCTTTTCTATCCTTCTATGACTGACATTGTCTCTCTGCTTCGGTAGTCGCGTGCCGTTCCATTGTTGATACATCGCTCGCCGGTCTCGGCGGTCTTCCAGTTCAGTACTGACGAAGCTTATAGAGTAGTACGTGAACCAAAATCCGCTTGCACCGCTTGGCTACCTACATGTTGCGGATCTTTCATATTTCTAATAAAATTTTCGTTATGTGAACTTAAACGTGAGGACGTAGGGGAACAAAAAAATATACAAAGCATAATTGTGCAAGGTCGAATTTTGTAGATGACCCATAAGAGTAGTAATTTTGAAATAGTTTAATGAGTAGCATGCACGCTAAAGGGCGCTATTTATTTTCTTCTCAATCTAATAATCTTTGGATAAACTTGCTAAGCAAGGAGCCAAGTCGGGAGAGCATCCAGAAAGGAAGGTAGGAATACCGTACCGAGAAGGATGCAATACCATAACGAAGGAAATAATTGGAAAGAGATGGGAAACCTGGAAGGAATCCCTGGGTCACAGATGGTGTAAAGAACTGACGGGAGATTTCATCTCCAGTTGGGCCAAATCAATCATCAAAATCGGTAAACGCAAGGCAAGAGTTGTTCTGGGTATACTCACCGGACACTGCGAGCTGCGATGTTACACACACAAAACACAGGGACATAGCAACTTGTGTAGATGGTGTGGAGAGGAGGAAGAGACCCCGTGTCATTTCCTATGCAAGTGCCCCAACCTAATGATACATAGACATAGATGGTTGGGAGCAGCGAGCCTGGACTCAGAGTTATTCAAAGAGACTAGCATTGACAACATACTTGCATTCTGCAAGAGTGTTGGCTTTAGTGCACATCTCTCTGAAGCAGCCTAAGCATAGCTTAAGTACGAATCGGGGGGAAAGGGATACAATGGCGAAAGCTAAGTGTCCCTGAGCATTGCACCCCGAATGACTTGTAATAATAAAATAATAATAATCTTTGGAAAATGTTAAGTAGAAGTTTGTACGTTTAATCGAAGATGTCGATATCTTTTTTCTGTTTAGAGATATCTTTAAAAAGTGTAAGTTTAAATAAATATAGAGGGCATTCTTTCTCGATGCGCTACTGTTATGGTGTAGATATTGGTGACAGTTTACTTTCAGAGATCTTGCTGTAATTTTCCGATTACCAGTTACAGATTTAATGGCCTCACAGAAAATTCAGGTTTGGCAAAAAATAAAATTGAGACCTGTGAGTTTAACTTACATTTATACCTACTTTAGAAAAAACTAACCACGTAGAATAAAGAAAATCCGAAAGACGTTATATTCAGATAGGTAAAGGCTTTACTGGAAAATTGTCAACATTATTATTGATTAAATGAAAAACAAAAAATTATGCACATCTTTCCCATTGAAGGACATAAAATTGTATGCTTGATCTTATGTTACATGTAACAAACAAATACCGGAAATGAGGTGGAAAGAGTTCGACTCTTACTAGAAACTCATTTTCCTGGGAGTACCCCAAATAGGGGAGATAATCCTCTCGAAGGTCACAATAGGCCTTCAAGAGAAAGTATTACAATGGCCAAACACATTTGTAGTAACGATAGGTTGAAATGGACCATGAACACCTTTTCACCTTTCAAGGCACCAGGAGCAGATAGAATTTTCCCAGCATTGCTCCAGAAAGGACAAGACGAAATTCTACCGCATCTGGTTAGAATTAGTCGAAGCAGCTTAGAACTGGGTTATATACCTGAAGCATGGAGAAGGGCAATAGTAACCTTCATTCCAAAAACTGGAAAAAGGGACACAACAAACCCCAAATCCTTTAGACCAATTAGTCTAACATCGTTTGTACTCAAAACGATAGAAAAGGCTATTGATAACCATATTAGAACGGAAATCCTAGAGAGACTACCTCTCCACCCATGTCAGCATGCTTACCGGGCAGGCAGATCTACGTAGACTGCACTGGTACAACTTGACGGAGGATATCCGAGGTGCTCTAGACAACCAAGACACTGTAGTATGTGCATTTTTGGACATAGAAGGAGCTTTTGACAATACTCCACATGAGGCAGTCAAAAGAGCATTGAACAGAAGAGGTGTAGACAGCACAACATCCAAATGGATGTCGGAACTGCTCACCACAAGAATAGCAGAGACGAGGACGAGCAAAGACATTGTCTCCATCTGCACTACCAGAGGGGACAGGGAGGAGTAGCATCCCCATTAATGTGGAGTCTGACGGTTGACGAACTCCTGTGTGGTTTGACGGATCTCGGAATATCCTGCCAAGGATATGCCGACGATATTGTCATAACAGCCAGGGGGAAATTCGAAAACACCCTTTGCGATATTGTACAAAAGGGTCTGAACTATACAAATAGCTGGTGTAGGCAAGTGGGACTTAGCATCAACCCCACTAAAACCATCCTGATAGCCTTCACTGAGAAAAGAAAACTCAACCTCAAAACCATAAAAATTGATGGGAACGAGATTGAATGGAGACAAGAAGTCAAGTATCTAGGTTTAACTTTAGACAGTAAACTCCTGTGGAACTAACACGAAAAGGAGATTACATACAAGGCAAAAATGGCTATAATGGTGTGCAGAAATCTGGCAGGAGCAAACTGGGGCTGTAACCCAAAAATCCTAAGCTGGATGTACACTGCCATAGTGAAACCAATCATCACTTATGGAGCCATTGCCTGGTGTAGTAGAACTAGCCTATTGACGACGAGAGAAAACCTCTCCAAAATTCTGAACTATACAAATAGCTGGTGTAGGCAAGTGGGACTTAGCATCAAACCCCACTAAAACCATCCTGATAGCCTTCACTAAGAAAAGAAAACTCGATCTCAAAACCATAAAACTTGATGGGAACGAGATTGAATCGAGACAAGAAGTCAAGTATCTAGGTTTAACTCTAGACAGTAAGCTCCTGTGGAACAAACACGAAAAGGAGATTACATACAAGGCAAAAATAGCTATAATGGTGTGCAGGAATCTGGCGGGAAGAAACTGGGGCTGTAACCCAAAAATTCTCCAAAATTCAAAGACTAGCCTGTATATGCATTACAGGAGCAATGAAAACATGCCCAACGGCAGCCATGGAAGTGATTCTCAACCTCACCCCTTTACATATGGTGGTGGAAAGTGTTGCAGAAAGAACAAGATACAGACTAAGTAAGGAGGGAATCATTAAAAAAAACACCTCCTCACTTCTTAGAAATCAGACAACCTGGGACATGCCACAAGACGGTATGATGACAAAATATAACTTTTCAAAGAAATTTGTTACGGAAATGAGCATCAAGAAGGAATGGGATCCAAATACCATTACCAGACTTGGAAAGAATGCCATTCAATGGTACACAGACGGCTCAAAATCAATAGAAGGAACTGGGATAGGAGTGTTCGGGCCAGGAACCAAACACTCTGAAAGCTTGGGAAAAACCCAAAGTATCTTTCAAGCGGAAATCCAGGCCATAAGAAAGTGCGCCCAGTTCAATATTGATAAAGAATACAGAAGACAAAGGATTATCATAATGTCGGATAGTCAAGCAGCCATTAAGGCACTGAGCTCTTGTGTAATCAGTTCCAAAATGGTGTGGGAATGCCTAGACAAACTCAATGAACTAGGCGAGAACAACATAGTCACCTTACTATGGATTCTAGGACACACTGGAATAGAAGGAAATGAAATAGCAGATGAACTAGCAAAGAGGGGGACTGAAATACCTTTCTGGGGGCCCGAACCCTTTTGCGGAATCAGCCCCAATGTAATATTGGAAGAAATAAGTAAAGCCGAGAAAAAGAGAAGATCTGACCATTGGAAAGATCTAGTAGGGCTTATACAATCAAAGACTCTTCTGGGTGACTACAACCTGTTGAGATCAAAAGAATGCATAAGTCAAAGTAAAACTGCGCTAAGAGTTTTAACAGGTATCCTAACGGGACATTGTCGCCTGAATGGGCACCTGAAAAAGCTCAAAATAGTGGAGGAAGAAGAATGCAGATTGGAAGAATGCAGAATGGAAGAAGAAACCTCCATCCACATACTTTCCAACTGCACAGCACTCCAGAATCCTAGAGCACAGCACCTGGGAGATTACTGGATAGAAGAGGACCTGGGAGATTACTGGATAGAAGAGGAACATTTGCCTAAGTTGAAGCCTGCAGACATCCTAAACTTCCTCCGGGAAATAGGACTAAAGGAACTACTAGTTTCTGAGACTCTCCTCAGCAACTGAGTAGAAGTAAGGGGGCACAATAGATCTTTTATGTCTCAGTGAATGTCACCCCAAAAATCACACATACATACATACAACAAACAAATTTTAAATATATAGACAGTCTCATTTTTACTATGTGGTTTATTTTTTTATGGTAATAAACATTTTCAGCTTCCTGTGGTGAGATGAAAATCAAATAAACGTGAGCTTTAATTACAAATATAAAGTTAATGGATATTTTATATCCGGAATTTTCCTTTGTGCTTCAGGAAAACTTGAACCTTAAAGAAAATTCGTAATTAAAACCAGCTGATTGGAAATTCTTTTTTACAGATGAAAAATTGATAGATTGCTCTGAAAAATCATACAATTGAAGATATTCGAGATTTTTAATTTGATTGTTTCCAGGCAAAAAAATAATATAATATACAGGAAAATATAGAGCGAAAGTACCAAATAAAATTGAAAAATCTGTATCGCAATATTAAAAATTAAATTTTTGAAAATTTAATTTAGAATTCAACTTTATTAAACATATAATCCAGGGTACGTTTTTCTTGCAATAATAAAGTCAGTTTTTCCTTTAATCAACCACTTATGAAAAATATTGCTTCGTCAGGGATTTTAACTCGGGATCTCTGAAAGACCCTTCAATTCTGTTAAGCCAAATTGATTAATTGTGAAACCTTAATACTTATAAGACAAATCGACAGCATGCTGGTCTTTCTTTCTTTAAGATTTTCTATAAATAAACGCCGATAGATAATAAAAAGTATGTAAAAATGCATTCAAATTTTTTTTAGTAATTCCGAGGCTGCACGTTTGTAACCATTGTATATAAATAAACTGGACCTTGGGTTAAAGCATCTTTAAACTTTCCACAAGCAGAGTCAGCCAACAGGAGGGAAACATTGTAAAAGGGTCATTTTCAGGCTATATTTCGTAAACTCTGGAACAAATTTATACCAAATACGGCCTTAAATCAAAAATTACAGCACTGAGGAGCAAAGAATAGCTATTCATGTAACCAGTTATGAAATGCATCATTTTGTGACGAGTGAAATTTTTGTGGGACGAGCGAGGTCCCGTAAAATGACACGAGTTACACAAAAAAAGCATTTCATAACGTGTTTCATACAAGATTTTATCTAACTTTGACAAAAAAAAAATTAATTTACCTATCACTAAAGCATTTCATGCGATTTGAATTTAAGTTGGCAATTCTGTAGACCTCTGATTGGTCAGATTCAGCCCAGCTTCACACAACACTTTTTAATATTGACATCAGCTGATAGTTTTCATTTTTGATAGTTTTGACAGATAAATAAATAAATATTGGATGAAAAACCAAAAATATTCTCAAGCAGTGGGTACATTATTTACATTTTTTTTAAGTAGTAAAGTCGGTTTAGCGAGTATTAAGGGAATACTGAGGTAGAGGAACATTATATAGTGCAGATAATATTGGTGGAATACCATGACTTTTGAAAAATTGTGATGAGTGAATAAAAATTGTCGTTCGAAGAACAAAAATGTTATCTGTGCAGGAAAAAATTTTGCAAGCTTCAAAGAAACGCTCAGACTTTCTTGAAACAAATTAAATTTATCTGTGTCACCTTTTGACGAGTCAAATGTAGGTACATTTTTTTGTTATATACATATTTGGGAAGAAATCGTCAAAGTTCATCGGAGGAATATGCCATGGAAGATATAGAACAATATAGAAAAGAATTGGTTTGGTAGAAAATACATTATTGGTTTTTGAAGTTAAAAAGAAGGAAGAAGGTATCTCAGAAGTATTTGAAAAATGGTTTATATTACACTTAATCCGGAAACATAAAGATAACTGTTGGAAATATTTAAATTAATACTGCATATTGCTCTACAATGCTATTAATTTTGTAGTATTGTTATTGCCAGAACATATTATCAATTGTCATATTCTTTTCAATTTAATTGTAATAAATATAATTAAAGTAACTTGACTATCTGTAATTCTCCACCATCAACAATGACCATAATTTGTTTGTTGTCGATGTGAATCTGAATCTTCTTATGTTTGAATAAGAAACGAGACTGGAAAAAGTCTTACATTTTGTTTAATGCGTAGGTACATCTGAAAAATATACTACAGATCAGAGGAGAAATCGACTGATGACTAATGTCTTTGCTATCAAGGCATATTTAATATATTTGGAACACGACTGTTGACTACGTTTTCGGAACACACCCTTTAGTAACTAATCTGGTAACTTTTAGTGGTGTGAGTAAGGTTTTTCAAATTACTCCTCCTGGTTTTTAAATGAACTATAGTTGTTATTATATTTAGTAGTTCTCTTCAGTTCTAGTTGTTATTTTTTTATAATATGACATTAAACTTTCTTCTTTTCTCTCTTGTTTTTATTAACTGGTGATAAAATTAATTTTTCATCACCAGTTACACAATATTTTTCATTATGTAACTGGTTGCGAAGTCAGTTTTGAAAAATGTCACTTTATATGACAAAATTAGATAAATATAATTTCTATACGTATAATCTAGTGCAGGAGTTAAGATGATGAGAGAGAGTGAGATATTAAGGATATTAATACTTCCACTGGAAAGAAAAAACCAAACTGAAACCGTTTAATAATGTTATTATATTTTATTATGCTTCCGCTAATAACCCTGGCGGTTGGTGTGGTAAATAGAACAAATCTTTTATATAAAAAAGATCCCTTTAAAAGTTTATTTCAACGCCCATGACAATCTAACCAAACAGCTTATTCTAGCAAATGTAATAACCTCGCTGAGGATCTCAAAAAAACCTTTTTTTTCAGTCGGTTACACAGAGTATCGATTTTTACTAGTTGGATCAAAGAATACGGCAGATGATAGGTTTTTTTGAATTTGACATGCAACAAAACAATTAATATAATTTATTACGCAAAAGTCTATAGAAACAGAATCACGCACCTTTTGAATAATATTGGCCGCATTTTTTACAATTTTTAATAGATATTGATGATTTCTAAAATAGTTAATAAAAGTATAATAACCTTTAGAGACCTGTGTGTGTGTGTGTGTGTGGAGATAAATTGAATCGGAAATTTTCAAATGAAAAAAGTTTGTTCTGAATACGAACAAAAATAAAATCTGGCATATAGTAAATAATCCAATTTAAAATCTATTGCATTGCAAATTGGTCCAACAAAAACTTATGTGGGTTTTGTTGGATAATAGGGTAGATGGAAGGAAACGCTTATGTCAATTCTACTTTGGAGCATTGTCAGCTATTATTATATTTAAAAAAATTTTATATACATAAATTTCTTTCTTTTTAGAATACATTAAGTGTTTCAGTTTTTTTTTTTTCAAAAAGTTGAACCAAAAAATGGTGTCTCTTTTTTTGTATACTGTAAACTTTATCATTTATCATCCAGTCAACTGTGATTTGAAATTTAGAATTTTGATGCGGATGATTTGTAGGGCTATTGGAATGGTTGAGGCGGGTCACTTCAGAGAGAAGTTGTGGACGTTTTCCATGATATCCTGCATTTGGCACTGCCTCTTATATAGCCCGACCTCAATCCCATCGAGCATGCTTGAGATCAGATACAAAAAGCCTCGAATTCCCATGAACTTGCTCCGCAGACACTCCATGAACTTGGACAACTTTTACCCTATTGATTGATCGGTTCGGCACCTCAGCCTTTACGCTTTTTGTGCTCTTGCTGTACTGTTTAGATATATGAAGAGGCCAGTAGCCCTTTTTAGGCTCGACAGTCTTTTCACTAGATCCTCCTTGGAGAAATATTCCTTTGGATACTCTACTCCTAGGTATGTATATCTCCATTGAGACAGTGCTTCACATTCGAAGATATGTAAGACTGTTTCCTCCTTTTCAATGCACAACCTCGTGTTGTCACTTCTCATTTCATGAAGCGTGATTGTCATAACATCTGATATTGTGGAATCACCATGAGTGTTGGTTTCTCTGTGCCAAATCCCGTTTCATTCCAGCCTGCATGTAGCCAGTTTCGCCTCAACATACAGAGCAAGAGGAGGAGGATTGAGAATGGCTTCCATTGCCGCAGCACAGACAGGCAAGCCTCTGAAGTTTTGATAGCTCCAATTCGGCCTTCCTATGATCTGAATTTAGTCCCCCAAGTGTTTTCTATCGCTCCTTTTGCAGCTACTAGAGCAATTTTCGCCTCATTGGTATTGTCATGTAGGTGTGAATTCCAGGTTAGTTTTGCGTACAGAGTTATACCCAGACCTCCTGGCCTAGATACAGCTGCTCGTTGAAGAGGCTTGGCAGTTTAGTTTCTTAAGCTCCCCTTTTCCAGTAAAGGGAATGGATGCAGTTTATGCGGGGTTTACCATTAGGTATTTCCTCCTGCACCGCTTCTTCACTTTCACCCCAGGTTTGGAAAAAAATTGATCAAGGCTACTTCAATGACCTTATTGAAAGTATATAGAAGCTTTTTCTTTTTAATTTAATATATACTGCTACCACTAGGATTATTGGCAGTTCAATATTTACAAAGGATACATTAATATTGGAAAAATTATACATATTAATGATTTTTAGAAAATTTCATGAATAGTTAATTTAGTCTCTGAGACTGTAAGGTGTGGGGGATTTTACGCTGTCTTCGCTGGTTTGCAAATTGAGGACATTCTATAATAAGGTGGACATATTTTCATTACTTTGGGCACATATCTGGTCTGTGTTGGCATATTGGACATTATGAATTTGTGCGCTAGAAGCTTTGTTTGGTCGTGATTGATATTAGAGGAAATCATACTTGTTACACCGAGAGAAGAGTTATTTATAGACAAATAAACTGAGTTGTTTGACCCCCCTTTGTTTAAAACTAACATTGCTTATTTATTATTAAGAAGTCATATTAACGTGAGAATATTGGGAAATTTTAATATAAAAAAATGATTTATTCGAGTGTAATTCCTTTAATGTAAAAAAAATTGTTCTCCTTCATGCACACCTTCATACAATTGTTCTTCAGAAACTATGAAAGTCTACGAAGCACAATATAATATTTTGTTATAAAATATAACGATGCTATTTGGGTAAAAATTGTTTTCATTACCCAGAAAAAAACCTAACATCTTTAATAGTATTCCATCACTTTAAAACAACAAATTAAATATTCATAGTAAATAATTTGAAAGTTTTGACAGAAATTCACATTTTTTAAATAAGACTATAGATTATTAGCCTCAAATAAGATCTACTTTATACCTAAAAAATAAGTATTTCAGTATAATTGTACATTTATTGTTACGAGAAAAAAAAATTATTTGCTACAAATCACATATTTCTTCACCCGTAAGAAATCACATTAGCCTACAAATTATGTGGCAATTGAAACAAATAATTCTCACACCATCTTTCCCTATTATTCAGTAACGGTCACCACCTGTATACGTTTGGCGTCAGTCTGCATGTGAAATTAGAGCAATTTTTGTAATTTTACTAATTATTTTGTTTTTGTGAAGTATGTGATTAAAGTGCTCTGGACAAAAATAAGTTTAATAATAGAATGAATGAATTGTTAAACTCATGGCGATTACAAGAATTGTGAGATATCTTTGAAGGTAAGGAAATAAATGACAATTATATTCAAGTAGGTAGAAGTAACAAGCAAGCGAAATGTACCTCAAACATCAAATTTCTCAATTAAACCTGTCAGATCTACTCCAAGAACTCCAAAAAACTACTATGGGGAAAGCATTAATGAGCACACTAAAGGATAGACAAGGCTATCTTCTGGATACCATTGTTGATTATGTTTCAGATCACGTAGGTATGTTTAATTTTAACAATGTATGGTTTCCATTTTATAGATGTATGGTATTTATTTTAAAAATATATAGTTTTCTTTTTAATAGATCAAAATATTCAGCAGCAAGTTTTTTATTCCTATCCTGCTTTCCTACTAAACAGTTTTATGCATAAATAGAGACCATCAATTTTTATTAGATTTAAACATGTTTGTCATAAAAATACTGTCATTTTAATCCGTGTCCAGACTAACTATCGACCAATTCGATCGACTAGTCCACACATACAAAACGAAAGTTAACTTTGTTGTTCGACATAGTCTGGAAACGGCTTAGACAAATATTTGTGAAAAATATATTTTCCTAAGTAACCTAATTATTTAGAGAACCGTGTGGAAGTTACCCATACTGCTTAATACACCGTGAACTTTTAATATATTTCTAAATTTCAAAAGCTCAGTGTATCGAATAGTGCATGTAGGTAACTTCCATAAACAAAAAACAATACCATAAATAATTCGGTTTTTCAGGGAAATATATTTTTTCACTATAAGGCAATATAATGTTAATGAAAATTATGGTTAGATTATGATAAATATGTTGAATTTTAGTAAAAATTAATAGTTTTCTTGAAGAAGGAACATTTGTTTCCAACAAAAAATATGATTTACTGGGAAGATACATTTTTTACAAATAAAAAACATATCGTTAACCCAGACAATATACTTTTTTATGGTAAAGAAATATATTTTACCGATACAATACATTTTTTCATGATAAAGAAATGTCATTCTGCCATAAAGTAATTTTTTATAATAAAACAATATAGTTAGCTTGCAAAAATAAGCATTTGTTATTGGAAAACTACTTTATTTAATTTAAATGCTCTCAAAGATTAATATAAATATTTTGTCATTATACCTCAATAAATGTTGTTTGAGACAAATATGATACATTTTTACAAGAATAAATGTAATTTTAGATAGATAACTCATTTTATTGATGACAATGAATATGTTTTTATTCATCAAAAATATTAGTTTCCGAACTTGAAACAAATCGACAAATCAAATATTAGTTAGGCCATTTGGAAAATCATATTTATTTGACATAATAAGATTTTGATTGTCACAAATAAATCTTTTTCTCGGTGTATTAACGGATATGTACTTAAATCTTCAATATAATTACACCTTATATTGTTGCTTAAAACTGCAAACGTATTGCGAAAATGTACAAATAAACGCTTATATATACAGATAGCGAAAAAGTTTAATCGGGCATACGATTTACACAAGTACGACAAGGATAATATGAGAAAAATCACTTGAAAGAGAGAGAAGATTAATCGTGGGCAGTTGGCGATGGGCGTATTTAGTTCCAGAGGCTGGAAGAATGTTCATCGCCCCCCTATTTCAACCGCTGTTGCCAGAAGCGCAGATTAATTTGTACAAATGATATTTTGTTTAAAATAGGGAGGCGATGAACCTGCTGCCAGCCTCTGGAACTAAATACGCCCATCGCCAACTGCCCACAATTATTCTTTTCTCTCTTTCAAGTAGTTTTTCTCATATTATCCTTGTCGTAATTGTGTAAATCGTATGCCCGATTAAACTTTTTCGCGATCTGCATATAAGAGAAAACATTCAATTTATAATATATAAACACTAAGTGACCGAAAATCTTTATTTGTTAAAACACAATATCATTGTTTGGTCGATAATTGGTTCTTTTCGGGAAATTTATTTACATATAAATTCGTAAACCGTCATAAAAAAAATTATCTCACCGTGAGTGTACTGCGAGTTTTCTTTGATGACTTTTTCGGCATTTTTTCTGGCTATGTAGAACCACTCCGATGTGTTGCCAAGATAATGATATTCGACCGATAGATCCTTCACCAGGATGTTTCCCTCGGGTAAACGATAAGCGTAAGGACAAAAAAGCAAATGATCTTTGTACTGATGTTCGGCGTAACAGTTGCCTGCTGCGAATATAACATCGTTAAATTCTACTAAGGAATATACCATAGAATAAAAGAGATTTTCGGATATAAGCGCTTTTTGATCGGCGTATTTCCATATTCTCGTTAACATGTTAGCTCTGTTGACACATATATCGGCTTCTACTCTAAATCTTTCTTGAGCGTATCTGTCCACGACTCCTTCGCCTAAATTCAAGTCGGTTCCTGCGGTGCAGTTTTCTCCTAGTAAATGTTGAGATTCCACTATTCGCAAAAATCGAGTTACGATATCGGCATGTCCACGACCACTTTCTGCTCGCCGGAAAGTTTTTTCTCCCGAATTGTAATCTCTTGACGCATTTATATCATTTGCATTCGGAAACATTTCCGAAGCAGTATCGTTTTCATTGCTATCGGCTTTATTGAAAATTCGTTTTTCTCCCATGTATAAAACAGTTTTGTCAATATGTTGCCAGCTATTATTTGAATGTATGGGAGCGATCGTATTTACTTTTATATTTATGTTTCCATCTGATCTCTTGCGATTCGTATCCTTAGTACTTTTACGAGCATCTGGACTTTCAGAAGACAATTTTATGATAACCTGTTCATCTGTTATCGTTAAAGTGGAATTATCATACAAGAAATCTGAAGATTCAGTAACGAATTTATCTCCATCTTCGAAATCGGAAGAATGTTTTTGAATTTTCAAATAATGATTACCGTGTCTCCGGTTCCTTACGAGTCGAGCTCTTCTATGTCTTATTTGCAAATCATTCGGAAATATTTGCCCTGATAAAAAGTTCAATAACAATAATATTAATATCACATATCTTAATAACATAAAAACCATTTTTTATTTTATTATTTACAACACATTCAATATCAATTAGACACGAAGCATAGACAGGTTTTTTTTTATTTAGGAAATCTTTAAAAAGTTCATGATGTAGGAAGAGTTTTGAAATTCACGAAAAGCGCGCGCGTTTTTATGATGAAACGAAACATGAGGCGGTAGGGAAAGCGCCAGTGGAGAACTGATTCGGGGTAAATATTGTTGAGAATCCAGATGCGAACAGGGATGTGAAAACGCGCCACCTAGTTTAAGATGCTGGCAAGCGCAAGCGTCCTTTTTGCACTTAATCATTTATATATTTATGCCCGCACTTTAAAATATACTAAAAAATGGGTGATCTTACTTCACTGAAAGCAGTTATTGCTACAAACAGTGGCAAGGTTTACTAAATAACATGCCAAAGTTCAAATTGAAAATATACATCAAACAAATAAATTTACATAAATATATAATATAATTTTAAACTGCGATATCATAGACGCGTATTCTGAAAATCTTCCTCTAGAATTTAGAGGCCCTTAAAAGCTTAACAACGAATTCGGTATTCGCTAACCACCTTTCCGTTACAATTTAAAAGGATTCGTTTAAAATCGCTTGTTTAAACTAATATTTTTAAAGGGATGTTGAAGTGTGCCTTTAAATAAAATTTTGTTTACTCAAATTTGAAATAATTTAAATTAACCATGTTTAAATATTATTCTTGAGCAGAATTTAGATTACACCAGAGCTTTAGGGATCCCTTTCAAATACTCACTAATTTATTTAAATTTATTTTCCCTTTTCCAAGGAAGTGTCAAGAATTTTTATTGATATGATTGAACCACATTTACAATAAGGACACAAAATTACTGCCATAATTTGTTACACCGAGAAAAAGATTTATTTGTGACAATTAAAATCTTATTATGTCAAATAAATATGATTTTCCATATGGCCTAAGTAATATTTAATTTATCGTTAAGAAAGGATTTGTTTCAAGTTCGGGAAGTAATATTACCTATGAATAAAACCATATTCATTGTCATTAATAAAATTAATTATCTAACGAAAATTATATTTATTCTTGTGAGAATGTATCATGTTTGTCTCGAACATTATTTATTAAGGAACAATGACAAAATAGTTATATCAACCTTTGAAAGCATTTAAATTAAATAAATTAGTTTTCCAATAACAAATACTTATTTTTGCGGGCTAACTATATGGTTTCATCATAAGATCAATTATTCTATGGCAGAATGACATTTTCCTTATCATAAAAAAATGTATTGCCTCGGTAAAATATATTTCTTTACCATAAAAAGATATATTGTTTGGGTTAACGATATGTTTTTCATTTGTAAAAAATGTATCGTCCCAGCAAATTATATTTATTTGCTGGAAACGAATGTTTCCTAAGAAAACTATCAATTTTTACTAAAATTAAACATATTCATCATAGCCGAACCATAATTTTGATAATCAATATATTGTGTCGATGGTTAGTCTGGACACGGATTAAAATGACAGTATTTTTATGACAAACATGTTTAAATCTAATAAAAATTAATTGTCTTCTCTATTTATGCATGAAACTGTTTAGTAGGAATGCTGGATAGGAATAAAAGACTTGTTGCTGAATATTTTGATCTATTAAAATGAAAACTATACATACATACATATTGGCTTAACACCCCCGAGGGGGTAGCGCCGCTTTAAAAAGCTCTCTAAATCCTTTTTTTGGGGTGGATCAATCCCCTAATGAAAACTATACATTTTTATAATAGGAACCATACATTTATAAAATGGAAAGCATACATTTTTAAATTTAAACATACCTACATGATCTAAAACATAACCAACAATGGCATCTACAAGATAGCCTTTGTCTAACCGTAAGTGTGTTCATTAATGCTTTTCCCATGCATAGTAGTTTTTTGGAGTACCTAGATCTGACAGGTTTAATTGAGAAATGTGTATGTTTGAAGTACATTTCGCTTGCTTGCTACATTTACCTATACTTGAATGTAACCTAACATTTATTTCCTTACCTTCAAAGAGATTTCACAATTCTTGGAATCGCCATGCATGTGTTTAACAATTCATTCATTTCTAAACCTCATTTAAAAACCAGGAGGAGTAAATTGAATTTAAGTTGGCAATTCTGTAGACCTCTGATTGGTCAGATTCAGCTCAGTTTCACACAACACTCCTTAGCATTGACATAAGCTGATAATTTCCATTTTTGATAGTTTTGACAGATAAATAAATATATATTGGACGAAAAAACCAAAAATATTCATGTTATTTTCAAAATTTCTCAAGGAGTGGGTATATTATTACTTTACATTTTTCTTGAAATAGTAGTAAAGTCGGTTTACCGAGTATTAAAGGAATACTGAAGTAGAGGTGGAATTCCTACCAGGACGTCTGAAAAATTGTGATTAGTGAATAAAAAATGTCGTTCGAAGGACAAAAATAAGATCTGTGTGAGACAAAATTTCGCAGACTTTCTTGAAACAAATTAAATTTATCTGTGTCACCCTTTGAAGATTCGAATGTAGGTACTATTTATTTGTTATAAACATATTTGGAAAGAAATCGTCAGTTTATTGAAAGAACATAACGAGATTGGTAATAATAAGCTATGGAAGATGTAAAACAATGTAGAGAAGAATGAGTTTGGTAGAAAATGCATTATTGGTTTTTGAAGACAAAAAGAAGGAAGAAAGTATCTCACAAGTATTTGAAAAATGGTTTGTCCACGACCACCTAATAATAAGTCGATATTTTACCTCCTAACAAAAGGTATATGGTACTCATATATCTACTAGAGTGAATTATGGTTCATAATACACTGGAGTGTATTATGGTTCATAATTCACGACTAGAGATGGGGGTACAATATGAAATAAACTTTTAAATCTGTGTATTTTGTTCAGGAAATTTGTTTCTGAAATATATCGTATCGATAAAATATCGAAATCTTTAGTATTGATACTTTTCATAACGACATTTTCTAGTATTAAGTATTTCAAAACAATATATTACGTTGTATTGATACTTTACACGATATCGCCCATCTCTATATATGTCAAATTATTTAATTTTGACGTTAGTAATACCAAATTGTTACGAACTTGCTATATTACTGTAACGATGAATTCATTGAATTCGGATAGTGGAAATGAACGTTCTTGTACACCAACTGAAATAAAAAAAAGCGGCGAAATTAACGACTATAGGACTACTGCCAGAAAAATCGAAAGATAACTAGGTATATGTTTACATATTATAACTTCATGAACTGGAGGTTAGTTGACTTTTATTTAATAAAGAAATCCAGTGTCGTGGACAAAGTATAGTATTCTACTCGCAATTTATGGCCAATATTCACTCGGGTGACTTGCGCCCCTTGCCTGCGGCTCGGGATGCAAACGTCACCCAGCGTGAATAATGGCTATCATAAATTGCTCGTTTAATAATATACTATTATTACACTTAATCCGGCAACATAAAGATAGCTGTTGGAAATGTTTAAATTAATACTGCATATTGCTCTACTAGATTATTAATTATGTAGTATTGTTATTGCCTTAACATATTATCAATTGTCATATTCTTTCCAATTTAATTAAAATAAATATAATAAAAGTAACTTAACTATCTGTAATTCTCCACCATCAACAATGACCATAATTTGTTTGTTGTCGATGTAAATCTGAATCTTCTGATGTAGATTCAAAGGTATTTATTAACCATTTTGTGAAGTGTTTTGAATATCATTATATTCGATATTGTTAAGAAGTTAATAAAATGTTGACTATATACTGGGTCAAAACGATTCAAAAATTAACCTATTGACTTTATTTTTAAAGCATTAAGTTGTTTGTTGTTTGGTTTTTTAAAACAGCCGTAATAGAGTAATATGGATGTTGCAATATTTTAGTTTAGAATTAGAAACGAAACAGGAAAAAGTCTTACATTCTGTTTAATGCTTAGAAACATCTGAAGAATATACTGCATATCAGAGAGGAGAAGTCGACTTATGACTAATGTCTTTGCTATCAAGGCATATTTCATATGTTTGGAACACGAATGTTGACTACGTTTTCGGAACACGCCCTTTAGTAACTAATCTGGTAACTTTCAGTGGTGTGAGTAGGCTTTTCAAATCACTCCTCCTGGTTTTTAAATGAACATTATATTATTAGACTCATTTTTGTCCAGAGCACTTTAACCACAAACTTTACAATAATCAGTAAAATTGCACAAACTCATCTAATTTCACATAATATATCCTTTCTCTATGAATTTCACTGACTCACTCCAAACGACCGGTACGATTCTGAATAATAGGGCAGGGTGGGGTGGCAGCTCTTTATATTAATTGCCACATAATTTGTGGGCTAATGTGATTTCTTACGGGTGAAAAAATATGTGATTTGGAGTAGAAAAGTTTTTTTGTAACAATAAATGTACAAATATACTCAAATACGTATTTTTTCGGTATGAAGTAGATCTTATTTGATGCTAATAATCTAAAGGCTTTTTTAAAAAATGGAAATTTCCGTCAAAACTTCCAAATGATTTACTATAAATATTTAATTTGTTGTTTTAAAGTGATGGAATATTATTGAAGATGTTAGGTTTTTTTCTGGGTAATGGAAACAATTTTTACCCAAATAGCATTGTTACATTTTATAACAAAATATTATATTGTGCTCCGTAGACTTTCATAGTTTCCGAAGAACAATTGTATACAGGTGTGCATGAAGAAGAACAAATTTCTTCACATTAAAGAGATTACACTCGAATAAATCATTTTTTTATATCAAAATTTCCCAATCTTTTAACGTTAATATGGCTTCTTATTATTGAATATGCAATGTTAGTATTAAACAAAGGGGGAACAAACAAATCAGTTTATTTGTCTAATAAATAACTCTTCTCTCGGCGTAGAAGAATGTTTATTGCTGCAACTGTTGAAATATACCTAATAAGGAGGCTTCATGGAAAAATGACTTATTAAGGACCTACGAGAAATTTTGTAAGAATAAATGCAAAAATTTATCTTGGGAAACATAAAACCAGCGTAAAAGACTTAAAAAACTGCTGAAATGTGCAAGGAATTGGAAATTTGGATAGTTTATGTAATGACCTGTCGTCTGGTTTCGATTTTCTCGTTCTTTGAGAATCATGAAAAATTGGTGTTGTGCACGTATTCGGTTATTTGTCTTGTTAACAACCGTTCGAGCAGAAAAGGTGTGAAAACAATGATTAAATTCAAGTTCAGATAAACAAAATTATACAAAAAAAGTTACAGCACAATTTTTTTTGTATTGAAAAAGAAATACATAATAAGTTGAATACTTCTAAGAAAAAATGAGGAACAGTGTTCCAAAATCTATTTATTTAACCGGAACATCTAGACCATTGGAAATCAGGATAAATTACTTTTCAAAATTAATTCCAGCCTAGAAATAGGTACAGTTTTTAAAATAGCTAGCGTCC
Organism: Galerucella calmariensis; assembly: GCA_910591675.1. Lineage (NCBI taxonomy): Eukaryota > Metazoa > Arthropoda > Insecta > Coleoptera > Chrysomelidae > Galerucella > Galerucella calmariensis. The sequence goes on along the minus strand of CAJUYG010000073.1, from coordinate 247,442 downwards.
TAAAGAAAAACCTATATTTTTAATAAAAGCGCGCGGTTTTCCCACTAAAAACCGTAGATTTTCTCAATAAAGACTAACGCCCTAACGGAAAACGTGTAATTTTTAAAATGATCTAACCTAACGGTTCTTAGATGTTGTGAAAAGTGTTAAGTCAAGAGGTTTTATGGTAGATTCTTTCAGCAAACATTTAATTACAGATTGTATAGATTTCATCATGATTAACCCTATATTCAATAATAAATCATTAATCCTTTAACACAGAATTGTATTATATAATCGGTTACATAAACGTAACAGAGCCATTGTTCCGGGGAAATGTAGTGGGAGTTTCAAATTGGGTAGTTTTGTGTGTGGATGTTGTTTTGGAAAGGATTATCAATATCGATCAAATATATTAATTATCTAATATTTATTATTTACAGGCTTGTTTCGTAACCAATACAGAATAATTTTTCTCCACGACTAAATGATAACGCACAAATTATTTTTACATATTTAGCTGCATAATGATATAAATTCTTCACACCAGTGTATAATAAAAAGAATTAACTCTCGTTAGCCAACCACATTCTATATTATTATCAGAATTCACGCTAAAATGAATTAAAATGAATAAATCAAATCGTCTCTTTAAAACGTCAAATACCTAAGAACGCAAATCGCTTCTGACAGCGCGTCGTTTGAAATGTCAAAATAATTATAAATTCATAATTTTACGTATTATAAGAGAAAAAAATTGACAGTGGCGATAGTGAATGTGTACGCCTCCCGGAATTAATTTCATTTATAAATGTAAGGGGTCCGAAAAAAAATATGCATTACGTATACCTATATATTTACTCTTTACATTTTTATAAATATGCTCTATAGCCTAGTGGTGGTTGACTATGGCGCGGACGATCGAGGTTCGATCCTAGCAGGAAGTTTTTTATTTTCAGTCGTGGAGAAAGTATAGTCGTTTAGTTGTGTAGAATGGCAATTATTCACTTGGATGATTCAAAAACTCACTCACATCATTCTGCACTCGTTGAAGAATATACTATTTTCTTGCTTCTAATATTGTAAAATCAAATATTTCCCCAAATATCCAGTTCGTTTTACATGGGAAAGTTTCAAAAATTTGTTATTTTTGAAAGCTTTTGACGTCCTCCTAGAAATTTTTAAATCATTGACTTAAAAATAGTTATTCCAAATCGCCCTGTACAATGACCGTATTGGCAGTATTTTTTGTGTCTACGCTGAGGGCTACTAAAGCAATTTAGAGACAATTAAGTGCAATCTCGAGAGCCAATGTATCCAGTCCGAATACGATGAATTTAAAATTGTTTCCGGGTGACTTTTTTTAAAGTGATTTTCAATCCATCCAAAATGACAATGGGATATTGATATGGAAAAATCCTTAAAAAATATTCTCATCCAAAATACCTTTAAATTCTAAATACTTCTATAGAAAAAAAATCTTTCAGACGATGTGTTACTAAATCACATTTGGATTTCAATCTTCTTCACTCTCCTTGTCTACAAAGCTTAACGTGATTTATTTTAGGGTTTAAAAAAATATCCTTTCTTTTTCTGTTTCTGTTCTGGTTTCTTTTCTTGGTCTAGCCTAGCCTAACCTCTATTAGAGATAAATCTGTGGAAAGTTAATTTTAAAATGCACTGCATATTATCACTGATATAATTCTATCGATTTTATTATTAATAAATAATCAACTTTATGGAATTATGTTTGTGATATACTATTACGTTAATTTGGTTATTGAGTTTCTGGAATTATTCAATTAAATTGCTTATATTACTAATGAATTAGTGATTGAATATATGTAAATTTAACTAGCAAGGACCTTACATTAGATGAATTACGTAGAAAATAATCCACTTGTGTGCAGACATTACGAAAACGTGTTTGCTAGTTTTCGTGAAATACTTGGTGAACTGCAAGAGCTCCTGTATTTTCACGTTTGATTGAAAATTCGATTAACTGATATCTTCAAAAATTTAATTACAGAATTAGGACTCAGTTGGAATGTATGTAGGGGAAGCGGGAGTATCAAATGACGTATGCCGAACTTTTCTTCGGTTTTTGGTCCTGTATTTAACGACGTTTTCAGTTACAGAATGTATTATTTTCTTTTCTGACATATTGGATCATTTTTTTCATTCAACTATGTAAAGTCAACAACTTGAACTAAATGTTTGGTTTTCAATTACGATCTTTTCATAAATACATCCAGTGTCTTACCAAAATATTTTGCAACATCAGTATGTGATATTTAAAAATATATATAAAATTGAAATATACGCAATAGACAGGTCTCATATTTTTCCTTCAACTTATAATTCGTTAGGCTTTCTAATTCACTACTACGTGGCAATAAAAGGTAGAAAGTGTCGCGGGACACACGGTAGGAGCTCTAGTTCCTTTTAAGCAAAAATTATGTAATACATCTGACGTTATAGATAAACAATTTGCATATTCCTCGGTGGTCGAGTAGTACCAGACTCTCACGCGGTAGACCCGGGTTCGATTCCCCGTGAAGAAGTTTTTTTTATTGTTAATTTTATTTTTAAATAATTATTCTGCTTGATATTAATAACGACAACAGGTAGACGTTTGAAATATTTAGCAGAATATTATTATAGATAATGGTACGGTACCCTTCATGAAGGAGTCCGACTGGCAACATCTACTTATAAGAGCATCGTATATTTGAAAAGGTTAACCGTAGCATTATACAAATTGGACATTCAAGAACTGTACGTTTACCACAACAAAATTAGTGGAAACATAAAATTGAATTGTTAAATTTTCAATTTGTAGTTATATTACAGTTTATAGAAATTTTTATTTTCTAGATTTTTTCTTAAGTGGGTCGTAGAAAAAATATGCTGTTCGACTCGTGTGGATTGTCCATATCGCACTTGAGCGATTGAGCACTCCGCCTACGGCGTCGTGCTCAAACTTTGTCCTCGTGCGATATGACCATCATATCCACACTAGTTGCACAAACTACTATTTCTATCAAAATATGACCTTTTACATTTAAAAACAACCTGCCAAATGTCAAATCAATTTATCCATCCATTTTAAAGTAATCCAATTAAAGCATTCAAGTTTTCAAAATTTCAACACCCTGTATTTCGAAAAGTAAATGTGCTAGACCCCTTAATCCTCATATCATTTTGTCCAATTTTGCGAGAGGAATCTACATGCAAACGTTGTAATTACCATTAACGATCGAGATGCTTATACCATTTTTTGCGCGATCGTATTGAAATAAATTCCGAATAAAATAATTTGAATTTCTTCGAAAAGAACGAAATGTCAAAAGTGACATTTATACTCTTCGATCAGTTTAAAATATATTTTGCATTTTGGTGAAATTGTTTTTATGCCATTTATTACTTTTCGACGTCTGACCGGTGAGTAAATCATTTACCGACGTGTTAAACTTAGAAACCAGTAAACACAACCTACCGTCCTGACAACCAATGCTGTAAATAAACAAAAAAGATCAATCGCGCAAAAAAAATTATGGAAATAATAGTAAAAATTTTTCCGAACAAATTCAAGTAGATCACCAGCACTGTGAATACCAGCTTTGCATAGAATTTTAATATAGCATCGGTGGTTCAGTGGTAGAATGCTCGCCTTCCACGCGGGCGGCCCGGGTTCGATTCCCGGCCGAAGCATTTGAATCGCTGCTTCGTAAACGAGAGAGAGACTCAGGAGAGAGCACACGCACGCAAGCAAGGCACATAATGAAGCAACGTAACATAACGTAACGTAACGTAACGTTCAGATCTTTTGCATCGCGACCCCTGGTCGCTCAAACATAACCTGACGTAGAGAACTAAAGTTCCAAAAACAGAAATGAGCAGCTTTAATTCTTAATTCAAGAGAGACTAGGGAAACGGTAACTCTGCATATCTGGATATAGCTTTGTGACGTCAGCTGCCCGCTGTTGTCGTTATTCAATTTTAAAATACGTAATCAACATGTACCTACTTAGGTAAAATAAAATACTCACTGAAAAAAATTGGGTGCTGAGGGACCCTGAATATATTTATCTTGTTTCAAACAACAGATAAATATAAAGCGGATGGAGTTCTGTTCCAAAGTGGGAGTATCGGTGCTATGGTGCGGACAGCTTACGTAAAACTATTAAGTGATATTCATTACTATAGTTGGCAGAACCAAACATGAGCCCCGGAAAATATGAGAACCAAAATAAGGTCATCGCAAGCAGCCAATCAAGAGCCAATGTTAACGATTGTCCATTAGTAATTGTTAAATATAATCGGAATAATATGACCGAGTGATTTCATCAAAATACATCATTCTGTCTCAGTGTTGTCAATGCCAGGATGATTATCCGACTTTTAGGCATTCGACGGCTCTATTCCAAAAGATCCTGATGTGTAAGCAGATAGATGAAGGAATAGGCTACATAACCAGTTCATATTTTGTTGCTTTTCATAGAAACTTGCCTCTTTCTCATGACATTACTACAGAGCCATGTAATTTGAAAATATAGACATTTAGGGCAAATGGTAGTTTTATTTTTGGTCCAATATAAATTTTTCAATTAATATTTAGAGTTATATTTTTAGCAAGTTTGACTTTGTTTACATATCTCTTAACAGTTGACATTTATGGTATCGATATTTGGTTATCGATTCAAAATATCGAATTGTTACTACACAAATACAACTAAAGCGACATGAACATGCCCATCAGGGCTCATGTTTGGTTCTGCCAACTGTATCCCAAAAATTTTAAACGCGTATTTTTACGACTCTGAAGCACTAAATATTTATTTAATTTGTTTAGTTAACTTTTGTTGTCGTCCACTGTTCAATATTTCAGTAGTGCCATTTTTTCAGTAGCCTATAGTTGTGAAAAATAAGATCATTTTTTTATATTTAGTTCCAATCATGCTATGTCTTTGTTACTTTGTTCGCAAATTTATAAGAATTAATGTTTTTGGACAAAACCAATGTTTCAGTTTCCCCCTACGTCCTACGTTGTTGTTTGTTTGGAAGATAAAAATAGATTGTGTGTATTGACCAAGGAAGTCCTGATTTTGTTAAAATAAAATTTAATCGACCAGAGGAATTCGTGTGAAGTTCTTGATAAAAATAAATATTTCTTATATTAAAAGTTTGCCGTATTTCACAGACGTTAAGTTTTAAAGGTAGTTTTTTTCTACTTGAAAAGTATTTCTATTAATTTTCTACAAACAATCCAGATCCAACAAAAGTAGAAAACTTACTAGAACAAAAATTTTCAGCATCTGGTATTGACATCGTCCCTACAGATGTTGGTAAATGATTTATTATCAAAATTCAAAAATCTATTGAGACTGTTACATCTCTAAAGGTTTTATTCTCTTGGGTTTTCTGAATAATTCTTCATTGTCTATACCAAATTAAAACCCAACCAAATGCATGGATGAAACTGTAAGCTATTTTGCATATTCATTATCCCTAGCGCACGTCAATGGTTACGTTCAATCTACGCGAATATTTTCTTCGGTCTTGTCAATAAAAATGTTTCGTACAATGTTGTCTCGTTTTTATACATTCTTGTATCTCTACATGATGCTGTCTACTTTTTTGACCCAGACTGAGGCTTTTGGGAATTTGGGGTTACTGAGATTATGTAAAATGAATTCGAAATCAGTTTTTTTTAGCTTTTGAATATTTATACAATATGGTTTCTTTTTGTTATTTTGAAGAGCGTGTCTAATATTGAATGAACTGCTACACAAAAGTTGAGGAAGTTGAAGTGAATTTTTTGGGAAATCAAACCACAATATTTTTTTATATAGAAAAATCGAACTGAAATTTAAAAAATAATCCTTTATCTCTACTAAATGTCGCTTCCATTGTCTGTTGGCTTGGATCTTTTAAACTTTTTTGTATGAGTTTGGGTAAATAACTGGATGGTTTAGATTCACAATTAGTCCCGGTAGGTGGCGATGCAGTCGAATTCACAACTTCTAAACAGATGGGACGACTTTGATAAAATGTTTTGTGTCTGTTTGATGAAGTTACTGGATGGTTTAGATTCACAATTAGTCACGGTAGGTGGCGATGCAATAGTAGTCAAAAGTGGGTAAAAATGTTATTTTGAACCAAATAATGCAAGTATGTATGTCAATAGAGAATATTAACTGCACGCTTATTTTGTCGCTGTGAAACTTTGTTGTAGCGTGTCGTGTCTCATGCAAAAGAATAAGTGGTGTTAAGCTTTACGCAATTAACTTCTATAATATTTGATTTAAATAAATTGAAGGTTAAAGTGGACTTTATTATACTTATTGTATTACGTTCCATACACTTACATACCATACACTTGTTCTCTACATTAATTCATTTTCTGTTGCTATTTGATATTATCAGATACTACCTAATCCGATCACGCGCTGCTGTGGCTCAGAGTGCGAGAGAAAAATAATGCTTTGTCATCGAAAATTTTGAAAAATTTCAATAATTAAACAAAGAAAGAGAATATTATTTACAGTTGGTTCGGTGAATCTTTTCCCATGCGTCATCATTGGTATACAAACGCAATACATCAATACATTAAATTACACGTAGGTCGTAGAATGATGTTTTGATTAGGATGTGGCTAAAATGACGGTGTGCATTATTTATTATTGAAGCTACATATTTGTAAATATTTCACAGCCATTTAGCGATATGCTACCTAAACCTTTAGTTTGAAAAAACTGTTAGTATTCCAGAGTTTTATAGGGTTATTCTGCAAATTTACTTGCATAAGAGTTAGAATTAATAACAATTTCCTCAGTAGAAACTTTGCAAATCAGAATTGCCTTTTTAGTGTTATGGCTGGCAACATATTGGGCCGTCCCACCCATACGGTTCAACAATGAAAAATAGAAATCTTTTGGTTTGTGGAAATAAATAACAAATATTTAAAATATGTATATTTAAGACTCATAAATATAATATACAATAAATTTCATTTAATTTCCTTCATAGAATCAGAGCTATCACCAGTATTTATATCTATGGTAATTGGTTGAATGCTAACATCAACTATATTTTGCTCTCGGGCATACCACTTTTCTATAATTTCATGACTATGCCCAACACATTTTTCCTAAATTTGTTGATCACATTGTTGCAGCGCCTCTTTCCGCATATTTATAACAGAGCTATCTAAATACCCATCTTTACCAATATATTTATTGTGATATGACTTACAATTTGCCCAAATTAATTCAATAGCGTTGAATTCACAATTATATGGCGGTAGTCCCAGCAGGTAGTCCCAGTAGTAACTCATCAATTTTATACACGTTTCCTTTTCCATTCATTTTTGCAATTTGTAGCAATTCAGGCTTTGTGAGTTTTGTATCAAACTTAATGTTGTTTGTTGTCAACCATGTAACAATCTCATTTTTTGTCGAATTAGTAGGAGGTTGCTTTTCTAAAAGAACACTATGATATAGAGCATTATCCATAACAATAAGAGATGGCTCTTCAGAGTTAGGAATTAATTGAGTAGGCTGCACTTATCCATTTTATAAATATTTCATTGTTCATTTCTCCATGGTAATCAGCTACTCTAGATTTTGAACAGAATAATAAACTTGCTTCAGAGACAAATCCTTTGATAGAACCAGCATGAACAATTATAAAACGGTTACCATCATCATCTGGTTTATGTAGACTTTTAGTGCTGTTGTCTTGCCAAGAATATGTCCTCCAGTTTTTTTTTCTAACTCAAAATACTCCAACACATTGTTACACCACTCAAAAGTGTCAAGCTTCAGGCAGGAAATGCACTGCAGCATTCAAGGGTGTGCCATGAAACTGTACCACTCTTGGATGTATGTCCAGCTATTACTCAGGGGAGTAGGTTTCGTACCCTTGAGCAGATTTCACAAAGAACTTAGATAGGAGGAGAACAACTGTTGCGTCGCTGTCCTCCCGTATCTATATATTCAAATAATGAATAAGCTGAAATAATATGAGCTGTAAACAAAGTAAGATTCCGAAATGTTGGGCGCCACCTATCTAAACTCAATGCTCGTTGATTAGAGGTTGTAAAAAGAATAACGCAAAATAAAAGAATAGAAAAATATATGTATATCACAGTTTCTTTATTTCCTATTTTTTTCTCTTTTTTTTTTTACTATTTTTGTTACAAAATTTAAATTTTGAAATTAGCTCACAATTTGGATCATATATAAAAAAAAATCACAAAGTTATGTTTTACAAAGGTTGAGATCTAACAAATTTTTAATATTTTGGTCTACAGGATAAAGAGATTCTGACTGTTAAATTGTTAAAGAGCCTCTAATTTGGTGACTATTCAAATCATTTTTACTTATCTTTGGAGTAGGTATTCTCTTCCGTGATATTCCTCCTTGATGGGTTCAGATTGGTGCCTGTGTTTTCGGCCACACTTCCGTGGTCTTTGGGATCTTTTAGGGACTATTCTAGAGGATGAGCTTATTTCAGCTCACGGAGCTCCGTCAGGTTAGGACTACTTCTAGGTGCCAGAGGGTAAATGTGCCTAAAACACCACACACGAGGAGAATCTGATATGACCCTAAAGAATACTAATGATAGCAACGTTCTGGTAAAAATGCTTGAACTTGTCCCAAACTTAGGCCATGTTACAAGTGAATAAGACTATAAATTTTAATATTCTATACAGAAATTAAGATTGATGAGATTGAATATAATTTGGATGTCAAAGGTGAACTGAATGAATTTGGATTAAGAAACTGTGTGTAAATCGATAATTTAAAATAAAATTGACAAATAAAAATAAAAAAAAACTAGTTGGTCAATTTACTAGAATTAAAATTGATTTAGTTTAATTCTCATTACTAGATGATTACCAGAACCAAGCTTCCATAAAATATGCCTTCTCTTCATTTAACAAAGAGCAAGCATCAAAGGAAGTAGAAAAAAAAATAAGTTTTATTACAAAAAAAAAATAAAAATGAAAACTGAATTATTATTTTTTGATTAATCAGTTAGCAAAAAAAAACAGCGAGTATTCCTCGTGAATTTTATGCACTAGATCTGATTTTAACTAATCAAATTTTATATCTTAAGGATATAAAAGTACCAATGCCTTAATGCAACTGTTTGAATTTACCGATTCATTTCTCGTATAAATTCCCAAGGAAAATATTAATGAGCGATATTCTTTATTAAATAAAAATATCTCGCTACCTACAATATAACAAAAACTTGTATTTATAAATAAAATACTGTTGTAAGACTAAATGTATCATACGATTATCATTACCTTTTTTAATTTAGACAGAAATAGGGCTCTCCAACTTCCACTCATTCAACCGAAAAGTATGTGTCTCACAAAAACTACGTTTTCTTTGTACCAGAAAAAAAAACGGGCTCAAAAGAACTGTATCCTTTGATTCCAACAAAACAAATTTAATATAATTGTAATATCATGACATAGAAATTAGCATACCTTGATACTTAATATATTCTGCTTCTTTAGATAATAATCTCCATTTTCTTCAGACACATGCTTCTCGTTCAAAGTTGGAGGTTCGAGAGAGAACCCAAAATTATTTTTATTTTCAAAAACTAACGCTTGGAATTATTTGACCAAAACTTATATACCTGTCTCTCTTTTATTAATATGTTATCATAAATCTTTCTTACTTCTAAGAAAATCAATAATTAATATACCTGTTGAATGTATAGCAAATTAAGATAGAGGTGGGAACTAAATTTAAAAATCATAATTATAAATAACGTGAATCTTTATTTATATAAAAAAAACAGAGAAATGCCAATTAATCTTTAAACGTTGTTACGGACACGAAATGACCGTTAGAACGTTAGAACCAGCTCCTGTGCGTTTTTCCAGGCATACCTATTCTTAAAAATTATCATTCATAAATAGTTCTGGTCTTTCAGAAAATCAGGTCAATATTTTCTACATTGGTGGAAGCAAAATATGTTCCATACAATTTATTTTGATGATTTTCTATCCATAACCATGATGAAATGTCAATTTAAGGTTAGTTTTCGTTGCTAAGTAAATAAATAATAAGTAGATAAATAATCTTTACTTACCACAATAATTCGAACACTCGGAAGTAAGTAAGTCGTTATAACAACTGTTTTCTCAATTAAATTTATATGCAAGGGGCTAAAAAGTGAGTAAAATGTGAAATAAAAATGTAAACAAAGTCTTTGGTCTGTCAACGAACAAATTCGCGTTAAACTTATCGCCGACATTCATCATATGGCTATCTCTGTTTGTTATATTATGTTGTAATGGAACAAACGGTTTCATTTCGGGGGTTTAGATTCTGTGAGTAGGAAAGAAACGTACTACAAAAAGTAGTATGTGAATAATTTCATACATGGGAAAAGATTCACCGAACGAACTGTACAACAGACGCTGTAAGGATATAAAATTTTTCTTTGTAGACTATATTTTTAGTGAATAATTATAAACATCAATGTATAAATCATTAGAATTACTGAAATTAAATATTTTTCTTCCATTTCTCGAGTCGTTGGTAACATGAATGTTTGCTTATTAGCATTCGGAAATTGCTACAACTTGCAATAAGTATTGTTTCTGTTGCTCATTATAAGTTAAATTCCGATTATATGATTCAACTAATTGAACTCCTCGTTCAGCAGTATCATTTCTAGTTCATTATATTATTATTTTATATAGTAACTATGGATTGAAATTTATTTTTATTCACTAAATACAAAATCTAAAATCAATTTTGCAGCGTTTATTTTGAATAATATTCAATAAAGCATAAAACAATTCCAATTTAAAGAAAATTTGGTAAAACAGATTATTAAAATTTATCTTCCCAACTCTACAGCTCAAAAACTTTTTTGTAGTACGTTTAATTTCCTACAAAAGCTTTATACTCAGTTTAAAAAAAAATGAGTTGAAACTATTTTTTTTATAAAATACCTGATTTTCAGGTATGACCAAAAATACCCCAGTATACATTAGTTAAATAGTTACAGGGTTTTGGATTAATAGGGATTCAAAGTATGATACGCGAAAAGTTGGAAATTTATATGGTTAGTGTCGAAGAGAAAATGTACCTAAAATTGAAGCATCGCTATCTATTAAAAAATTACGGAACTTAAAATTCCTTTTGCGATAAAAAATATCGCACGTCTCGGTTTATATTTGTGTTCCAGCGTAATTTTTTCCAATGTTTATACACTTTTTAAAGTCAAATGGGTTAAAGTGAGAATAATATCAACCCATTTCAAGTGGATAATGTATGTAGCAAATTGAGAAATACAATATTTTTTTCGGTCAAAGGTTGAAAATGTTACCCTAGCTAGAGTATGTCAGGCATGTCGAAATCTATTGTTTTATTTTCTGATGTTGGAAACGTACAGAAAGAAAAATTTTAGTCCGATGTCAGTTTCGTTACTTTATAAAAGTTGAAACAAATGGTGGGTAAAGTATGATCAGAATACTGATGTGAAGTCTTTTATTTTCGCATAAAAAATTTACGATTTTGTAATGATACGGAAGTTTGTCACCAAATTTTTAATAAAAATAGAAAGTGAAGATTGTTTTGTAAAAACAAAGAAGGTGGAAATAAAAACCTCATTGCCCCATCTTTAAAAGTGTACCTATATCTCAAAAACTGATTGAAAATTACAAAATGTAGGCTCCGCTATTTTCTAATTAAGGGTTTCGCAATGTTTACAATTCCCAATCTTTTGTCTGAGCATTAGTGATAAGGAAAATCGACCTTGGTTTGCAGTCTTGGTCTTGCGATTTTGCAGGACTTAGACCAAGATCATACATACACTAGAAAGCAAAACCAAGACCAACGTGCAAGACTAAAAATATACAGAATAATTTCATGAAAACTGTTTTAAAATTCCGATTATTTGGTGAATGGCAATTTAAAGGTGTTATCTTGCATTTAATTGTCCATTAGTTTAAGTTTATTTGTCAAAGTTTTTACTGGTATTATTTACAGAATTATAATATTAAGTCTTTTCTTTTTCAGTCTCAAGTCTAAGTCTATAACAAAATTTGACGCCTAGGCCCGGGCCTCGCGGGCCAAAGACTACTGCCGCTACTGACCGAGACCAAGACTACAAGTATTTGAGCGAGACCAAGACTACAAGTATTCGAGCAAGACCAAGACTAAGAGCGGACAAGCAATAAATATTCGTTACCATTAGATCATTTTAAGTAAGTTTTCCTCAGAATTTTTTTTCTACCTTATATATATATATATATATATATGTATATATATAGGTATAGCTATAGGATTTTGAAAAGTTAGTATTACTTGAAAGCGTCGATTAGAAAGTTTGAGTCTTGGGCAATAGCCTAAAAGAGTACACGCATATTTCATATTTTGCTTGGATATTAATTTATAATAGTAAATATGATTACCTACTAAGGGTAACTAAAATTTACTAATAATAGGAAATAAACCAGTTTCCAATTTTAAAATAAAATTCAAATTTCAATGCACTTTCCGACCACAACCCGAGGATTTCCGAACGCTACCGATGATACGTGTGATGTCATATCTCTTGTGTTTACTTATAGCTTGCAACCATAATGCCCTTCTCTTAAGTGTATTTTTGCTTGCGCCACCAGGTAAAGTAACAAATATTTTGTCTGGAGTTTTCATAGACGTTGATTTACACACTGGAACAATGCAATACTTGGAATACAAAGTTTTTTTCGGCTTTATCCATTTTTAAAGCTTTCAGAAACAAATTAGGTCACAAGAACTCAAAGCGTGATAGACGAATAAGAACGTAAACAAATGACGTCACTCCATGTGGCAGCCATCTTTATGACGTAAAGCGCGTTTTGGCGGACTTTCAAATTTTATGATTTTTAAAGTCGTTTTAAAAGTAAAGTTTATATTTTTTTGCAAAAATAGACATGCAAGGTGCTAGGAGACCTGATAAAGCGTCAATTCCCACCAATAGCAAAATTTATGCTTGTACCCTATTCTACTTGTTTTTCGCATTAAACTCAATGGTGCAAACGGCTTCCATGTAAAATAATGAAGCCTACACGTGTCATGGGCTACCGGTCTATAAGGCTTCGTGCAGTAGGTAATCCTTGATTATCCAATGTTCATGAGATTCAATCTGATTATAACAACGTTTGGGAGAATATTGGATTAGGCGTGAGTAAGGTCAAGTCAATTATTAACTTTGATCCACTTAACCTTTCATTCGGACATTTTGCATCTGTGTTCCAAACAAAAAACTAGGATTTATCTCAAGAGCCACCTGATGAGTGATATAAAATTATAGTACTTTGACCTGAATGGAGAATATTGTACATTTTTTTTCAAATTTATTGAAATAATAGTGGTAGGTAATTCAGTCAACCTCCGGTAGAGATCACTGGCGGATAAAAGGAAAAATATTGATTCAAACCATTTTGTGGTGTAGGAATCTACAAAATAATGTAAATAAAAGTAAGCTCTATTGATGGAAGATGTCATGGAATCAATGCATTTAATAATGTTGTTTCCAAATTAGTATACATATGTATATGAAATAATTACATTACATTTGACATTGATATCAAGTATTTTTTTATTGAAGTTTCTAATGGGTGCTTCCTGTAAATAATAGTTTCAGAAGGATACTTCCCATTTGTAACAAACCTAATTTAACATTTATTTTGGGAAGTGTAACATTTAGACGCTAGATGACGTAGTTCTCTACATATTTTTGATCAATATCTTATTTTATCCTTACTTGTGGCTTTAAAACGAAAGATAAGTTTTCAGAAAAAATTGTTTAAAGTAAACGATCTGTTGCCATTCTTGGTCGATTGAAAAAGGTAGAGTCTACCAATTACATTTATACCTACAGGAACAGTTGGTTCCTTCCAATTCACAGCGATCTTTTTGAGATATATTTGACTGGTGCTCAGCAGATGGCACTCTATATCCTGTCTTTCTTTTTGACGCTTCAATTCAAAATTATACAAAAATGGAAAATAACATTAGTTACAACTATTAGATATTCCATCCAGTGTTTAAAATTGGGGTTTTATCAAATGAGAGACATATTTTTGCTGATAAGAAATGCACACAGATCGTTTTGGTACATTTTAATATATAACATCAATTTGTTTGTACTAGATTTTATACTCATTATGTTCTTTTTTTCAGGATCCCGGATGATATCGTTAGGAATAATCAATTTGATTGAAGAAATGGAGAAGACGAAGAAGGCTTGAATATTGAATAATTGTATTTTATTTTGTTTTGCAATATTTATTGTAGATATTGCAATTCAAAAAGAGCGAGATGAAACCATAATCATAATAGTATATTATACACTAAGGTGGTGAAGACTATTATTATTGACCGAGCAACAAGATTATTATAAAGTGCGAGGTTAATAAATATCTTCAACACCATGGTGTATATACAATGTTTTCCACTACTTGCCAAATTCATGACAAAAATAATTCACAAACGCACCACGAGAAGCGTTTACTCCGTCGTCTGACTGACAAGTACTGTGTCAGTTTTCAATATATTATGAACGTACTCGTTATGTCATCAGTCATTTTTGGTTGAGCGCGAATTTTAAGCTAATGACAATTTCCTGGGTATACGAAATTATGTTGCACAAGTTTTTGTTGAACTACTATCCCTGAATTCTCAAAATATTTGAATTTTTTCATTATTGATCTAGGTTAATAATAGAAAATTATTAAACACTAATAGAGAAATCCAACTTCTCAGTTGGCAATAAGAACCAATAATTGTCAACTTCACAGCTATAGTAGTGTATATATAGTATATATTAGGACTGTGCTATATTGAATATAATAAAAAAAACATATCTATATCGATATGTTAATTGTTTAATTTTCTAAAATACTTGCTTTTGTTAATTTAAAAATTGTTCTATTGTTAATAATAGGAAAATGTCTATCTATCGTTTACAGTTATATCGATAAAGATATATTTTTTAAAAGTCCTAGAGTAAGATTAATAGTGAATGTTGGTTTTTCTCTGCCTTCCTTCCTTTTTCACAACTTGACTTGCCACTCTAATTCACACAAAAATTGGAAATAACATAATTAGTTACGACTATTAGAAATTGGAAGCTTCCGATTATGTTAATTTGCATTTTTCTGTAAATTGTATGTACAAAAACGTACATAGAGTTCGGGAAAGGACATAGTTGACGGTGACCATTAGAAATTGGAAATTACCGATTATGCTCTTTCTCCTAACTGTGTGTATAATACCGTACTAAAATCGACATCGCCAATGATACCTATAGGTGTATGTGGTAGACTCCGTTGCACATAAGAAGAACCCACTAGAGTCTAAAAGTTGCATTCCTATGCGCGAAGAAGCTGCACATAACAATATCTTTTTTTTTCGGGCTGAGATGGGAAACTCATGTTCAAATGGGCGGTCCCTCACACACTCTCCGTCATCTACTCCCTTCTATCTCTCCTACCTCTCACATACCCTCTCTTTCCTAATCATGCTCTTCACTAGATTCATCTGGACACCCTCTATCCATCCTTTACATTTTTTCTTCCCGCGGTCTCCTTTTTACTTCCTCCTATTTGCCCAGACTCGTCCCCTCTGATGGGCCCAGAGGGCACCTCCCATGTTTTCCCTTTCCGTCTTCATCCACTCCCATGCTTTCCCTACTACATTCTGTCTCCCCTGGCTTGTGTCCTCTTTCCCCCCATACCCTACAAAGGAAGGCCTACCGACAGTCTCTGGACATGTGCTTCACGCTCTTACATAGCCAGCATTCCCTTATATTCACTACTCTCTTGGCATTACATCCCGCTACCTGGTGGCCCTTCACTCCACATCCAAAGCATCTGCCTTTCTCTCTCCCCTCTACAATATTCACCCTATACCAACTTAATCTCCAGTTTTTTTAGTAAGGCTTCCGCCATTCTCATCCCGTTTCTTTCCATCACTACTGTCATCACCCTTGTCCTTTCCCCAATCAATTCCTTTATTTTCTTTCTCACCACTTCATCTTCAATCCACGGGTCTATCCCCTCCATTTTAATGGTTTTTGTTCCTCTTCTCGCTTCCACCGCCCTAGCTCCTGTTACTCTTTCTACATCCCTCAGAATTCCCCTGACCTCAACCCCTTTCTTTGCCTCTATAACCACCTCCCTGTTCCTTGAGAATGTGCGTGGATACTTTCCTTCTATCTCCCTCAAATCCTTCTTAATCTTTCCTATTCCCTCCTGATTGACCTTTCCAATATCCCTCAGACTTACCGCCTCATTCCTGACCTCCTTTTCCTTTTCCCAATCTGGATAAATTGCCACCTTCGTCCCATCTGCTCTCACCCACGTGATCATTTTCCCCAGCACCTCCATCTCCACATGCTCAAACATGTGTAGCCCAACGCTGATCTTGCTCCCCACTTCCTCTTACAGTCGACCCATCAAATCAAACATCATCCCTACAATCACCCTCCATCCGACGGATCAACTCCTCCGCGTTCACCCTTGTACCTTTTCTTTCCGTAGTGCGTACCTCCTTAAATCACTCCATTTCCTCTCCTTTTTCTTCTAGTATCGGGTACCTATCCCTAAACATCTTCTGTATCCCCTTCTCCATTCCACTTTCTTCTTCCTTTGTCACCCATACCACTTTTATCTTTCCATTCCCTATCATTGCATTACCCACCTTCACCTCTATTTTCTCCCTCTTTTCAACCTCCCAGTCCTTATCTCTAATCTCCTTCCATCCATCCCAGTCTCTTTGCTCCTCCTCCCATCGTGTTTGCACTCTCTCCTTCCTACCTTCCTCTCTCCTCAAGCTCTCTAATTCTCTGACTCGCCCCTCTGCTACCGACTTCTGTTCTTCCAGCTATTTCACCCTCTTCTCCAATCGCCTTACCATCTCCATCAATCTCTCTCTCTCCCTATTTTCCACTCTTCACTTCCTTCCTTCCTTTCTCCTTCTGTTTCCTCTTCTGCTCCTTATTCTCCAGAGGCGATACCTCCTTCCTTTTCACCTCCGTATCTCTCCACTCACTCGTCCCTCTCTCCTTATCAGGTGTTCGTTTCACCAGCCTCGATTTCCCAAACATTCCATTTCCTTCTCTCTCTTGCTCCACTGCATCCTGTTCCACTTTCCCACGAGTAGCTATGGAACTGAATGTCCACTACCACAGAGCCCCGCTTGAGGTAGTAAGGTGGTAGCAACTATTCGGGTTCCCATACTGGAACCTTATCGGTCAAGTCCTAAGGCCTAATTATATTGATGTTCAGATATTGTTATGTGCAGCTTCTTCGCGCATACGACTCTAGTGGGTTCTTCTCATGTGAAACGGAATCTACCATTGATAATTGGAAGCTTCTCTGTGATTTTCGTTAAAACAGCACCCATTTCTTTGGTGCTGTCTTCACAAGATCTCAATCATCAAATCATGGAACAATTCCTGTACAAAGATTGATGACAATGTCTTTCATTATTTGATCAAACTTATATGAGTGGTAAAAAATGTAAATGTTT